>CM065909.1:35082500-35682500 GCA_033439115.1 Firmiana major
ATGATGGAAGCCTGAAACCGAGAGGCGGGGGAGAAGAAACGAAAGCAGGAGATTGAAGCAAACCGTGAGGGAGAAAGGCATTGAAGCTGAATTGAGGGAGAAGCCGTGGAACAGTTAAAATCGAGACTGAAAAGGGAAGAAGACAGAACAAAATTGAAGAAGGCAGGGGGACCGAATGAAAAGGAGAATGATGGAGAACTGAAAAAAAAAAAGAAAAGAAGGGGAAATTGAAGAAGAAGACAGGAGCTGAAGAGAGGTGGAACCGAGGGGTGGAGAAGACTGCAATTGGGACTGACCGAGAAGCAGGGGAGGCTGACGGGAGGAGGAAGAAGGCCAAAGGAGTTGAGCTGGAACCGAGACAAGTGAAGGGAGCAAAAATAGCTGGGAAACAGTAGCTAACCGAGGGAGAAAGAGAGGAAGAAGAAGAAGCAAACCGAGAAACTAGGCTGGAAGCGAGAGGTTGAGGAAGAAGGGGAAAACAGAAACAGGGCTGGAAAACGTGAAACCCAGGAAGAAAAGCAAGCAAAAAAAAAAAAAAAGGAAGAAAGGAGAGAAAAGAGGTAAAAATATCTAATGTATATATGTATATCTAATTGTACATGTATATATAGGTGATTGTGTATAAGCATGATGAGGTAAAGTATATATATGTATATACATGTATGTATATTCATTGTAAATGTAGATAAATGGGTGGTAGATACAAGCATGTTAGTTATAGATTAAATTAGACAAAAATGGAATGATGAGAAGTAGGCAAAGAAATATATATTTGTGATATTGAATAATGGAGATAAGTGATAATATATATATGTATTTATGTGAATAAAAATATATATATATTTGGGTATATACATATAGGTGTGTATAATAAAAGGGTATGTTAGTATATGTACATATATTTGACAAATGAATAAGGAAAGCCAATGATAAAATAATTATGAGCATATACTTAGGTGTATATACATATAGGAGTATATGAAAAATGTGTATATACTTGGGTGTATATACAAATGATTGTATAAAATAAATGTGTTTTAGTATATGTACAAACAAGGACATATATATATATATATGTGATAAGAAAAAAATAGAAGACAATAATATATATATATATAGGAGTGTATATATATATATATGTATATATATATTAGATGCATATACATATGGGTGTATATAGGATGAATTTGTGCTAGTATATATATATACAAAGAATGTATATATGAGATAGGAAAAGAGTGAAAACAAATATATATATATATATATATATATACATATGGGAGTGTATATATATGTATTTATGTGTACATACATGTAGAGGTATATAATAAGGTGTATGTCAATAATTGTACATACAAAATAATGTGGTAAGGGAAAATATATAAACGTGCGTGTTGACTTAGGTACGTACAATAATATATACACACGTAGTAGTAACGAATAGGTTACGATTTTAACGCAATTCGGATAATTCGCATGAATAGGGTGCTAAGTGTACGATTTCGTGGTAGGTGATCATAGAAGGAATTAAGGGAGGTACTAAGAGACGTCACCACTCGAGCACGGAGATTTCGATAGATCGAGGTAAGGGGATATAATTTAAAACGGTAATAGTTAATTATCGAAACTTGATAAAGAAACCTTGCAAAGACATGAAGTATGATTTTCATGCATGTTTCTAAATTATATTTCTGATCAAGACTATGCTCTCTGTGTTTATGTTTTTGAATATTTGTATATAACTGAATTTGATTTCGGAATATGAGCATGTCTTTTAAAATGATTTTTCGAATAAGATGAATTTATTTCGATATTTTCGTATATGAAAACTATAGTTGTTATGAGACTAATGGCCATTTATGTTGCATGTTTACGTTTGTCAACTTCACCTGTGTGGCGTCTGACTCGCCTGTGTGGCGTTTGAACTCGCCTGTGTGGCGCTTGTATTTCGCCTGTGTGGCGTCTGACTCGCCTGTGTGGCGTTTAAACTCGCCTGTGTGGCGCTTGTATTTCGCCTGTGTGGCGCCTGGAGTTGTAGGACTGGTTAGCAGTGGGAGCGGGGCCCAGAGGGGTCTGGCGTGCTCCGGGGCCAGGTCGCTTGTAATTCGCCTTCGTGGCGCTTGTATTTCGCCTGTGTGGCGCCTGGAGTTGTAGGACTGGTTAGCAGTGGGAGCGGGGCCCAGAGGGGTCTGGCGTGCTCCGGGGCCAAGTCGCCTGTAATTCGCCTTCGTGGCACCTGTATTTCGCCTTCGTGGCGCCTGTAATTCGCCTTCGTGGCGCCTGTATTTCGCCTGTGTGGCGCCTGTATTTTGCCTTCGTGGCGCCTATACCCCGCCTTTATGGCGTCTGAAATTATCCTTGGGTCCTGAATTCCCTCTACGGAGGATGATCGGGTTATTTTGCCGTGTGATAAATTGGTTATTACCGTGTGATAAATTCGTTATTGTCACATGATAATTTTATGGCCGATGTAGTCTCAATTTGAAAATTTAAACTCTGTTTTCAGAACCGGATTTGTAGTATGTGATTTGATATGTATTCCTGTTTGGAATTCTGAATGTACGACTAGTTTTACGTAATATCTGTTAAGTTCAAATACCTAAAGATTTACGTTTTGAATATCGATGTTTCTAATTTTCCTTAATCTTTGAATTTTATTATCAGTTTCAGAAAGTATCATCATACGCATTATTATGTTTTATACATATTTAAATTGCTAGAATCGTTTTAAATACATCTTCTTACTGGGCTTTTTCCCGAAAGCTCACCCCTTTACCTCCCAGATTACTTGCAGTGATCCGTAGGCACTGCCTGCTGCGTACACGACGTAGGCTGGTGGGGAGAGCTCCTTAGGCTACTTTTTGTACACGCAGAAAGGTATACATTTATATTCCTGTACCAGACATAATTGTATGCACAGACACATTGGAAATATCAGTTGGGATGTAATTTTGTAAGGGACGATGTAAACATTACTACTTTGGTATAATGTTTTGAGATGACTAGTATTAAATTGAAATGGATGTGTTGAGTGGTAAAGATGAATTTGGAAAGTATGCTTGGTAGTGGTGGATATCTAGGATTGCAAAAAAAAACAACTGATTTGCAGGTGGGTAGGCTCATATATAAGCTGTTGTGCTGCCGAAATTTTTATCGGTCACATAAGTTAAAATATAGAAATTAATTATGATTACAAGTAAAGTATTAGGAAAAGTGTTTTGACACTGCACAGGAATACAACCTAAGTGAATAAGGGAATAATTGGTTAAATTTAAAAAAAAAAAATTTCTCCGATTTTCAAGGGTCAAGGGTCGTTACAGTTTAAGTGGTATCAGAGCGAAGGTTGTCTAGTACTGTCAGTGTCGAAAATAAGGATTAAATTACATCCCAATGTCTGTGCTTGTCTGGTAGTAGGTAATGTATACCTAATGAATGTAAGACTTGATCTTTGGAATTACGCGCAGGTATTAGATCACTGCACGATGAGTGGAAGACGCGGACGTACTCGGAGGCCGGCTCAGCCACCTCCACCTCCTCTACCGCACTTATAGGGCTTTAGTACACGTATGGCTCAGTTTGAACAGCGGTTGGAACAGTGTCTCAAGCGAGGTTTGGAGTTGATAGCTGTCATGATTGCCCAACATCTAGGGGCAAATGTTTCTGATTCTGCTGGCACGGCACCAGTTCCTACCTCGGTGCAGACTCCTCCGCAAGCGCCGCCACCTCCTCCTCCACCAGTACCTTTGGCGCCTCAGCCTCCTGTACAAGCCCGGAGGGAGGAGAGAAATATCGGTAGGATGAGAGATTTTCTGAAGATGAGGCCTCGAGTATTTAAGGGGATTAAGAATCCGGTAGAGGCCGAAGAGTGGCTGGTGAGCCTTCGAAAGATCTTCGACTTTCTGGGGTGTTCTGATGTTGAGAAGGTCTCTATGGCCACTTACATGCTGCAGGGCCAAGCAGAGTATTGGTGGGGATCCACCAAGGTCCTTCTGACTGCTCAGCATCCGGTGATTAATTGGGATGCTTTCTCCACAGCCTTTAGGAAGCAGTATATTCCACTAGCTGCCCAGCAGAAGTTAAGAATAGACTTTTTGAGTTTGGTATAGGGCAGTATGACCGTGGATGAGTACGAGAGTAAATTCACCATGCTGATGAGGTATGATCCAGAGACGTTCCAGAATGAAGAGCGTCAGACTGAGAGGTTCTTAGCAGGGTTAAGGCCAGCTATCAGAGACCGTATTTTGGGGCTATGGATTACAAAATTTCAGGATGCTCTGGGTAGAGCACAGATGGTCGTGAGGGGCCTCAATGTCACTCAGACGGAGTATGGTTTTAAGGGAAGGACCAGAGATGATCGTGTACAGATGGAGTTGGCGAGACGGGATTTTAGGAGGGGCCAACCTAAGAGGCAGAGGACAGATGAGTCTCGGGCTAGGATTGATAGGCCCATGGCTCCTATAGCTACCCCACAGACTACTAGAGGCTTCTAGCAATACGAGAGATTGTGCCCTAGTTGTGGTAATTTCCATAGTGGTGTGTGCCACTGGTCCTCAGGGAGTTGTTTTAGGTGTGGACAGAGGGGACACCGGATTAGAGATTGTCCATTAAATAAGTTTCCACAGCTTCCAGAACTACCACGACAACCTGAGAGGCAAGCTCCTCCGAGACAAGACCCACAGAGATGGGCTACCGCAGCAGAGAGGGGCAAGAAGCCTGTCACTCATGGGAGGGTCTTTGCTATGGATACAGAGACTGTTGATGCCTCCGCTGAGACCATCCAGGGTAAGCTTTCAATTTGCAATCACGAGACACATGTATTATTGGGTTCAAGTTCTACGCATTTTTATTTATTTATTTATATATCACCCCATTTGGCATGTAAACTGCCTGTGAAACCTGAGCCTATAGATTTCATGTTACACGTTACCTCACCCCTGTATAAATCATGAAGGACTAATATGGTGTATAGGAATTGTGAAATTAAGATAGGGCGTGTTCGCAGTATGGAAACATCCCTGTAAACTGGAAAAGTTTTCTGACATATGATCAAATAATTTATCAAAGTTACCCCTAAACTAAAAGGGGAAGTTCTAGAATTGATTTAGCAGGTGGTATCGAATTAATTACACAAACCACTGTACTGAGTGACCTTGCTTGGATGTGAAATGCTAAGAGGGCAATTATAAAAGCTATAAGAAGGGGAGATTTTCGGATCGAGTGAACCACTTTGGAGTGTACTGGTGTTAAAATTTAAGGAGACTCGGAGCCTCTTGGGTCACTGTGTATTAAGAATGGTTGTAAGTAGGATTACCAAGAACCCGAAAGGGGCATGATACAATCTGGGTGATCGTAGACAGATTGACTAAGAGTACCCACATCTATTTTGATAGACCCGAATGAATTTAGAGGACCAAATTCTTTTAAGGTGGGGAGAATGTAAACCCCACAAATTTCCCATGTTTAATTAGATTATATTTTAATGGAAGTATGGATGTTCGTTGTAGGACTCGAGAATATAGGGGCCGAGAAACCCGTGAATGACCGGGAACCCGAGGATATAAAGAGTGAAAAGGCGAATGCAAGTACGGAGGCATTAGAGAATTTTAAATTGTTAAATTGAAAATTGTTGATGTAAACACTTGTATCGAGAATTTATGAAGAATGATGGAATTCCGGTATTATTTTAATTTCAGAATAAGGAAAATCTCATGGAGGGCATGGTATTATGTCTTGGATAAATTATGTAAGAAAATGTATATATATGTAGATATGTACATAGGTGAAGATGTATGTATATATATATATATTAGACAAATTAAAATGGAAAGATGATGATATACATATATATATGACAAAATACATATATATATATGTATCGTAAAGTATAACGTATAAGACATTTAAAATAATAATAATAATAATAATAAATAAATACCAATGACAATACATAAACAATATATTTATACTAATATAATGTATAAATATACATTGATACACTATATAAGAGTGGGTATAAAAATATAATAACCATACAAATACATAACAATTAATACCTACATACTAATATAATATATATATAAATATATTAAACTAATAAATATATAAATATATTATGGCATGTATGGAATTGGCTTAGAAAAGCCAATTACGTCTGCCACTATTCTGAATTGGGGAAAAAGAAATCAAAAACAGGGGTGTTGGGCAGGAAACCGAAGGGGAGAAAAGAGAAGAGGGAAGAAAGGAAGAGAAGGGAAGAAGGGTGTTCGGCTGGAGAAGAAGGGAAGAAGAGGAGAAAGAGAAGGGTTGGCCGAGGAAAAAGAAAGAACAGAAGGGAAAAAGAAGGCTGAAGCCAGAAGAAACCGAGAGGAAGAGCTGAAGGAAAGGGTAAACCGAGGCTTCAATTGAAGTGGGCTGAGTTTGAAGCTGAAGCCAGAAACGAGACCGAGGCAGGGGAGATTGAGGATTGAAGCAGGCCGAAGTAGAACAACAAGGATTGGAGTAGATTGAAGGGCTGAAAATGGAGCTGAGTTAGCTGGGTTTCGGTCATGGAAGAAAACAGGGGCTGAACTTGGTAAAGTCGAGATTGAGTGAAGAAGAGAAATAAGGATGATGATGATGGAAGCCTGAAACCGAGAGGCAGGGGGGAAGAAACGAAAGCAGGGGATTGAAGCAAACCGTGAGGGAGAAAGGCATTGAAGCTGAATTGAGGGAGAAACCGTGGAACAGTCAAAATCGAGACTGAAAAGGGAAGAGGACAGAACAAAATTGAAGAAGGCAGGGGGACCGAATGAAAAGGAGAATGATGGAGAACTGAAAAAAAAAAAGAAAAGAAGGGGAAATTGAAGAAGAAGACAGGAGCTGAAGAGAGGTGGAACCGAGGGGTGGAGAAGACTGCAATTGGGACTGACCGAGGAGCAGGGGAGGCTGACGGGAGGAGGAAGAAGGCCAAAGGAGTTGAGCTGGAACCGAGACAAGTGAAGGGAGCAGAAATAGCTGGGAAACAGTAGCTAACCGAGGGAGAAAGAGAGGAAGAAGAAGAAGCAAACCGAGAAACTAGGCTGGAAGCGAGAGGTTGAGGAAGAAGGGGAAAACAGAAACAGGGCTGGAAAACGTGAAACCCAGGAAGAAAAGCAAGCAAAAAAAAAAAAAAAGGAAGAAAGGAGAGAAAAGAGGTAAAAATTGTCACGACCCAACTATCCAAAAATCAGAGTGAATTTTTTCGCGTTTTTGTTTATTTTCTTACTTAATTCTTACCTGTCCTCGAATCGTGACCAACACTCCACTACTAATTGGGCTGTGCGTCAATGCCAGTCCCACCATACATCTACCCTAGTACTTATTTCTTCTCCAGTCATTTATAATTGTTATATTATTTATACATCCCCTGAAGTTACTTACAATCATGTTACTGTGCTATGCTTATGTAGATACAATAAGTACAAGTGTATATACCTTATGTTGATGGGCAGCAGCGGATATCCGGAATGCAGTACTGAGTCGCCTCAACTTCAACTGGAGATCATCTGTGGGAGAAAATGAAAGGGGTGAGCACATCAAGCTCAGTAAGGCAATCCTACGAACAAGTAGGTAACCATACTACCTACATGAACGTAGTGCCATGCATAAACCACCCTTTCTCCACACATTTTAAAACAATGCTATGCATTATGATGATATGTAAAATACATTTGCACGGAAAATCAACATGCAATTATCATAAATCATTTCTTTCTCAATTAAGATTTTGACAATAAAGTCAGGACTCGACCCCTCCTGCGGGTGATCCTGACTCACACAAAATCATGAAAACATTTACATCACACGTGGGTTTTGAAATGCATGGAAATACCATCATGCAATTTAGTTTTAAAACCCAGTTTAAATCATCATAGAAATCATCAACATGCGAGACTAGGCAACGTCTGTATATAGGTAAATAACTAGGACTATGGCCACATCTGTCCTCGTGAGTTCCTCAGCTACACGGATCCTAGTGTGCGGGTTCTCACCATGATCGGGAACCGCCCGGGAGGTGGGTCAGTCCATCCCGTCAGTCTTATCCGATCCCCGGCATCCGAAGATGCTGCATCCGGAGATGCCGTATCCGAAGATACAACACGGTACATCGTACTCCATGCTACTTGCACGGTACATCGTACTCCATGAACCCATGTAATATCTCTAGGTACTCCGGCCCAATTGGCCTGCTTCCCACAGAGGTTTGTTTCTCAATACTCATACCATGTCTCAAAACGCACGTGCGAGCCTATTAAATCGGTGACACACAGTCTACCCGATGCTCCAAGCACGGCTCATCGCATGTTCTCATAAAATCTGTGTGAGCGATGCTCAGCACTCTCATCAAAACACGTCAACTGGCAGAGCCCGCTTACATCCCCACAAGGCCGCCAACCTCATCCCTCACTCACACCCCCACCTAAGAGGTCTCTTGAGCCTGTTGGGCCTTTTGGCTGACTCCAAGGGCAGACAGCGGTACTCCACAAATCCGGTAAAACTAGTGCGAGCTAAGCTCAGCACTCTGTATATTATAAATCACATGAAAATTTTATAAATACTGGTGCGGGTTAAACTCCAGCACCCTGTCTCGAAAATCATGTAAAAATATGGTGCGAGTCAGACTCTAGCACCGTGTCACGAAAGAGCATGTGAAATCTGGTGCGAGTTATACTCTAGCACCTATGCATGTAAAACTCTAGTGCGAGCTCTCGCTCCAGCACTAATGCATGCATCACACAAATCGAAATTACCGTGCGAGCTGAGCTCTAGCACGTCATATGTCAATAAAACACGTAGGCGGCTCTATTTACTCAAAACAGTTTTCAAATCAATTTCACGTTGAAAGTATGCAATGCGGTGCACTTTCTTTCAAGGCGAGCCAGCCTACTCATGCATGCGTTGAAATATCTCCAGAACGAGCAGGAACCTCTTGTCCTTGCTCCTCCCAATTTTTCCTAGATTTTTAGAATTTTACCCTTAACAAGGGTATTTTAGTAATTTGCCCATTCGGGGCACTAAAATTATTATTTGACCTCTAGACCCTTCAGGATATTTTAAAGGACTGCATATGAATTTAAAATTGCGTACTGTTACCTCTAGCAGTCCGCAGAATTCCCTTACCTCGATTCTCGTCGAGTCTGACCTTTCTCTTTTCCAATGTAGTCCCATCGCGCAGTCCGATATGTTTCCAATCCAATGCCCGGAACTGCGTATTAATATTCCTCAGGTCAGATATTATGATTTAATTGTACTTAATCTTTTCTGGGCTTAATTTAAATCATTGGGCCCGTTTACCCCTATTGGGCCCGATTGCACCTTAATGGGCCTTAATCGGCCTTAAGCCCGTTTTCCACTTAATTTTCTCTTTATCGAGGCCTATTGGGCTCATTGGGCCCATCAATAATTTATTGAGCCTCGTTCTAATTCTCGAATAGCTAAATTTAATATTTACGACAATTAATCTAAATTTCCATAAATTAATTCAATTTATGCGTAAATTTAATCAATATCACGCATAACGAGGAAATTGTCGTAAATAGGGGTCACTTACTCGGGATTCCATGCTAGTCCGCAAATCGAGGCTGTCTCGAGCCCTCGGTGGATGCCAATCGTCGAGCTACACAATTCCACAATTTTTCCGGGTAAGTTCTCAGCCCAAAATTAATTAAATAAAATATTCCAAATTTAAATCGGTCAATTTGACCGCTTATCGACTTACCCGAAGCTCGATTGCATCACCGAAATTTTCCCCAATTTTTTCCTCTTTTTCCTTTTCCCTTTTTCTCCCTTTTTTCCCCTCTTTTTGGCTGAACCGGTTCAGTCCGGTTCGGACCGGTCAGACCGCCGGTTTTTCTCCGGTTCGGCCGGTTCACTGCCGGTTCACTGCCTTGCCGGCCGGTTCTCCGTCGGCTTCCACCGCCAACAGCTCCGCAAGGCCGTCCGCATCTCGAATCTGGGCTCGGATTCGCCCAAGGCCGCCGGAATGCCGCCGGTCCGGCCTCTTCTCTCCTCGCCGTCGGACCCATTCTCTTCCCTTGGCCGTCGCCGCCGATTCCGGCCGTCTCGCTGAGTGCCACCGGTGCCAAAAGCACCGCCGTCGACTGGGCTCTCCAAATCGGGCCTTGGTTTCGCCTGGATCGCCGCCGTTCGCCGCCGGTAGCCCTCTCTTTCCCGCGGGCTTCTCCTCCGATTTCCGCCGGATTTCGGCGTCCCCACGGCGCGTCGTCGCCGCTGATAAGTTGCCTGAGGTCGGGCCATCCTCGCCGGCCCTCGCCTGGGGTCCCTGGCCGCCGACGGGGTCGGGCCTCTGCTTCCGTTTTGCTTCGTCTTCAGCTTCTCTGCTTCTTTCTCTCTCCCCGATGGTTTTCCAATTCTGTTTCTTTTTTTTTTTTTTTGTTTCAATTACTTTTTTTTTTTTTCTTTCATTAATTTTATTATTTTTATTTTTATTTATTTTAATTATTTTACTATTCATTTAAAATATATTAAATACCTCAAAACATCTACAAAATTATTATTTTATTCTAATTTAACTAATTTAATTTTATTTAATTTATTTTTAATCCTTTTTCGGGTATAATTGCTCCGTATTTTCGGGATATTGTCCCGAGTGACTTTTCAGTATATTTTTCGATTATTTTTGGGATTATTTTTCTGAACTAAAAATCCCGATTAATCCCGATTAATTCCAATAAATTAATATCTTGATCAATTTAATCCGAAATAATTTTATTTCATCTTTATTGACCAAGATTTCTTAAATCCTTATTTTTAATTAAATTTCCTTATCGAATTTACTCCGGCTTTCGGTCCTTTGACCGTTTTGCCCTTACACGTGTTCGGGATTAATTTAACCCGACTTCCTTCATACTTCCTCTATCTTTTCTTATTTAGTTTTCGTATTTTTATTAAATTCGGGTCTTACAATTCTCCCCCACTTAAGGAATTTGGTCCTCCAAATTAGAACCAAGTCATATGAGTCCATATACAACTCCGGGTATATCGATCATATCATACTCTTAAAATTTATGCGACCTTCTTCGGAGTGTATTACTACCAAAGGACTTTAATTAGGGAGATTATCTTAAACCCCAATACTGTCTCTTTCCTGTTCAATGCCCGAATCAACTTCTTCAATATACTTGTATTTTCATTAAACTGAACTTTTGGAATTCATATCCTATCACCTCTGCTGGATCTGGGTAGTATTCCCGAAGCATCAAAGCTGAGATACATTGTGGGTGCCTGTTAATTCACGTGATAACATCAACCTACAGGTCTTATCTCCCACTTGTCCAATCTCTCAAGGATTCGATCCAGCTCAACTCAATTTACTTCTTCCAAAAGTTCCCTATGTCCTTATTCTCTTAGGACGTGTAACTTTCAACCATACTACTTCACCAAAGGTGAATTTCAATACTTGTCTATCTGCTCTGAGGTGTTCTTAATCTCTCATCCTTAACTAAACATCCTCAGAGACTTATTATCGAAGTCGAAAATAATTCTACTTGTCACCCACTTTTTCTTATCCAATCTGGGGAACAACCCCTACAACCATACACTGCCTCATATCTTGTTATCCCGATACTCCACTGCCAACTGTCACTATTGACAACTTCAATTTAGAAATCAACTGGTCATTCCAGGAGCTTATAAAATCAATGGCACACGCTTTCATCGGATCCTCCAGAACTTATACAGTCCTGTCTGACTGACCATCTGTCTGAGGATGGAAAGCTGTGCTAATACTCAGTCGGGTTCCCATAGCTTCCTAGAAATATTCTCTGAAGTAAGAAGTGAAGCGGGAATCCCTATATGATACCATGCTCACTGGAACGCTACTTAATGTTCCACAATCTTCCTTATACCTGAATCCTCATACACACTCTGAGTATCTGGGGATTTCATAACCAGAAGGTGGGTAGACTTAGTCATTCTGTCGGTTATCATCCAAATAGCCTCATAATTCACCTGGGTCCTCTGTAACCCATCATAAAATTCATGGAGACTTGCTCTCGTTTTTCGTGCCGTGTCGATATAGGTAGGTGCTGCAATAACTCTGCAGACTTTCAATACTCTACCTTATTCTGCTGATATACTAGGCACTTTTCACAACCTCTCCAATATCTCTTTTCACATCTGACCACCCATACCCTTTTTCGAGATTTCAATATATTCTTTACTTCCGTATGCACTGTATATCCCGAAGAGTGAGCTTCTGTCAATATTACTATCCCATCAACTGTGGCCCTGGGGAGCACTTATACTGTCTCTGAGCCTCAGTAACTCATCATCGCTCACTGTGAACTCTAACACTGTACCCTTCTGAATCAGACCCATACTATCGACATCCTGCCGATTATCACGCTAAGCCTGGCAAATCCGGGCACTCTCATCCGGTTCTAATCATCAGGCTAGCTGTCACACAATCACTGTCATCATCAGAAGGGATCACATCAATACTGAGGTCCACAACTGCTCAAGCAGTTCACGCTCCCTGACCATCATATGTAATACCATCCCAAGGCTCTTTCAACTCAAGGCATCAGTCATCATATTAGCCTTTCCTGGGTGGTACAATTTTCACAAATCAAAATCTCTCAGAAGCTCTATCCCACTATGTATTCTCATATTCGCCTCTTTCTGTGAAAACAGATACTCGGGCTTTATGATCAGTGCATATCCACAATTTCTCACCCTGTACATAATAGTACCATATCCTCGGTACAAATACTGTTGCCAACTTTAAGTCATGGGTCAGATAGTTTATTTCGTGATCAAGGATTTGTCTATCTCCAAAATTGACTATCTTCCCATTATACATCAATACATAGTTCCTTCATAATTTGAGGTATCCATACTCACTGGGAACCTCTTGAGCTGTTGGGTATGGTGAAATTAATCACGGTGGTCAGTTCATACTTCACTACACCGAAATCCATGTCACATCTATCTTCTTATTTACCATCTCCCTCCATGACCACGTTTTCTTAGTTAAACGTGTCAACCAGGTATATTCTTTTTAGAACTCGCAGCAATCCATCTGTAAAAGCCATCTTCCAATTGTTGCTTATAATTCGCCCTAGGCTTTAACTACACCCAGCATATCACCGTTACTGCTGATTACAATTCGGTCCAATCCTTGACTTATTTACGCATAAGCGTATAAGATCCTTCTCAACCGCTTACGTTTTCAGGTGCTAACCTGCGTCATTTCCTTTTCCTTACCTTAACGGCACCTATTAAATTTACTATGTTAACCTTTAGGATTTGTCGAATTTTAATATTCTTATCGTCTTAGTAAATGTATCCTAATGCTAAAGGTATCTATTACGCCGATCGATTTCACGTTATAGGTTATATATATATATATCTAGACGCTGTCAAGTCTTCAGGCGGGGAGGTATTTTGAAATACCTTTATTGGCCTTCAGACTTAACCACAACTACCGGTTATGGTTATACCCATCTTTGTCCTTGGTTATAATTTGTATTCGCTACTAATTGCCTTAATCCTTATTACTTCGTATACTCATTGCTTTAATCCTAATGACTCCACATATTAAGGGTATTCCTTACCTAGCATACGCCTCTCACTCCAATACATCTTGTATTTAGGATCTATCTTATCTTAAAGATTATCTCCCTCGTATATCCATCATGACAAACTCTTGTCATTATTCATTCCGTAAGTACATCCTTTACTCCTTTGATTTTCAACTGTTGCACCCCTGTTTTCAACTTAAAATTTCCATAGCCATATTCCGTTAATTAATCCTCCTCTATTGGGGTACTCATTTATCAGTATTGCCCAATGATGTAGGCATTCATGCCTTTTACTCACTTATATGCGAATGAAGGCGGTACGATTAAATATGTGGCACCAGGATCAATAAACATATGTACTTTATTATTCATAATAAGTGTGGTATCTTACACCACATCCATGAAACATCAATAGTGTCCTGGTCCAAGACATCCTCTCGCCTTCGTCCAACAGCCTACTTTCTTCCTTTCGGCTATGGCTTGCCTTTTCGTTGCAGCTATATTCTCTGTCTCTTTACTTTTCCGTGGGGCGATCTCGCCCAACTCTGAGCAATCAAATCAATGGTCTGTCTTACCACACTTGACGACCATTTTCACCAATACCGTATAGGTATAGACCCTCCTTTCGTGGTATCCACCACACATTCTACAGTGATCACACAGCTACTCTGCTTCATAGCAGGTCGAGATTCTCCAAATCACAATGCCCCTCAAGAGTGCCAAAATTGTTTGCACTGGGGCTTTACCAATTATCTTACTCTATGACTCGTCAAATTTAATCTTTTTACCAATTACCATTTTTTTCCCATTTTTGACATCCTTGTCATTTCTCGCTTTTCTTTCTGTCTCTATCTCGGCCCTCACTACCTTTCCAAGTCTCAGAGGCGTGCAATTCATGTTCTTATTTACCCAACTGTAAATCTGTGCACTGCCTCGGTATAGGTAATATCTCACGGGCCAATCGGACTCTAATTGAAAATCTGAGCCCTTCCATAAACTTTTAGACATCTCGACTGTCACTTTTCATAGTGTCGAGGTAATATCTGCCCAGAATATAATCGAGTCTCCATACTCGTCAATAAATTAAATCCTCTGGGTCAGAGCAAGGACTTTAATCCAAAATTTCCTTTAAATCATGTCCAGGATATCCTGTCACCGGAATACATCCATAATCATTTCTCATATCAGCTCTTAAGATGGGTCGAGCGGGTTTTCACCAATGCTCCGCTGCGCCCTCTGATCTCGTACATAATCTGAGTAATTAGCTCCTCAAAATAATCTCCACACTCCGCTCCAATCTCGCGAAGCGTGTCTCAATACTGTCCGATCTCTCTGTCGGACTCTGTGAGGCATGCTCAACATTCGCCTCTATTTCAATCTCATACTGATTTTCATAGCCAAACTCAGCACGACTTAGCAGACTCAGGTCTACCTCTACGACCTCTGCCTCGTGCACTATCTCATTTAGCGCGACTCATATTAGGCATTCCTGCATTCTCAACCATTTCTTAGTCAAGCCCATCTCGATATACACTATTGTATCTAACTAAGCACAGTAACACGGGGATGTAATTTCTTAACTTCTGACACTGACACACATCAGACCAATTACGCTCTGATACCAAAATAATTGTCACGACCCAACTATCCAAAAATCAGAGTGAATTTTTTCGCGTTTTTGTTTATTTTCTTACTTAATTCTTACCTGTCCTCGAATCGTGACCAACACTCCACTACTAATTGGGCTGTGCGTCAATGCCAGTCCCACCATACATCTACCCTAGTACTTATTTCTTCTCCAGTCATTTATAATTGTTATATTATTTATACATCCCCTGAAGTTACTTACAATCATGTTACTGTGCTATGCTTATGTAGATACAATAAGTACAAGTGTATATACCTTATGTTGATGGGCAGCAGCGGATATCCGGAATGCAGTACTGAGTCGCCTCAACTTCAACTGGAGATCATCTGTGGGAGAAAATGAAAGGGGTGAGCACATCAAGCTCAGTAAGGCAATCCTACGAACAAGTAGGTAACCATACTACCTACATGAACGTAGTGCCATGCATAAACCACCCTTTCTCCACACATTTTAAAACAATGCTATGCATTATGATGATATGTAAAATACATTTGCACGGAAAATCAACATGCAATTATCATAAATCATTTCTTTCTCAATTAAGATTTTGACAATAAAGTCAGGACTCGACCCCTCCTGCGGGTGATCCTGACTCACACAAAATCATGAAAACATTTACATCACACGTGGGTTTTGAAATGCATGGAAATACCATCATGCAATTTAGTTTTAAAACCCAGTTTAAATCATCATAGAAATCATCATGCGAGACTAGGCAACGTCTGTATATAGGTAAATAACTAGGACTATGGCCACGTCTGTCCTCGTGAGTTTCTCAGCTACACGGATCCTAGTGTGCGGGTTCTCACCATGATCGGGAACCGCCCGGGAGGTGGGTCAGTCCATCCCGTCAGTCTTATCCGATCCCCGGCATCCGAAGATGCTGCATCCGGAGATGCCGTATCCGAAGATACAACACGGTACATCGTACTCCATGCTACTTGCACGGTACATCGTACTCCATGAACCCATGTAATATCTCTAGGTACTCCGGCCCAATTGGCCTGCTTCCCACAGAGGTTTGTTTCTCAATACTCATGCCATGTCTCAAAACGCACGTGCGAGCCTATTAAATCGGTGACACACAGTCTACCCGATGCTCCAAGCACGGCTCATCGCATGTTCTCATAAAATCTGTGTGAGCGATGCTCAGCACTCTCATCAAAACACGTCAACTGGCAGAGCCCGCTTACATCCCCACAAGGCCGCCAACCTCATCCCTCACTCACACCCCCACCTAAGAGGTCTCTTGAGCCTGTTGGGCCTTTTGGCTGACTCCAAGGGCAGACAGCGGTACTCCACAAATCCGGTAAAACTAGTGCGAGCTAAGCTCAGCACTCTGTATATTATAAATCACATGAAAATTTTATAAATACTGGTGCGGGTTAAACTCCAGCACCCTGTCTCGAAAATCATGTAAAAATATGGTGCGAGTCAGACTCTAGCACCGTGTCACGAAAGAGCATGTGAAATCTGGTGCGAGTTATACTCTAGCACCTATGCATGTAAAACTCTAGTGCGAGCTCTCGCTCCAGCACTAATGCATGCATCACACAAATCGAAATTACCGTGCGAGCTGAGCTCTAGCACGTCATATGTTAATAAAACACGTAGGCGGCTCTATTTACTCAAAACAGTTTTCAAATCAATTTCACGTTGAAAGTATGCAATGCGGTGCACTTTCTTTCAAGGCGAGCCAGCCTACTCATGCATGCGTTGAAATATCTCCAGAACGAGCAGGAACCTCTTGTCCTTGCTCCTCCCAATTTTTCCTAGATTTTTAGAATTTTACCCTTAACAAGGGTATTTTAGTAATTTGCCCATTCGGGGCACTAAAATTATTATTTGACCTCTAGACCCTTCAGGATATTTTAAAGGACTGCATATGAATTTAAAATTGCGTACTGTTACCTCTAGCAGTCCGCAGAATTCCCTTACCTCGATTCTCGTCGAGTCTGACCTTTCTCTTTTCCAATGTAGTCCCATCGCGCAGTCCGATATGTTTCCAATCCAATGCCCGGAACTGCGTATTAATATTCCTCAGGTCAGATATTATGATTTAATTGTACTTAATCTTTTCTGGGCTTAATTTAAATCATTGGGCCCGTTTACCCCTATTGGGCCCGATTGCACCTTAATGGGCCTTAATCGGCCTTAAGCCCGTTTTCCACTTAATTTTCTCTTTATCGAGGCCTATTGGGCTCATTGGGCCCATCAATAATTTATTGAGCCTCGTTCTAATTCTCGAATAGCTAAATTTAATATTTACGACAATTAATCTAAATTTCCATAAATTAATTCAATTTATGCGTAAATTTAATCAATATCACGCATAACGAGGAAATTGTCGTAAATAGGGGTCACTTACCCGGGATTCCATGCTAGTCCGCAAATCGAGGCTGTCTCGAGCCCTCGGTGGATGCCAATCGTCGAGCTACACAATTCCACAATTTTTCCGGGTAAGTTCTCAGCCCAAAATTAATTAAATAAAATATTCCAAATTTAAATCGGTCAATTTGACCGCTTATCGACTTACCCGAAGCTCGATTGCATCACCGGAATTTTCCCCAATTTTTTCCTCTTTTTCCTTTTCCCTTTTTCTCCCTTTTTTCCCCTCTTTTTGGCTGAACCGGTTCAGTCCGGTTCGGACCGGTCAGACCGCCGGTTTTTCTCCGGTTCGGCCGGTTCACTGCCGGTTCACTGCCTTGCCGGCCGGTTCTCCGTCGGCTTCCACCGCCAACAGCTCCGCAAGGCCGTCCGCATCTCGAATCTGGGCTCGGATTCGCCCAAGGCCGCCGGAATGCCGCCGGTCCGGCCTCTTCTCTCCTCGCCGTCGGACCCATTCTCTTCCCTTGGCCGTCGCCGCCGATTCCGGCCGTCTCGCTGAGTGCCACCGGCGCCAAAAGCACCGCCGTCGACTGGGCTCTCCAAATCGGGCCTTGGTTTCGCCTGGATCGCCGCCGTTCGCCGCCGGTAGCCCTCTCTTTCCCGCGGGCTTCTCCTCCGATTTCCGCCGGATTTCGGCGTCCCCACGGCGCGTCGTCGCCGCTGATAAGTTGCCTGAGGTCGGGCCATCCTCGCCGGCCCTCGCCTGGGGTCCCTGGCCGCCGACGGGGTCGGGCCTCTGCTTCCGTTTTGCTTCGTCTTCAGCTTCTCTGCTTCTTTCTCTCTCCCCGATGGTTTTCCAATTCTGTTTCTTTTTTTTTTTTTTTGTTTCAATTATTTTTTTTTTTTTCTTCTATTTTATCAATTTTATTATTTTTATTTTTATTTATTTTAATTATTTTACTATTCATTTAAAATATATTAAATACCTCAAAACATCTACAAAATTATTATTTTATTCTAATTTAACTAATTTAATTTTATTTAATTTATTTTTAATCCTTTTTCGGGTATAATTGCTCCGTATTTTCGGGATATTGTCCCGAGTGACTTTTCAGTATATTTTTCGATTATTTTCGGGATTATTTTTCTGAACTAAAAATCCCGATTAATCCCGATTAATTCCAATAAATTAATATCTTGATCAATTTAATCCGAAATAATTTTATTTCATCTTTATTGACCAAGATTTCTTAAATCCTTATTTTTAATTAAATTTCCTTATCGAATTTACTCCGGCTTTCGGTCCTTTGACCGTTTTGCCCTTACACGTGTTCGGGATTAATTTAACCCGACTTCCTTCATACTTCCTCTATCTTTTCTTATTTAGTTTTCGTATTTTTATTAAATTCGGGTCTTACAAAAATATCTAATGCATATATGTATATCTAATTGTACATGTATATATAGGTGATTGTGTATAAGCATGATGAGGTAAAGTATATATATGTATATACATGTATGTATATTCATTGTAAATGTAGATAAATGGGTGGTAGATACAAGCATGTTAGTTATAGATTAAATTAGGCAAAAATGGAATGATGAGAAGTAGGCAAAGAAATATATATTTGTGATATTGAATAATGGAGACAAGTGATAATATATATATGTATTTATGTGAATAAAAATATATATATATATATTTGGGTATATACATATAGGTGTGTATAATAAAAGGGTATGTTAGTATATGTACATATATTTGACAAATGAATAAGGAAAGCCAATGATAAAATAATTATGAGCATATACTTAGGTGTATATACATATAGGAGTATATGAAAAATGTGTATATACTTGGGTGTATATACAAATGATTGTATAAAATAAATGTGTTTTAGTATATGTACAAACAAGGACATATATATATATATGTGATAAGAAAAAAATAGAAGACAATAATATATATATATATATAGGAGTGTATATATATATATATGTATATATATATTAGATGCATATACATATGGGTGTATATAGGATGAATTTGTGCTAGTATATATATATACAAAGAATGTATATATGAGATAGGAAAAGAGTGAAAACAAATAAATATATATATATATATACATATGGGAGTGTATATATATGTATTTATGTGTACATACATGTAGAGGTATATAATAAGGTGTATGTCAATAATTGTACATACAAAATAATGTGGTAAGGGAAAATATATAAACGTGCGTGTTGACTTAGGTACGTACAATAATATATACACACGTAGTAGTAACGAATAGGTTACGATTTTAACGCAATTCGGATAATTCGCATGAATAGGGTGCTAAGTGTACGATTTCGTGGTAGGTGATCATAGAAGGAATTAAGGGAGGTACTAAGAGACGTCACCACTCGAGCACGGAGATTTCGATAGATCGAGGTAAGGGGATATAATTTAAAACGGTAATAGTTAATTACCGAAACTTGATAAAGAAACCTTGCAAAGACATGAAGTATGATTTTCATGCATGTTTCTAAATTATATTTCTGATCAAGACTATGCTCTCTGTGTTTATGTTTTTGAATATTTGTATATAACTGAATTTGATTTCGGAATATGAGCATGTCTTTTAAAATGATTTTTCGAATAAGATGAATTTATTTCGATATTTTCGTATATGAAAACTATAGTTGTTATGAGACTAAGGGCCATTTATGTTGCATGTTTACGTTTGTCAACTTCGCCTGTGTGGCGTCTGACTCGCCTGTGTGGCGTTTGAACTCGCCTGTGTGGCGCTTGTATTTCGCCTGTGTGGCGTCTGACTCGCCTGTGTGGCGTTTAAACTTGCCTGTGTGGCACTTGTATTTCGCCTGTGTGGCGCCTGGAGTTGTAGGACTGGTTAGCAGTGGGAGCGGGGCCCAGAGGGGTCTGGCGTGCTCCGGGGCCAGGTCGCCTGTAATTCGCCTTCGTGGCGCTTGTATTTCGCCTGTGTGGCGCCTGGAGTTGTAGGACTGGTTAGCAGTGGGAGCGGGGCCCAGAGGGGTCTGGCGTGCTCCGGGGCCAGGTCGCCTGTAATTCGCCTTCGTGGCACCTGTATTTCGCCTTCGTGGCGCCTGTAATTCGCCTTCGTGGCGCCTGTATTTCGCCTGTGTGGCGCCTGTATTTCGCCTTCGTGGCTCCTATACCCCGCCTTTGTGGCGTCTGAAATTACCCTTGGGTCCTGAATTCCCTCTACGGAGGATGATCGGGTTATTTTGCCGCGTGATAAATTGGTTATTACCGTGTGATAAATTCGTTATTGTCACATGATAATTTTATGGCCGATGTAGTCTCAATTTGAAAATTTAAACTCTGTTTTCAGAACCGGATTTGTAGTATGTGATTTGATATGTATTCCTGTTTGGAATTCTGAATGTACGACTAGTTTTACGTAATATCTGTTAAGTTCAAATACCTAAAGATTTACGTTTTGAATATCGATGTTTCTAATTTTCCTTAATCTTTGAATTTTATTATCAGTTTCAGAAAGTATCATCATACGCATTATTATGTTTTATACATATTTAAATTGCTAGAATCGTTTTAAATACATCTTCTTACTGGGCTTTTTCCCGAAAGCTCACCCCTTTACCTCCCAGATTACTTGCAGTGATCCGTAGGCACTGCCTGCTGCGTACACGACGTAGGCTGGTGGGGAGAGCTCCTTAGGCTACTTTTTGTACACGCAGAAAGGTATACATTTATATTCCTGTACCAGACATAATTGTATGCACAGACACATTGGAAATATCAGTTGGGATGTAATTTTGTAAGGGACGATGTAAACATTACTACTTTGGTATAATGTTTTGAGATGACTAGTATTAAATTGAAATGGATGTGTTGAGTGGTAAAGATGAATTTGGAAAGTATGCTTGGTAGTGGTGGATATCTAGGATTGCAAAAAAAAAACAACTGATTTGCAGGTGGGTAGGCTCATATATGAGCTGTTGTGCTGCCGAAATTTTTATCGGCCACATAAGTTAAAATATAGAAATTAATTATGATTACGAGTAAAGTATTAGGAAAAGTGTTTTGACACTGCACATGAATACAACCTAAATGAATAAGGGAATAAGTGGTTACATTTAAAAAAAAAAAAATTTCCCCGATTTTCAAGGGTCAAGGGTCGTTACATCAACTTAGTCAATGGTTAAGGAAAAAGTCAACTATAGTTAAGAAAGTGGACTTTTACCATAGTTGACTAATCATGGTTAAAAATTAACCTAAGTGTGGAGAAAAATTTGGGGAAAAATATTCTTGGCCAGAATACAATATAATCATCCCCGAAAGTAAGGAAAATTTATTCGGAAGGATTCCGGAATAAATTTAATGGTTAAAAACGTAATGGGCCTAAGGTGAAAATTATAAAGCCCATTAAGGTATACTAAACGTATATCGAAATTCTTAGGTCCTTTAGACCGAATTGTTGGACCAATTGATCGGCCAAATTTTGAGACAATAAAAGGCCCGAGGTATAGTGAAAATTTCAGCCCGGAAGCCCATTAGGAAAGCCCAAACCGAGAAGCCCAATTGGAAAGGCCCATGAGATAAATATCTAACCATAGTTAAAGTTAACTATGACTCATAAGGTGACTCATAAGGTGACTCATGGTTCAGATTTGGAAAGTCAAGCATAATGGCTGAACAGTAAGGCTTAATGGCTAAGTAAGTGGCTTATAAATGCAGCCACACCATTGTCATCTTCATCACACCAATTCCGGCTAGAGAAGAAACCATTGAAACATAAACATCCAAGCTTTCTCTCACTAGAAATCACTAGGAATTAGGCATATTTGGAACTTGCATTCTTCATGGAAGTTGTTACAAATTGAAAGGAGATTAACATATGTTGGAATTGGCTATCAAGGAGCCATAGAGTGCAAACCGAGAGCCTCCAAAGTTTCGGCCAAAGGGTGAACACAACAATTGGTATATTTTCTAAATTCCAATTTCATATATGTTAATGTATGAATGATTTCAAGTATGTTGATGTATGTTTTAAGTATTGAAACATATTAAATCACCATGAAATGGGTTAGGCCGAGAGTGATCAATGGGGTATTGAAATATGTCAATTTGATTTTAAGACATAAATGGATTAGTATACATGTATTAATGTTAATGGTATATTTAGAATTAATCAAATTGATTAATTTATACATGTAAATTGTTGGCAATCAAGGTGTTTGATAAAATGCCTAAATGAACCATATGATGATTGGTAATGTTGCCTACCAAGTGTTTGTGGAAATGCCTAAGTGAAAATGGCTAGAAAATAGGCATGGATAACATGCCATGGTGAAACCGAGACATGGCTAGCTCTCGGCCATGGCATGTGACCGAGAGGCCCAAAGGGCCAAGCCCAATTATTTTAGGCCCAATAAGGTGTAATGGGCCTAGGACAAGCCCAATAAGAGTTGGTGGGCCCCACAAGCCCAGTAGGCCAAACAAAAGTGAATAGTAAAATGAAAATGAACTTAAGGCCTAGTTAGGCCCATTAAGGATTTTAAGGCCCATTAAGGGAAAATAAACTGTATTAATGAGTAATACAGTAGGAAAATTATAATTAACCTGAGGAATGGTTATTTACAGCTCCGGAGTTTACATTGAAAGCTGATCGGACTGCGAGATTTAGCAGCACCGAGGAAGTGAGGTCACGTGACGTGATCCGAGGTAAGGGACTTTTGCGAGTAGTTAGAGATACCTGCACGTATTTTCAACTGCTTCTGCATTCACTTAAAAACTCTGAGGGTCAGAGAAAGTGAATAATAATTATTGCGACCTGATAGTGGCAAATTACGATTTTGCCCCTAGTTAGTCAAAAAGTCAACTTTTGTGAGAAGTTGCAACAAGCATGGAAAATACTATTGTGAGTGTTTAATTGCTATTAGCATGAAAATAAATAGATGGGCTAATGATTTTAAGGTTGATATGACTTAAGCACACTTTTAGTGCTGATTTTTACTATTTTGTAAACAATCCCTTTTTAAATAGCCATTTATCATATTTTGTGAGAATGAATCGCGCTAGAGCATAGCTCGCACAGGGATTCATATGTTTTCCACATAATATTAGTGCTGGATTTTGATACGCACTAGATTTTCATGACATGCATGATAGAGTACTGGAGTTCTCACTCGTACTCAGCTTTGAATGATATATGCATGACAAAGTGCCAGAGCGTTACTCGTACTCGATTCTTCATGGTTTATACATGATATAGTACTGGGAGCTATTGCTCGTACTTGATTTTGATATTGTGCATAGCATAGTACTGGGAGCTATTGCTCGTACTTGATTTAATACATAAACTATGCATAGACCTAGTTGCTGGAGGTTACTCGCACTAGAGTTGAGTTTGTGACATGAAACAGTGTTTGAGCGGAGTGACGACTGTGAGTCGCACTCAAGATGCACACTGTATGTGATATGTAATACATGTTAAAACCCATGCCTGAGTCCTTGTGTGACTGTGTGTCATAGCTAGAGAGGATATCCGCATGAGGTTGATATAGACGTGGTATAAATATTTCCATAGTTTCGAGGGGCTAAGTCCTATGGGAGGCACCCTGGCTGTGAGGGTCCATGGGTGTACTTTGTACCGTGCCCAGGGCACGAGGTGTACGCTGTACCGTGTGTTACACATAGCTGACGGCTGTAGTGGACTGACTATCCTCCCGTTGCAGCAGTGATGCCCCGCACACCGAGATCTGTGTTGCTTGGGATCACTTTTCGGATACGATCATAATCTAGGATACTATTTGCATTAACCACTGAGTCTTACATGATATATCACATTGATTGACTGATTTAAACTGCGGACAGACCTGAGGGATGGGTCGGACTCCGATTTTGTGTTGTGAATCATTTGATGCCATATTTATTGTGATTTAAATATACATGGCATGATTTACATAAAGGTATGATTTATATACGATGCATTGTTTTACACTACATGCCTACATTTGAGAAAGAAAGCATGATTTTCTGTACATGGGATTTATTCTGTACAAGTATATATATTATATTTCAAGACATGCTTTTTAAAGTGAGTAAAGGAAATAATGTTTTCAAGGCATAGCATTATTTTGAGTAGATAGTGTTGATATCTACTTGCTTGCCTGATTTCCTTACTGAGCGCGTTGTATGCTCACCCCCCTTTTCTTTACATCTCTCTACAGAGCGTCAGTAGAGCGAGAGCTATCGAGGGATAGTGTCCCAGAGTCCACTGCTAGTTCCTATCGATCGCCAGGTATACTTATTATGTACAGTTGTGTATCTAAACATAGAAACAGCACAGTGATGTATACATTATATATTATGAGGAAAGTATTTGTATTAGATTTTATATAATCTTACATGTATAAGAAAAGCAGTTACAGTCAGTAAAAATATATTGACATGTATGTATGAAATGGATGATGTGGTAAGTGAAGACTCTGACATCGAATCACAGCCCAACCATTGAAGAGAGGAAAGGTAAGTTAAAAATGTGAAAAAATTTATAGTGATTTTTGGATAAAGTCATGGATTGAGAATGGGGTCCTGACAAAACTACTCCTATTTTATTAGGAAGACCATTCCTAAAGACATCCAAGACTAAGATAGATGTTCATAGTGGCACACTTACCATGGAATTTGATGGTGAAATTGTTAATTTTAATATTTATGAAGCCATAAATTATCCTTGTGATGATAATCCTGTTTATTCTATCGATGTGATTGATTTTTTAGCACATGAAGTTTTTGAACTTGATGGAAAAGATGAATTAGAAGTTGCCATTAGTAAACATCTTGAGAAAGAAAATGAGGAGTTAATCTTGAGTACTAATTTACAAGAAACTCTTGCAGCACTGAATGATTTTCCAAAATTACGGTAGCCAGATAACGTTTCTTACATTACATTACCAATTTCTAATGAGAGAACTTTACCTTCTGTTTTGCAGGCCCCCATTCCAGATTTGAAGGCTTTACCCAGTCACCTAAAGTACGTGTTCCTTGGAGAAGAAGGAACATTACCAGTGATGATCTAGTAAACTCAGGGCACCATAAGAAGAAAAGCTTGTGCAGGTCCTTAAGGAACATAAAACGACTATTGGTTTAAAAATTGTAGATATTAAAGGAATTACCCATCTACATGCATGCATCGTATACTACTTGAAGAAGGAGCAAAACCTTCCCTTTAACCACAAAGAAGATTAAATCCACCTATGATGGATGTAGCAAAGAAAGAAAGCCTCAAACTTCTTGAAGTTGGAGTGATTTATCCTATTTCAGATAGTAATTGGGTTAGCCCTATTCAAGTGGTTCCTAAAAAGACTGGAATAACTGTTGTGAAAATTCAAAATGATGAGCTAGTTCCCACTCGTGTTTAAAATGGGTGGCGGGTTTGTATAGATTATAGGAAATTAAACGCTGTAACCCGCAAGGACCATTTCCCTTTACCTTTTATTGATCAAATGCTTGAAAGGTTAGTTAGTCATTCTTATTATTGTTTTTTTTAAGGCTATTTAGGTTATTTTTAGATTGCGATCACTCCAGAGGATCAAGAAAAGATGACTTTTACATGCCCATTTGGAACTTTCGCCTACTGTCGCATGCCTTTTGTCCTTTGCAACGCCTCAGCCACTTTCCAAATGTGTATGGTTAGTATATTTTCAGATTACATTGAGAATATCATTGAAGTCTTTATGGATGATTTCACTGTTTATGGGGACTCCTTTGATAACTGTTTGTATAACCTTACACTTGTTCTTCAAAGATAGATTGAAACTAACCTTGTGTTGAACTTTGAAAAATGTCATTTTATGGTTGAACAAGGTATAGTTTTGGGTCATGTCGTTTCATCCAAGGGAATTGAGGTAGATAAAGCTAAAGTAGACATTATTCATTCTTTACCTTACCCCACTAGTGTACAAGAAGTTCGTTCTTTTCTTGGACATGCCGATTTTTACCGAAGATTCATCAAGGACTTCTCAAAAATCGCATTACCCCTATGCAAGTTGCAACAAAAGGATGTGGCTTTTGAGTTCGATGATGCATGTAAACAGGCATTTGATAAGTTAAAGGAACTATTGCCTTCCGCGCCATTTATCCAACCTCCTGACTGGAACGTTCCTTTTGAGATAATGTGCGACGTAAGTGACTATGCAGTAGGCACTATTTTGGGTCAAAGAATTGGAAAAACATCTCATGCCAATTATTATGCTTAGAGAACTTTGAATGAGGCCTAGAGAAATTATTCTACTATTGAAAAAGAACTTTTAGCTGTTGTATTTGCTTTAGAAAAGTTTTGATCTTATTTACTTGGTACTACGGTCATTGTTTACTCTGATCATGCAGCTCTTCGTTATTTGATGATGAAGAAAGAGGCAAAACCAAGATTAATAAGATGGATACTTCTTTTGAGTGAATTTGATTTGGAAATCAAGGATAAAAGAGGGACAAAAAATCGTGTTGCAGATCATTTGAGTCGTTTAACTCATGTGGAGGATGAACTTCCTTTGCAGGAAACATTCCCTGATGAGCAATTGTTCTCTGCAAGTGTCACATTACCTTGGTATGTTCATATTGTCAATTATTTTGTTACTAATATGTTACCTCTTGGTTTGTCTAAGGCTCAAAGAGATAAGATCAAGAGTGATGCTAAATACTATGTGTGGGATGACCCATACTTATGGAAGCATTGTGCAGATCAAGTGATAATAAGGTGCGTTTCTGAAAATGAAATTATTTCTATTCTCACCTTTTGTCATTCTTATGCTTGTGGAGGTCACTTTGGAGCTAAAAGGATAACGAGAAAAGTGCTAGAATGTGGTTTCTACTGGCCGTCTTTATTTTGAGATTCATATTCTTTTTGCAAGTCATGCGATCAATGTCAAAAGACGGGTAATATACCCCAAAGGAATGAGATGCCACAAACCCCCATACCATTTTGCGAATTTTTTTATGTTTGGGCATCGATTTCATGGGACCATTCCTTGTCTCTTTTGGTTATGTTTATATTTTGCTTGCTGTTGATTATGTCTCAAAATGGGTAGAAGCTAAAGCTACCAGGACTAATGATTCTAAAGTTGTTGCAAATCTTATCAAGTCTAACATATTCTCCAGGTTTGGAATTCCAAGAGCTCTAATAAGTGATCGAGGCACTCATTTTTGTAACTAAACTGTAGAGACTTTCATGAGAAAGTACCATGTGAATCACAAAGTGTCAACTGCTTATCATCTGCAAACTAGTGGACAAGTTGAAGTATCCAATCGAGAGATCAAGTCCATCCTTGAAAAGACAGTCAATTTAAGTAGAAAGGATTGGAGTTTACGCTTGGATGATGCCTTATGGGCATATAGGATTGCGTATAAGACACCTATTGGTATGTCCCCTTACCGGTTGGTGTTTGGGAAACCATACCATCTTTCAGTGGAGTTAGAACACAAGGCTTATTGGGCTATCAAGAGTTTCAACCTAAAAATGGACGAGAGTGGAGAACACAGGAAGTTGCAACTACAAGAGTTATAGGAGATTCGAAATGATGCCTATGAGAGTACAAGGATTTACAAGGAAAAGACAAAGGCTTTTCATGACCGAATGATTTCTAGGAAGGAGTTCACAGTTTGTCAAAAAGTCCTTCTATACCATTCACGACTTCGTTCGTTTCCAGGTAAGTTGCGATCTCATTGAATTGGACCTTTTGTTGTTACTAATGTTTTTCCTCATGGTGCAGTTAAAATTCAAAGCTTAGTAACTTCCAAAGTGTTCAAGGTAAATGATCATAGACTTAAGCCTTTTTATGAAAGTTTCTAAGTGGCAGATGTGGAAAGATTGGATCATAAGGATCCGGTTTATACTAATTGAAAAAGAGAAGCATAAAGTCGAGCCAATGACGGTAAACAAAGGCGCTGCTTGGGAGGCAACCCAAGGGGAGTTCATTTTTCTTTCTTTTCTTTTTTTTTCTTTTCACATTTACATTTTGGATATTTTTACCTTTTCCTTGCATTTCTCTTTACATTGGGGACAATGTAAGTTTTAAGTGTAAGGGAAGGGATTCAGGTTGTGTTTTAATTTTGTATTCTTGAAAAAAATATTTGTGATTTAAAAAAAAAGGGTTTTTGCTCTTGGTTTATATGGTTTTCAACAATTTTTGGTTGTGTATATCATAAGCAAGATTCAATTAAGCTTGAAAAATTCATAACATGAATGAGTAAGTTATCTTCTAACTCATAATTACTTAGTTTAGTTATTTTTCTTGAGAATGAGAGTGACTAAATATAGTAGACACAAGCTGGTGAGATTTTGAGCCTTTAGACTGACACATCCATATCAGTCTTGCTATTTTCTTTCAAGAGAGATACTATTCCATGGATTTGTTTCTCTAGAACTTGCCTTGATTCTCTTTGAGGTCATATTGACACATGCATGCATGAACATGATTAAGGCCCTCTTTGTTGTGAGCTACATAAGCCAAATAGCCTACCTTGTAATTAATTCTTCCTTTTGGTGAACCCCTTGAGCTTTATTGACCTTTTTCATTTATTGGGAAACCACATTGCAACCTTTAAACATAAAAAAATAATTTCTTTTCCCAAGCCGTAGAGTTAGTGGAGCATTACTCATCATTATGATATGTATGGATGTGCAAGTAAGTGTGGGGGTATCTACAATTGTGGTATGGCTATGACTGGTGAAATGAAACAAGCTTACATTCTCCATTCGTGAGTTCCACTTTTGTTTATATATAAAAAAATAGGTGACGGAGGAAATTGCTTTTAATGATACAAACTGTCCTTGTTCATAATTCCTCCTAAAATTTCGAGAAAAGGGTTTGTTTATATGTGCTATATAAAAAGGTGAAAGCTGTTGTGAAGGATTATTCCTTGTAGCAAACAAAAGTGTTCCTTTGAATGATCTCTTCTTCAATGCAAGAGTACTGTTACATGATTTAAATACTTTAAAGCTAAATTGAAGAAATTGCTGAATGGAGTGTTTGGTTGTATATGTTTTATATATTCAAGCTTGAGTTGATTAATTTTTGCTCCACTAGTTTCGATGGCTTTTAAGCTACACTCCCAAATATTACCCACCTTGATCCTAAACCCTGTTACAACCTTTAGAAAGTCCTTATGATTTGTGTTATGCATGTGATCATAGTGGTGGAGAATGAGAAGATATGCAAGCATATGGTAGATCATTTCCATTGGAATGAATTTGAGCAAAACGCATACCCTTCAACCACATGAGAGTCGAGTGTTTATTTTTGTGAGGGACTATGTATTTGGTTTATTCCATTTTCGAGTGAAAATACTTACCAAGAGATTGTAAGTTGTGCATGAATGTTTGTTCATGATGTGTTATGAGTTTTGAAGAGCTTGGTTGTTCTTTGTTGAAGGTGTTACAACCTTGATGTTTTTGGGAAAGTGAATTTGAATTTTACCCGAGGACGAGCAAAAGTTAAGTGTGGAGGAATCTGATGAGAATGCAAAATGTTATATTTTTCTCCTTTAATGTTTAGTCTTTATTCTTACTTGGTGCTTAAATATACTCATTATTCTCATATTCTGTTATTAGGATGCAAATGGAGGTGTTAAGTGCAATAGGAGCCAATTGGGCCATTTTTGACAGTTTCGACGTTACTTCGTAATATGGGCATAACTTTCCCGTCCGAGCTCCGATTGAGAGGATTCAAAATTATATGGAACGAAAAGAAACAAATATATAACTTTTATGTTTTGAGTTTTGAGAGATACTGTGGCATCAAGGTCAAAATTGGGCTTGAATTTGTTGCACCTGCACTGTTGATGTCTGGACAGTTTCTTGGCTTACAATTCTAACATGCAGATATGACGTGGTGTATTCTCATGAAAATTCCAGCTAAAATCACCACTTTCCTGATTACATTAGGACTCTATTTTATTTTGAGTTTTTTCCTTAATTAGTCAAAATTGAATATTGATATTTTAGGAAGATAATTAGCATATTTTTAGGAGATTTTGCAGGCTTCCAATAGGGAATGAATGTGTATAAAAAGAGGAGAAATTATCAGACCTTGGGGGATACCTCTCTCTGCTCTCTTTTCTAATTTTCTTCTTTGAGTTTTGATCATTGCCATGCGTGGCTAAATTTTCACTTAGTCGAAGGAAACAGAAGCCTCGGAATCAAAAAAACTGTGAGATCTAATTTGTGTTTTTTTTAATTCAATTTATGCTTTGAATATCAGATGTTCTTCTATACCTATTTACATGATTGTTTCGTTAATTACTAGGAGGCCTACTAGTTTATTATTCGTTGCAATCTACTGCTAAGTTCGACATCAAATCCGTAATTGTTTGATCCCTTTAATTTGTGAAGCAACTAATATTTGATAATTTGCTGTGTCAGAAATTATTATATCTTAGGAAGAACATTTGATTAAATTAAATACGACCGCTTGTGCTTGTGTTGTTTAGATTCATCGATCTCTCTAATTCTTAAGGTTGTTACTAGATTAAACCTTTGATGCTTGTCTTGGGTTGTTTAGTAGTTAGGGTTGATTAGATCGCTTGTTTTCTAATCAATTATGACTAAGATGAGAAAAGAAAAAAAAATATAGTTCTAATGGTGAATATTCCAAGTGTGAATTGATATATTTTTATATCAATGATCAGTTGTAAAATTTCGATGGTGGATGTTGACTTAGACCAAGGCTTTTCTCTTGATTGATTTTGATATTTTAATTTGAATTGTTCTTTAATTGTTTTTCTTAAAATTGATTTCATTGAACTCAAATCCCTCCATCAATGTTCACGTAGCATAAAACAAGGCTAGATACTCTCTATGGGAACGATCCTTACTCACACCACTACATATATTTATTTTCTTTGAGTATAGGTTTTATTTTTGGTTGCTTGCGAGAGCACACCAACTTTACATCACTTATGCTTCACATTAAAATACATCACCATACTTATGAATTCATAAGGTTGCAAGCAAAAATACGGGTCTTACATTCCTCCCCTCCTTCAAAGAATTTGGTCCTCCAAATTAGAACCGAGTTACTCCTCAAAAAGTTGGGGGTATTTCTCCCGTATCAAGTTCTCCAATTCCCATGTGGCCTCTTCCACCGTGTGATATTGCCAAAGAACTTTCACCAAGGGAATTGTCTTTGTCCTCAACACTTTTTCCTTTCTATCCAATATCCGAACTGGCTTCTCAACATACGTCATACTCTCATTGATTTCCAACGACTCATATCTTATCACATGTGCCGGGTCTAGGTGATACTTCTGAAGCATAGAAATGTGGAAGACATTATGAACATTTGCCATGTCTGATGGCAATGCCAACCTATACGCCTTATCTCCCACCCTCTCCAAAATCTCGAAGGGTCCTATATATCTAAGGCTCAGCTTTCCCTTCTTACCAAATCTCATAATACCATTCGAAGGTGAAACTCTCAGAAATACTGACTCACCCACATCAAACTCTAGTGATCTCCGTCTCTTGTCAGCATAACTCTTTTGCCAGCTCTGAGCTATTCGTAATCTCTCACATATCAATTGGATGTCCTCAGATGCCTGCTGCACTAAGTCTAGAGTGAAAATCTATCTGTGACCAATCTCTTCAAATCCAATGAGGGATCGACATCTGTGTCCATATAGTGCCTCATATGATGTCATCCCGATACTCGCATGATAGCTATTATTATTGGCGAACTTGGCTAACTGCAGGTGATCATCCTAGGAGCCTCCGAAATCCAGCACACATGCTCTCAACATATCCTCCATGGTCTGTATAGTCCTCTCGACTGCCCATCTATCTGAGAATGAAAAGCGGTGCTAAAACTCAAGTGGGTCCCCATCGCTTCTTGAAAACGTTCCCAAAAATGGGAAGTGAAGCGGGCATCCCTATCAGAAACAACGCTCACATGGTACACCATGTAGCTGTACTATCTCTCGAATATACAGGTTCGCCAACTGACTCAGAGATCAGTAACTCTCATAGCTAAGAAATGGGCCGACTTAGTCAATCGATCCACAATAACTCATATGGCATCATGACCTCTGCGAGTCCTCGACAATCCCATCACAAAATCCATGGTGACATGCTCCCACTACCATGTCGGTATCGGTAGAGGCTACAATTACCCTGCAGGCTTCTGATGTTCCCCCTTCACCTGCTGACAAACAAGACACTTAGCGACATACTCAGCGATGTCTGTTTTCATTCCAGACCACCAATAAACCTTCCGAAGGTTTTGATACATCTTGGTACTCCCCGGATGTCTCGTGTACTTCGATGAGTGAGCCTTTGATAAAATCAGTCTCCTGATCTTAGGAACCTCGGGAACACATACTCTGCCTCTGAACCTCAATAAGCCATTTGTACTCAGCTCAAAATCAATACCCACACCTGCCTGTATCTGACTCAACCAATCGATACACCGTCGATCTCTCTGTAAGACTTGATTTTATTCAAAACACGAAATGAAAAATACAAAAGGATTGAAATGGCATTCCCGAACACGTGAAGGGTAAAACGATCAAAAGACAGAAAGCTGGTATAAATTCGACAAGAAAATTTATTGAAAAAAATATGGATTGAGAAATCTTGATCAATAACGAAGAAGTAATTAAATTTTGGGTTAAATTAATCAAGATATTAATTTATAGGAATTAACCAGAATTTTAACCTCAGAAAATTATCCCGAAAATATTCGAAAAACATACCGAAAAGATGAAGTAATACCGATAAATTCATTTAAATATTAAAGGAATTAAATAGTATTTTTTTAGATATTTTTGAGATTTTAATATTATTTTAATGATTAAAATAATATTAAAATAAATTAGAAATAATAAAATAAAATAAATTAATTAATTAAATATTAAAAAATATATATATTTAATTTTATAGCTCGACAATTGACATCAAACGAGGACTCGAGTTAGCCTCGATTTGCGTACTATCATGAAATCTCGGGTAAGTAACCCTTATTTACGATAATATTGTATCGTTATACGTGTAAAAAATTACCGCATAAATTATTGATTAATTTTCGCATTAAATGAGTTATATTCTGAAATTAGAGATATATTGTCGTAAATAATTCATTAAGCTATCCAGGAATTTAGAATGAGGCTCAATAAATACTGGTGGGCCCAATGAGCGCAATAGGCCTCGATAATGTAAATAGTAAGTGGAAAACGAGCTTAAGGCCGGTTAAGGCCCATTATGGTACAATCGGGCCCAATATGGGTAAACGGACCTAATGATTTAAATTAAGCCCAAAAAATATGAAATACAATTAAATATATTGTATTTGACCTGATTAATATTTATCCGTAGTTTCGGAGATTAGATTCGGAGCAAATCAGACTGCATGACAAGACAACAGAGAAAGGTCAAACTGTACAGAAAAATGAGATAAGGGAATTGTGTGAGTAGCTAGAGGTAGCTACGCATATTTTAATAGTTTTGTATACACTGATGACACGCCCTGAAGGTAATGTCCGCAAGTGCACGGGTCGTACATGTAATAATGGGATTTAAGTCCCGGATTATCATCCCACAGAGAAGTTGATCAGCCTAATTAACTACCGGTTAATCTTACCCTAAGTATATTCTAGCAAATTATGAAGTTCTGATGGGTGGTCTACATGGCTAAAATTAAAGTACTGAAAATAATAACAACTATAAAATAAGAAACTAAAACCAAGCTAAAATTACTTACAAAGCTCCAAGCAATAAAAAGCAAGAACCTACAAAAGAAAATTAAAACAGTTAAAATGAATTAATGCAACTAAAATAAAATGCAAATATGAAAATAAAGCAATAAAATTTAATTAAACTAAACTTTCAACAAACTTAAAATAAAAATGCATTAATTTAAATTACTGCAAATTAAACTAACCTAAAATGCATGAAACATAATTAATCTAAATTAACTCTAAATGCAACTAAACTAAAATAAAGTCCTAAAACATATCTTAAAAAATTAACTACTAACTACAAAATTAAAATTAAAAATTAAATTAACAACTAAGACATTAGATTAAATCCTACAATTATCAACTAACAACTACACTAAACTAACAACTAATGAAACAATCAAAATAATAAAAATGCCATAAAAATTAAACTAAGTAAAAAAGGAAGTGGCCAAACGTGGCCTTAACCAAATTGCAAAACCACCAAAGTGGTCCCGAAAGGCTAATACTATTCATCATCTTTCCAATTTTTGGTTTGTCCAGGCATGCTCGGTTTGTTCTCTGCTACTGGTGTCCTGCACTGCTTCAGGTGTTGTCTGCTGCTCATCCTCGTCCTGCCCAACTGGTACCTACCACACTCATCAGCTTCATTCTCTTCTTGCAACCGAGAGCAACCACCAGCGTTGTTCCTGGTAGTGGAACCAGTAGCAATTCTGCCCTGTTCAGCTCGTCACCCAACCACCATATCCTGCAGCTTCATACAGCGGCCATGTACGGGTAGTCTGCGACAGGTCATGCTAGCAGCTACTCCTCGACAGAGAATATGCTCTGTAATGCCTGACTGGAAGCAAAACGCAGCAGCCAAGCCTTTTGCTTGTCCTGCTACCACAAACTTTTAGCCGCCCCCTGCTACTGCCTAGCGTAACTGAGTAATGCTTCGTGCACTACCATTCTTGCTACCAACAATCATGGTCAACACAGATCAACCTTGATCAACTCATGCACACTGCAGCAATAACAGAACAGAATATTAAAACAGAATTTTAAATGATTAGCAATACAGACATGAAATAAAATCGAACAAAAGCTGAAGTTGCTACTTGTAAGCTTAAAGCAGTAAGGACAAACAGGAAATGTAACATATAATGAAAACAAAAGTTAACGAAAAAGAAGAAAATGAACAGTAGATGACTCCTAAAATAGGGAAGAACAAAGAGGTAGAACTGGTCCTAGTCTGCTGCCACTCAACAGTTCAGAACCTGCTCGGCACCCACGATAACCGTCCCACCAGGTTCGACAATGCCATAACTTGCTTCTGTCCAAACCAGCAACTAGGAACCAAAATGGCAGACACTAACCTCCCTCACTCGTAGGCCTCTGGTTCGAGAATCAGTAAGCAGAACAAGGAAATAAAATGTGCAAACCGAGAATAATAGATAAATAGGGAGCATAAACTACTCACTGAAAGGAAACTTGCATAAAAAAAAGAAAATAAATTTAATAAAGACTTAAAAACAAGAAAGAACTTGTGAAACCGAGAATGAAAAACAAGTAGATGAAAGTTTTCTGAAATACTAAAAAGATTGGAACAATGAAGCTTTTCATAAAATATAACCAAGTTGACATGAACAGTAGCTGAAAAAAAAATCAATAGTGGCTAACAAAAACTAACGGAAAAATGCTTGAAAATGAAAACAAAATAAAATCTAACAATAAACTAAAACTACTCATAAATTACTCTACACTACTTACCCTACTCCTACTTCCTACTTTCTACACTAACTTCTACTCTCCTACTCCTACTTAATTTTTCAATTGCCATCATGTTCTATTTATACACAAACATAGGGGTACAATGGTAAATTTTCATCCTAGATGAGTTGGCATTGTTTGGTCACTTGTCTTCATTTGATTTGCTGCAGAGTAGATATTTCCACGTCATCAGTCTTTTTGTCCAATTTGCTATGCGATGTGGCCCGACTTGTGTCCTCCAGGAGGTTGGCACAGTGTCTTTCGATTTTATCGTTTCAGAGCAAATAAAAATCGGACACCTAGCATCACGCGTGTCTAGACGACTGATGACTCGGTCTACAAATTGGAAGTGGTCCAGTCTCCTTTAGCCCGATTTCAGCCCAATTTTGACTGAAACGACTAAGTTTAATCCGGATTTAATTTATCTGCACATTAAAGATTTTTAATTAAATAAGGGGGATTATTAATAAAATAATATGGGGATTAAATAAATAATTAGGAATTTAAGCACAAATAATTCTATTAAAAATAGAATTATCAACTGAATATGTATGTATACACTGATTATGTATAAAGGTCCTAGAAAATGGTTTAAAGATTTTAAGGACTCGAAATAGGAAAAGACTATTTTACCCTATTGAGGGAAGTTCACCTAAGGATGGTGAAAGCATGACATGCATGATTTAAGGAATTTTATTGGTTTTTAAGCAAAGTAAATCGATAGATTGGCTAGTAATTGCATAAATTTCACAAGATAACACAATGTAAGTGTTATTTATATTTAAATGAAATTTCTTTGGAAAATGGGCCAACTATCAAGTTTATATGGAAACTGATAGTGCTGGCACATAGCTCGCACTATATTTGCATTTGTGAGTGTGCATAAATTTGCTTGAGCGATTGTTCGCACCGATTTGTGTGACATCATATGCATGAAATGTGCTATAGCGGTTGCTCGCACTGATTTTTATTCTTGTGGAATCCATGAGAAGTGCTGGAACTTAGCTCGCACTATGTTTTGACTGTTTTGACGGTTTTGACTGTTTTGACTATATATGCATAAAAAGGTGCTGGAGCGATTGCTTGCACTAATATTTATGATTTGACATGCATGAGAGATGCTGGAGCTTAGCTCGCATCCTGTTTTGATATGATATTGCATAAAAGCCGTGCTGGAGTGTAACTCGCACGAGATTTGATTTATGTATGCATAAAGCCATGCTGGAGTGTAACTCGCACGAGATTTGATTTACTTGAGTATTCATTTGTGCTGGAGCTTGCTCGCACGTGATTTTATATGGATTTATAACTTATTCATTTTAAAGTCGTACTGGAGTGCTACTCGTACGCAGATTTTACTAATTTTTATGAAATCATGCTAAAGCTTTGCTCGCACGAGGTTTTCAGATATCATGAATATGCAAGGAGCCATGATAGAGCTTCGCTCGCACAGGGATTTATATGATATGCATATAGCCGTGTTGGAGCCTCCTGTCAATTGTGTGTCACAGTGAGATGATATGTTCACAAGTGCATACTGAGGCAAAGATGATATGGGTGGATAAGACCTATTGCAAGCACCCCTGACTGAGCTTGGGTTCACGGAGTACGTTGTACCGTGTATGTCACGTAGAGTACGTTGTACCTTGGGGATTGTTGGAGTGGAGTGGCATTAGCCATGAGGCAGCAAGCCTTACCCTCGTAATCCTAATGTTATGCTATTCTGGCGGGTAGGACCGACCCACCTCCCGTTTCAAGTCTGATACCCCGCACACTAGGTACCGTGTTGCCAGGGATCACTAGGTTATGGCCATAGTCCTTGTTGTTACTGATAGTCACCTACTTGTCTCACATGAGATAACTTGTGGTCCCGATGGACCAGGGTAGACCCGAAGGAGGGGTCAGGCTCCCGATTTTATGATTTTTTTTACTATGCTAAAATATGTTTTAGAGGATTTTATGATATGTGACCCTGAAAGAAGGGTGATTTTATAACCGAAGTTTTATAATGAATTTTAATGAATTGTTTTATGAGATGATTGACCCGGAAGGGTTAGTTTCTACTGCAGTTTTAATGAAATGATTTGAATGTAGTCGCATGATGATGTTTTCCATGCTTTCATTTCAAATTCATGATTTGTCTTACATGACATGAAAGAATGCATGATCTTGATTTACTTCATGCAAATTATGATTTAAGGATGTCACGTAAAATGCTATTGATGCATGAATTACATACTTTCTATATGCACAAATAGTTTTGATAAACTATGTCATGGATATATGCATGATTTTGTGTTGGAGATTTTAATGAAAGGAAATGGATTTTTAAGGGCATGGCATTATGAGCATGTAGATAGTGGAGCTATCTACTTACTTGCGTAATTGCCTTACTGAGCGTGTGGTTTGCTCACCCCCCTTATTTTTCCATCTTTTCAAAGCACTCGCAATAGTTATTGAGTGGCTGATGACTTGCATTCTTGGTATCTGCTGCTTCCCATCGAGAGATAGGTATACACATTTGTATAGTTTTGAATCTAAATATGTAATGCACAGTACTGTAAATGGATATGATGTCAGGGATGTAGAGTTATAAATACCATTGTATATGTATTTAGTTAAAGTCAAAGAATAGTAAACTCTGATATGTGAATGTGATTATGAAAATGAAATGGTAAATAGGTGAGAGGTGACTAACACCGAATCATAGCCCAACTGTTTGGTAAGATGGTCACGATGAGAGAAAGGTAAGAATTAAATAATAATCGAAAAATGAAAAATTTACTCTGATTTTTAAAAAATTTAGGTCGTGACACGCTCTGCTAAGCCTGCCGAATATAGCCAATCAATTATGGTTCCAATCTCAAACTAGACATAAACTCAAGTCGCTCTGATCCAGGTGGGGTTACATCCAAACTGAGGTTTGCAAATTGTTCTAACAACTCATGTTCTCGTACCATCATATAAGACACCAACACGAGGTTTTTCCTACTCAAGGCATCGACAACCACATTTGCCTTGCCCAAGTGGTACATGATCTCACAATCATAATCTTTCAAGAGTTCAAGCCGTCTTCTCTGTCTCATATTCAATTCTTTCTACGAGAACATGTACTTAAGGCTCTTATGATCCGTATAAACCTGAAATTTCTCTTTGTAGAGATAGTGGCGCCATATTTTAAAAGCAAATACCACGACCGCCAACTCCAAGACATGTGTCGGGTAGTTCCTCTCATGATCTTTCAATTGTCTAGATCCATAGGCAACTACCTTCCCATCCTACATAAGTACACAGCCCAGTCCCTGGTGTGATGCATCCGTATGCACCGAGAAATCTCCTGAGCTGGTAGAAATGGTGAAGACCGAAGCAGTGGTCAATCGACGCTTAAGCTTCTCAAAACGCCTCTCACATGCCTCATCCCATACAAATTTAAAGTCTTTCCGCGTGAGGCATGTCAACAGAGCAGCTAGTCTGGAGAAACCCTCAACAAATCTCCGATAATAACCTGCTAATCCAAGAAAACTTCTGATCTTAGTAATTATCTTGGGCTGTTCCCACTATACAACTGCCTCTATCTTTGATAGATCCACTGATACCCTACCCTTCGACATAACATGGCTTAAAAAATGAGATCTGCTCAAAGCAAAAGTTACAATTTATGAGTTTGGTATATAGCCTTTCTCTCAGAGGGTCTGCAAAACTATCCTTAAGTGCTCCTCATGATCTTCCCTGGACTTTGAATAGACTAATATGTCATCAGTAAACACAATCACAAACTTTTTCGGGTATGGCTTCAATACATCATTCATCAGTGTAATAAATGCTGCGGGGGCATTTGTCAATCCAAATGCCATTACCAAAAACTCGTAGTGGCTATAACGGGTACGAAATGCTGTCTTGGGTACATCTCCACTCCGTATCCTCAATTGATGGTACCCTGACCGCAGATCTATCCTAAAAATACTTGAGCTCCTCGGAGCTGATCCAACAAATCATCTATGCATGGAAGGGGATACTTGTTCTTAATGGTGGCTTTATTCAACAACCGATAATCTATACACAATCAGAGGCTTCCATCCTTCTTCTTTACAAACAGAACCGGTGCTCCCCAAGGTGAGACACTCAGTCTAATGAACCCCTTCTCTAGCAACTCTTGTAGCTATTTCTTTTGCTCTTCCAACTCAACCGAAGCCATTCTATATGGTGGTTTAGATATCGGCTCGGTACCAAGCACTAACTCTACGGAAAATTCCATTTCCCTTTCAGTTGGTGGTGCTGGTAAATCTTTCGAAAAGACATCAGAAAATTTTGCAATCACTGGTATGTCTCTCAATTCCAGGTGTGCCTTATTTAGGTCAACCACGTATGCAATGAACCTTTCACATCAATCTTTCTACCGTTAATGTCACAAGTCATCACATTAATATTCAACATAAACAATTAAATTCATCTCTAAAATAAATTCAATAAAATCATACTTTTTTCATTTATCATGGTTATATTATTTCATTTCATTTCATAAGTCTTACAACATGATTTTCTATCTCGGGATTCTTCAATTTAGCATGACAATCTGTGACAACATGATTGGCAGCCAACTAATCCATTCCCAATATTACATCAAAATCATTCATATTCAATGAAATCAAATCATCTGTCATTTCTTTTCCCTTTATCTTCAATTTACAATCCCTACATACATGGTCAGTCGATTGACTATCATTCATAGGTGTGCAAATCATCAACATTTTATCCAACAATGTAGGATTCACATGCTTCATCAATTTATGTGCAAAGGAAGGCGATATGAAGGAATACGTGGCAGCTGAAACTATCTCAATCTCCTCAAGTCGTAGTCATACCCCAAATCCCTCTCGCTCTGCTGTGGTGTGATAGGTGAAGCTGTATCCTGTACTGGGTGTGTCACCATCTCAGTAGCCTGAGGTTTCTCAGCCTCTGTAGCTACTTGTCCAGTAGTAGGCTGTGCTGCGGGACCTTGTCTATCACTAGCACCCAATGCCTGTGTGATTATCTCCACTAGGCTCTCAATACTCCTCTCTAGTCTAGCGAAGCGTGCCTCAATATCCCTTGGTCTCTCAATAGGGTTTTGAGGACCCTGGTCTGTCTATGGCTCAGCACAGCTCTCAGGCCCACCTCTACGACCTTTAGCACGTGCTCTCGCCCTTCTACCTCTATGCGTAACAGGCATACTGTCTAACTTCCTGTAACCATAATCATTTATTAGCCTCAATCCATCACAGTATACATAGTTATATCTAAACAAAAGCACAGTAATATGGGGATGTAATTTTATTATGTTTTATTACTAACTCACATCACGCCAACTCAGCTCTAATACCAATCTCTATCACGACCCATTTTATCCTTTTATAACCGAAAATCACTATAAATTTTTTGCATTTTCCTTTCCTTACCTGGTCGTGAACAAACTCACCACTACACAGTTGGGCTGTGAGTTAATAATAAACATCACTCAACATTCATTCTCAAATAAATCAAAAAGAAGTATCATTCATTGAAAGTTAAGTTATACATGACACGCTTTCTAATTTTTACATCCCCCACGTTACAATACCAAATGACTACTGTGCCTTTACATGTTTAGATACAAAAAGAATCCCTATGTGTATACCTTTTGGCGATGGAAGCCGCGGATGTCCAAAATAAAAATGCCTCCGTCCTCATTGGGCCGCTATGTGCGCTTTATAGAGGGGGAAAATAGAGAGGGATGAGAAACCACACTCTTAATAAGGCAATAATATAAGCATGGTAGATAACTACTCTATCTACATGCTCATAATGTTATGCATAAATCATTTACAATAGGGCACGAGGAAGTAAAACTATGTCATACGAGTATACATATATCATGTATTGAAAATCATGGAAGTAGGCATATAAAACATGGAAGAATCAACATGTAAAATCATCTCTTGCTCATGCTCATTAAATCTCATCAGAAAAAGGGAAATTTATCTAAGAAACATCTTTTTCAAATCACATCTCATCATAAATCAAATTATCATTTCATTGAATCACAAATCCCACAAGGCTCAACCCATCTCTTGGGTCTACCTTGGACAAATCACAATCACACTCATGTATAAAAAATCATGTGGTATTATGTAATATTATGCGAGACATGTCACTATAGCTCAAAGACTATGCTGGCCAACTATGTCATACATCATCCCAGACCACACGGATCCCAGTGTGCGGGGCATCATGTTAGAACGAAGTTGGGTTAGTTCTTCGCCAGACATTCTCACCAGCAACACAACCACGTGGTACAACGTACTCCATGTGATATACACGATACAACGTACTCCGCGGACCCAAATCATGGTTGGGGGTGCCAGTCGTAGGTCTTATCTACCCCAATGCCATGTGTAACTGATATAGTCTCAAGTGCACGTGGGAGTATTTTGTTTGGTGTCAGGTTCTATCCCCTCATGGCCTTGCTCGCCCCTTTTGGGCTCCCTGAACACCATATCAAGTCTTAGCCCCTCATGGCCTTGCTCACCCCTTTTGGGTTCCCTGAATTAATCTGTATTACCCTCACCACGGCATCATACATACCACACTGCGAAAATCTGTGCGAGCTAAGCTCTAGCACGATTCATGCATCATCAGTAAATATCCTCGTACAAGCAACGCTCCAGTACGACATTTATGTATAAAACATGAGAAAACCACGTACGAGCATAGCTCCAGTATGGTTATATGCATAAGAAAATCACTCGAAATTGACGTACGAGCAGAAGTTTGAGTACGGCTTACAAAACATCATCATAATTTAAATCAATGTGCGAGCTAAGCTCTAACACGATTCATACAAGTGAAAATACTGAAATCCAGTGCGAGCTAGGCTCCAGCATGATTTAATTCACATAAACACAATAGGTGGCTCATATACATTCAAAACAATCTCAAAACATGCTTAGCACCTTACATGTGCTATTTTGCAAAGTCATTTAAACACTAGCCAGCCCATACATTATTTCGCTTAAAATTAAGCAAGGTGTTTCGTGAAACCATTGAAAACATTTGATTTATGCAATTATTAGCCTTACTATCCCCTTTTTATGAATCTCACTTCGAAAACCAAATCATATATATATATATATATATTCGTAATTATTCATGCATATCATCAACCACTTTTCTTAAACATTCATGCATTTCATAAACACACTATAATCACCCATGAATTCAAAGTATGAGCAGCTATCTCTATATACTTACAGAATTCTCTTACATGGAATCGCGTCGCGTGATTCCACTTCCTTAGAGCTGCTTACTTGTGCGGTTCGATTCGTCTCCAATGAACTATCCGGAACTGCACAAAGTCGTTTATCACATCAATTTAATCCATAAAACACTACTCTTGTGTTTGCTACAGTCAATTCAACCTATAGCCTCCATTAATTCTTATAAGGCCTCGTTTTATTGTTGTACTCGTATCTCGAGTCTACTTATTCTTTTAGGCCTATTGATTCGTACCAAATCCATATTAAATCGACATTAAGCTCATAGTGTTCATATTTCATCAATTTCTTCACTGTGGCATTTTATCAAACATCTTACATACTCATTTCGATAAATCCTCTAAACTCACTATGTGGCTTCATTTAACCATTTCAAATGATTTATATTACTTCAATAACAACTTAGCATGCCCATAAATCATCGACTCATTCAACCCATATCTTTTCACACTAGATTTATACTAGGTTTTCTAGGTCACACCAATTCCATCACATCCTAGGTAGTTTTTAACAATTAATATACCGGCAAATTAACTCCAAAATTAATAAATAGCCAAATGTACTTGGGCTAAAGTGTTAAAAACTTACCAAATCTAGTTTCTCTTCTTACTCCAAATGAAAATGTCCCTTGCTCCTTCAATCCAACAAATGAGGCTTTGATTCCAAAGTATGTTGCTCTTCTCTTTGATAAGAAAAACTTCGTGTCTAACGGTCTATTCTCAAATCTTACTGAAAATGGGTGGATTTAAGAGTGAGAAAGTGGGGTTTTATGTTGAAATGGAAGAGAGAGATTATTTCCCAAAATCTGTAAATTTCACTGCTCCTATTTATAGAAATTGCTTGATGAGATCGATCTGTCGAGGGTCTGAGATCGATCTAGTCCTCTTAATTCCATCATTTTCACAACAATTGAATGCATGAGATCGATTTGTCAAAGGCTTGAGATCGATCTGTTTCAGGCAGAGAGTTAAGGAGATCGATCTGGCTAAGGAGGAGGTCGATATGCTCTAACTCGAGAGCTAAGAAAATCGATCTACTTGCATTAAGGATCGATCCCTTCTATACAGAATGTTTAGAAGATTGATATGGCCCCATTGGAGATCGATCTGGCTTGTTCCAAAGCTCGAATAAGAGCATTTTTGGCTCTTCCAGATTGATCTCTCATCCTATGAGAACGATCTGGCATTCATATTTTCCAGATTTTGTTGCAATAACTTACACCAAACATCCTTAATTTGCTGCCATAGTCATTTTCTCATCCAACCACCTTTAAGACTTGAAAATGGCATCCATTCATACTTTATACACATTCAAACTTGTGTGTATTCATTGTATAACTAAAGGTATAAAATACAAAAATAAATGGAATTACAAACTTATGTGTATTCATTGTATAACTAAAGGTATACAATACAAAACTAAATGGAAGTATAAAGGTTTATCCAACTTATACAATTTCCTTCGATTTGCTGCACTACTCGTTTTCCTTTCCACTCACATTCATCACATACAAAAGTCCATTTCTTCATATTCATACATAATGAAACTTATTCGTACATCACAAACTCTTATTACAAGTGTGTACATTGAATTTATGGACTATACATCACTTATGCTTCATATTACAAATACATCACCATACTTATGAATTCATAAAGTTGCAACCAAAAATATGGGTCTTACATTATCTCCTTAACAAACAATTCTACCAATTCTTTCAAAAGAGTAGTCGAGCCAATGGCTATGAAATGTGTTGACTTGGTAAGCCTATCCATGATTACCCAAATAATGTCATGCTTCCTCTGAGTTCTAGGTAAACCCATAACAAGGTCCATAGTTACGTGTTCCCACTTCTAAGTTGGTATGGGTAAGGGTTGGAGTAAACTTGTCGATTTCTGGTGTTCCACCTTCACTTATTGACACACTAAACACCTTGCTACAAACTCGACAACCTCATGTTTCATTCCAGGCCACTAATACATCTTGAGCATGTTGTGGTACATTTTGGTGCTCCTGAGATGTAGAGTATATCTACTAGAGTGAGCTTAGACCAAAATCTGTTTCTTAAGGTCCTTATCCCTCGGTACACATATCCGACCTCTGAATCTAAGTAATCCATCTGAACCAACAGCAAACTCTGAATCTCTACCCTCCTGAATCTGCACGGACACTTCAAGCAACTTCTGATCTAGCTTTTGTGCCAGTCTAATCTAATCAATCAATGTAGACTCAATCTTGAGACTCGCAACTAAAGGACTCTGATCTGACGGTGCTACATCAATAGACAAGCTTACAAATTATCCCAACAATTCCCACTCCTTCACCATCATACCAGACACCATACTCATGTTCTTCCTACTTAATGCGTCCGCTACCACATTTGCTTTCCCTGGGTGATATAAAATTTCACAATCAAAGTCTTTCAACAATTCCATCAATCTTCGTTGCTTCATGTTTAGTTAGTTCTAAGAGAATAGGTATTTGAGGCTCTTATGATTGGTGTAAATCTGGAACTTTTCTCCATAAAGGTAATGCCTCCATATTTTCAAGGCAAAAACTACTACTGCAAGTTCGAGATCATGTGTGGGTAATTCCTTTCTTGCTCTTTCAGTTGACGACATCCGTACGCTACCACTTTACCATTCTGCATAAGCACATATCCCAATCCATTCAGTGAAGCATCATTATACACTGTGAATCCTCCGAGTCCATCTAGCATGGCGAGGATCAATGCAAAAGTTAATCGATGCTTGAGCTCTTGAAACCTACGGTCGCAGGCGTCACTCCACTCAAACTTGACATCCTTACGGGTGAACCGAGTCAGATGAGTTGTAATTTATAAGAATCCTTCTATGAATCTTTTGTAGTACCCAGCTAATCCAAGAAAGCTTCATATCTCCATCACTGTCTGTGGCCTTTCCCAATTCACTATAGCTCCTACTTTGGACGAGTCAACAGATACTCCATCCTTGTTCACTACATGACCTAGAAAACCAATTTACTTCATCCAAAATTCACATTTGTCTAACTTAGCATACAGTCTCCTTTCTCTAAGTGTCTGAAAGACTATGTATAGGTGTCGTTCATGTTCTTTAAGAGAACAAGAATACGCCAAGATGTCATCTATAAAAACAATCACGAACTTATCAAAATACTCATTGAAAACTTCGTTCATCAAGTTCATGAATGCAGCTGGTGCATTCGTCAAGCCGAATGGCATGACCAGGAATTCGTAATGTCTGTAGCGAGTTCGAAAGGCTGTCTTAGGAATGTCCTCACCTCTAACTTTCAGCTGGTGATATCCGGACCTTAGGTCTATCATCGAGAACACTTTGGCACCCTTCAACTGATCGAACAAGTCATCGATCCTCGACAACGGGTACCAGTTCTTGACCGTAGCCTTATTGAGCATCCTATAGTCAATGCATAGTCTCAACCTACCATCATTCTTCTTCACAAAGAGCATGGATGTGCCCCAAGGTGACACATTCGGGTATATGAATCCCTTATCCAGCAGCTCTTGGAGTTATTTCTTCAATTTTTCCAACTCTATAGGTGCCAACCTATACGGGGGTTTAGATAGAGGTTTAGTTCCAGGCACCAAGTTAATGGCAAACTCCAACTCTCTATCGGGAGGTAATCCTGACAAGTCTTCAAGAAATACATCGGGGAATTCCTTTACTACTGGGATATCCTAAAGGCTGGGCTTCGGCTTCTCATTACATTCCACGAAAGCTATAAAACCTTCATCATTTAAAATCAACTATCAAGGCCACAATTAATCAACAAAAAGTTTACTTGTTTTTTATTTATCTCTAAAAGTTACTACACACTTTTCGGGTAAGAACAAGGTCATCACCTTCCTAAAACAATCCAAAGTAACTCTATGGATCACTAACTAATCTATTCCTAGTATCAAGTCAAAGTTCGACATATCTAGCAAGATTAAGTTAGCAGGAACTGCCTTGTCACCTATCTTTACCTCACAGTTCCTATACACTACCTCAGTCATTTGTGATTCTTTCATGTGTGTTCTTACACGAAGTAAATAACCTAGAGACTCAGGCTCTATCGATAATTTCCTAGCAAATATAACTGATACAAAAGAATGTGTTGATCCAAAATCTAATAACACAAAAGCCTTAACATTTGAGATAAGAAGGTTACCCTTCACCACTGATGTTCAGGCATCCGCAGCTTCTTTATCTAACGTGAACACTCATCCCTAACCAATAATTTTCTTGCCCTTGTCCACTGGAGCTGTTGATGGAGGAGGAATCACTCTCACTGGTTGAGCTGGTGGAGGAATCACTCTAATCGGCTGAACTGGTGGAGTCCTCAGCATAGGACAATCTCTCTTCATATGCCCACTTCTCTACACTGAAAGTAAGTGTCATAAATCCAACGGTAGGGTTAGTTGGCATAATGTCTTGTAAGACCTAAAAAATTGTATATGTAAACTTATGACTTTGTGATGTGTATATAAGTCACAAATAATGAAAATCACGAGCAATTTATATGTGAAGTTATAAATGTGTATGGAATGAATACATGCAAGTTTTAAAGTGTATAGCAAGTGTAAGAGGGATATTTCTAAGAGTGGAATGTGAATATCTTGAGTTTTGAGTGGTTAAGTTGTGAGACCCCGTATATGTAAAGTTGTAATGTGTAATGAATGTGAATGGACTTGTAATGTAAAGTATGATTGATGTAAGTCCATGGATTCAATGTACGTATGTGTAATATGATTTGTAACGTACATACAAGTTCCATTGAGTATGAATATTAAGAAATGAGTTCTTATAAGTGATGGATGTGATTGAAACTCAAAATGAGTAGTGTGGTAAAGTGGAATGAAGTTATGCTTCCATTTTGTTTTATGTGGCATACCTTTGAACATACAATGAATGCACACAAGTTTCAATGTGCATAAGGTATGAATAGATGCCATTTTCAAGTTATAAAGGTGGATGGATGAGAAAATAGCCATGGCAACAGATTAAGGATGTGTTGGCATGAGTTGCAACAAGGAAACTGCAGGAAATCTGGAAAACATGGAGGCCAGATCGATCTTATAGGATGAGAGATCGATCTGGAAGAGCCAGAATGCTCTTATTTGGGCAATGAAATAGAGCAGATCGATCTCCTAAGCATTCTATGATAAAAAGATCGATCCTCAAGCACCCAGATCGATCTCCTTAGCTCTCTGTTTGGGAGCAGATCGATCTCATGCTTCGACAGATCGATCTCATGCTTAAAATTTCATGAAAATGAGAGATTTAAGGGGACCAGATCAATCTCCTCTTGGACCAGATCGATCTCCCCAAGCTATTTCTATATAAGGAGAGCTGAAAATCTAAAAATTTCAGGAAAAACACAAATCTTCCATTTCTAACCCAAAAACCTAACTTTCTCTCTCTAAAATCAGCCATTTCCAACAAGAATTGAGGGGAGACCATTAGACATTAAGTTGTTCATCTTGAGGAAGAGAACAACATAGTTGGAACCCAAAATCCCATTGTGGGTATTGAAGGAGATAAGGGCATTAACATTTGGAGCAAGAAGAAAAATCATATTTGGTAAGATTCTAACACTCCAATCCAAGTACATTGTCTATTTAATTGATTTTGGAGTTGATTGGCATGAGTATGCATGGATGGAAACACCTAGGTTGTGTTAAAAACTAATGTAACCTAGAAAATAGAATGCCTCTAGTGTGAGAAAGTATGATTTGGGGAGTTGGTGGTTTATGGGTTATGATAAGTTGTTAAATGTGTAATGTGGGTGATTTGGAATGGTTATGTGGAGTTATATTGTGGGTTTAAGTGAAATTGTGAAAATGAGTATGTATATGCTTGATAGAATGCCATAGTGAGGGAATTCAAGAAATATGAACACTATGAGCTTAATGTCGATTTAATATCGATTTGGAATAAGTTAATAGGCCTAAGAAGATCCATAGACTCGAGTTATGGGTAAAGTAATGAAACGAGGCCTCATAAGCGTTAATAGAAAACTATAGGTCGAATTGACTAGAGTGAACGCACGATGTCATATTATATAGATCGAATATAATGCGGGATACGATTTTGTGCAGTCCCAAAGAGTTCGTTAAAGATGAATCGAACCGTACGAGTAAGTAGTTTAAGGAAGTGGAATCACGCATCGCGATTCCAGGTAAGGGAATTTTGTGAGTATATAGAGGTAGCTGCTCGTACTTTAAATTTGTGGGTGAATATTGGTGTTTTACGAAGTGCATGGTTGCTAAAGTAAATGATTGATGGTATTCATGAATGAGAAAGAGTATATGTGTGATTTTTGGTTTTGGAAGTGGATTCTATGAAATGGGATAGTAAGGCTAATAATTGTATAAATCTAATGTCTTGATGTCTTTCAAAACGAAATTGCTTTGTTTTAAGCAAGCTTGTAGATGGGTCGGCTAATGTTTATTAATGTTGTGGAAAAAGGCATTTGTGAAGTGCTAAACCCAATTTTCGGGATTGTTTGATTGTGTATGAGCCGCCTATCGTATTTGCCTGACATAAATCGCGCTAGAGCCTCGCTCGCGCTGGATTTCTATGTTTTCACTTGTGTGATACGTGCTTGAGCTTAGCTCGCACTTTGATTTGAAATGTGATGATGTTTTATAAGCCGTACTGGAGCTTACGCTCGTACTTGGATTTGAGTGGTTTTTCTTATGCATATAACCGTACTGGAGCTATGCTCATATGTGGTTTCTTCATATTTTATGCATAAATGCCGTACTAGAGCGTTGCTCGTACGAAGTGATTGGTTTTGATGCATGAATTCGCGCTAGAGCGTAGCTCGCGTTGGTTTTCACACTGTGGTATGTATGAGGCCATGGTGAGAGATACGGATTAACTCAGGGAACCCAACAGGCCTGACAAACCTCTTGAGTGGGGTGAGGGTGAGGGGCTAGGACCTGACATAATCCATTCAGGGAACCCAACAGGCCTAACAGACCTTTTGAGTGGGGTGAGGGTGAGGGGCTAGGACCTGAATCAGGGAACCCAACATGGGCGAGCAAGGCCATGAGGGGCTAGGACCTGGTATTGAGGTTACTCCCACGCGCTCTTGAGACTATAAAGGTTACACTTGGTATGATGTAGATAAGACCTATGGCAAGTACCCCCAACCGTGTTATGGGTCCACGGAGTACGATGTACCATGTATATCACATGGAGTACGATGTACCGCGTGGTGGTTACTTGATTTGAGAAAGTCTGGCAGAGAACTAACCCACCTTCGTACCAGCATGATACCCCACACACTAGGATCCGTGTGGTCTGGGATGATATGTGACAATTGGCCAACGTAGTCACTTGAGATATAGTAACCTGTCTCCTTGCTTGATTTACTTACTACCACATGATTTTAAATCTCTAAGTGTGATTTGTGATTGTTTAAGGTAGACCCGAAGGAGGGGTCGAGCCTCATGGATTTGATTTGTGAAATGAAAATGAGGTTGTGATTGTGAATTGATGTGATGTGATTGTATGTGTTGAGAAAGAGTTTTATGACGTGGGTTTAAAAAGGAGGTTTCTTAATGAATTGCCCTTTTTATGAATTTGCATGAGATGATTTATACATGATGTTTTTACCATGTTTTATATGCCAATGAAAATGATTTTGATACATGATATATATGTATACTCAAATGGCATAGTTTTATTCCTCACGCTCCTACCATAAATGATTTATGCATAACACTATCAGCATGTAGATAGAGTAGTTATCTACCATGCTTGCATTATTGCCTTATTGAGCGTGTGGTTGCTCATCCCTCTCTATTTCCCCCTACAGAGTGTGCATAGTAGCCCAGTGAGGACTGAGGCGTGGTATTTTGGACTCCACTGCATCTCCATCGCTTAGAGGTATATACACAGTGATTCTTTTTGTATCTAAACAATGTAAAAGCACAGTATTCTTTTGAGTTGTAATTATGGGGGATGTAGATGTAAGTAAAACATGTATTCATATAAGTACACGATTAAATGCAAATGTATGACATCGTTTTAGTTAACTGAGAATGAATGAGATTTGGTGTTTATTATTGACTCACAGCCCAACAGTGTGTGATGAGTTTGTTCACGACCGGGTAAGGTAACAGTAAAACGCAAAAAATTTTCAGTGATTTTTGGTTAAAGAGAATGGAATTGGGTGGTGACAGAGATTGGTATCAGAGCTGTGTTGGCCTAATGTGAGTCATTAATAAAACGTAGGAAAGTACATCCCTATAGTACTGTGCTTTTGTTTAGATATAACTGTGTATACCGTGATGGATTGAGCTTAATGAATTATTATAATACAGGAAGTTAGGCACTATGCCAGTTACACGCAAAGGTAGAGGGGCGAGAGCACGTGCTAGAGGCCATAGAGGTAGGCCTGAGAGCCGTGCGGAGCCACAGACTGAGCAGGCTCCACAGAATCCTACTGAGAGAGGAGAGGATACTAAGGCTCGCTTCGCTAGGTTAGAGCAGAGTATTGAGAACTTGGTGGAGATAGTCACGCAGGCCTTGGGTGCCTGTGATAGACGAGGTCCCACGGCACAGCCTACTACTGAATAGGCAGCTGCAAGAGCGGAGAGACCGCAGAGTATTGAGAACCTGGTGGAGATAGTCACGCAGGCCTTGGGTGCCTGTGATAGACGAGGTCCCACGGCACAGCCTACTACTGAACAGGCAGCTGCAAGAGCGGAGAGACCTCAAACTGCTGAGATAGCTACAGTTACACCACCTCCAGTACAGGATACAAATTCTCCTATCGCTCCACAGCAGAGCGGTAGTGATTTGGGTTATGACTGCAACTTGAGTAGGTTGCGAGAATTTCAAGCGCTGAAACCCCCAGTGTTCAGAGGGGTGAAGGACCCAGTGGTTACGGAGGATTGGGTGTATGAGATGGAGAAACTGTATAGGTTTTTTCGATGCACTTCAGCTGAGAAGGTAGCCTTTGCTGTGTTTATGTTGAAAGGCGAGGCCGAGCATTGGTGGAGATCCACTGAGGCTATTTTGAGGGCCAGACACTCTGAGATCTCATGGGAGATATTTCTAGAAGCCTTCAGAAGACAGTATATTCCAGCTACCGTACAGAGGAAACTGCGGATGGAATTTATGAATTTGGTTCAGGGGAACCGGACTGTGGATGAGTATGAGTCCAAGTTTATGTCCTTGGGGAGATATGACCCAGACACGATGGGTAGTGAGACCCGAAAGATACAAAAGTTCATGGATGGATTGAGATTGGCCATCCAGACTAAGCTAGCTCCCTTCGACATTTTGACTTATGAAGAGACTGTACATAAGGCTCAGTTGTGTGAGCAAGACTTTAAGCGAAATGCCTCTGAGCTTGGGAGAATCAGTATTAGAAAGGACAGAGACCGGAAGAGATTCGGGAGGGATAGAGTGGCCAGGAAAGGAGGCCCAAGGTATTTTGAGAAGAGACCTAAGATCTAGGAGGTGCAGGAGAGAGCTGCTAGACCTTTCGTATACCCAGCTTTGACTGTACTGAGGGTTATAACTATTGGAGGACCACGACCTACCACGGATCAGTGTAGGAGATGTGGGACATACCATGGGACTAGGCCATGTCAGGTGCCCCCTATTTCATGTTTTAGGTGTGGGAGGCCAGGACATATATCGAGGTTCTGCACTGAGATGATTGAGGTTGCCCCACAGAAGGGCAAGGAACTTGAGGGAGCTCCAGTTGAGACGGTAGCCCCGAGAAGGAGGGCTACAGCTGAGGAAAAAGGGAAACAGGCTGTGAGTGTGAGTAGAGGAAGGGTGCACGCATTGGACCAGGACACTGCAGACGCATCGACGGATGTGATTAAAGGTACCATCCGAATCTTTGATTTAGAAGCATTGGTATTATTTGATCCTAGTGCCACGCATTCTTTCATATCACCTTCCTTTGCACATAAATTGTTGAAATATGTGAGACCAACATTGTTGGATAAAATGTTGATGATTTCCACACCCATGAATGATAGTCAATTGACTGAGCATGTATGTAGAGATTGTAAGTTAAAGATAGAGGGGAAGGAAATGATAGCCAATCTAATTTTATTGAATATGAATGATTTTGATGTAATTTTGGGAATGGATTAGTTGGCTACCAATCGTGTTGTGATGGATTGTCATGCCAAAACATTGATGTTTTCAGGATTAAACAATCTTATTGTAGATTTTGATGAAAAGAAATGATATGAAAATAGTATGTTTATTATAAATAAAGGAGTATGATTTTAAATGCATATTGCTTGAGAGATAAATTATTGTTTATGATAAATGTTGAATGTGGAGTGATGGTTTATGTTACTAACGATGGAGAGGATAATGTGAAGGGTTCATTGCATACGTGGTCGATATAGATGAGGCACACCCGGAATTGATGGACATACCCGTAATTACAGATTACCCTGACGTCCTTCCGGATGAATTACCAGGACTACCACCTGAAAGGGAAATGGAATTTTACATAGAGTTAGTGTTGTGTCAAAGGATGGGGTATCAGTGGATCCATCCAAGATAGAGATAGTTATACAGTGGGAACAGCCCAAGACAGTTATTGAGATCAAAAGTTTCCTGGGATTGGCAGGATATTATCGAAGATTTGAAGAGGATTTCTCCAGACTAGCTGCTCCATTGACACGCCTCACGCGAAAAGATGCTAAGTTTGTATGGGATGAGGTATGTGAGAGGAGTTTTGAGGAGCTTAAGCGTCGATTGACCACTGCTCCAGTTCTTACCATTCCTACCAGCTCAGGAGGATTCTCGGTGTATACGGATGCATCACACCATGGACTGGGCTATGTGCTTATGCAGGATGGGAAGGTAGTTGCCTATGGATCTAGACAATTGAAAGATCATGAGAGGAACTACCCGACTCATGATTTAGAGTTAGCGGCCGTGGTATTTGATTTGAAAATATGGCGCCACTATCTTTATGGTGAGAAATTTCAGGTGTTCACAGATCATAAGAGCCTTAAGTACCTGTTCTCGCAGAAAGAGCTAAATATGAGACAGAGGAGATGGCTCGAACTCTTGAAAGACTCTGATTGTGAAATCATGTACCACCCGGGTAAGGTAAATGTAGTTGCTGACGCTTTGAGTAGAAAGAACCTTGTGTTGGTGTCATATATGATGGTACGAGAACATGAATTGTTAGAACACTTTGCGAACCTCAGTTTGGATGTAACCCCACCTAGATCTGAGAGACTTGAGATCTTGGCTAGTTTGAGACTGGAGCCAGAATTGATTGGCCGTATTCGGTGAGCCCAGTAGAGCGATCGATTGTGCATCAAGTGGCTGAGGCAGATACAGACAGGTATGGGTATTGATTCTGAGCAGAGTGCTGATGGGTTATTGAGGTTCAGAGGCAGAGTATGCGTTCCCAGGGATCCTGAGATCAGGAGAATGATTTTATCAGAGGCTCACTCATCGAAGTATACGATACATCCGGGAAGTACCAAGATGTATCAAAACCTTCGGAAGGTTTATTAGTGGTCTGGAATGAAGAGAGACATTGCTGAATATGTCGCTAAGTGTCTCGTTTGTCAACAAGTGAAGGTAGAGCATCAGAAGCCTGTAGGATTATTGCAGCCTCTACCGATACCGACATGGAAGTGGGAGCATGTCACCATGGATTTTGTGATGGGGTTGCCGAGGACCCGTAGAGGTCATGATGCCATATGGGTTATTGTGGACCGATTGACTAAGTCCGCCCATTTCTTAGCTCTGACAGCTACCGATACACTGAGTCAATTGGTGAACCTGTATATTCGAGAGATAGTCCGGCTACATGGTGTACCAGTGAGCGTTGTTTCTGATAGGGATGCCCGCTTCACTTCCCATTTCTAGGAACAGTTTTAGGAAGCGCTGGGGACCCGATTGAGTTTTAGCACCGCTTTTCATCCTCAGACAGATGGGCAGTCAGAGAGGACTATACAGACCCTCGAGGATATGTTGAGAGCTTGTGTGCTGGATTTTAGAGGCTCCTGGGATGACCACCTGCAGTTAGCCGAGTTCACTTATACAAATAGCTATCATGCTAGTATCGTGATGGCACCCTATGAGGCATTATACGGGCGTAGATGCCGTTCCCCTATTGGATGGGAAGAGGTTGGTGACAGATAGATTTTTGCTATGGACTTAGTGCAGCAGGCATCTGAGGACGTCTAGTTGATATGTGAGAGATTACGGACAGCTCAGAGCCGGTAAAAGAGTTATGCTGACAAGAGACGAAGACCGCTAGAGTTTGATGAGGGTGAGTCGGTATTTCTGAGAGTTTCACCATCGAAGGGTATTATGAGATTCGATAAGAAGGGCAAGCTGAGCCCTAGATATATCGGACCCTTCGAGATTTTAGAAAGAGTGGGAGATAAGGCGTATAGGTTGGCATTGCCACCGGACTTGGAAAATGTCCACAACGTCTTCCACATCTCGATGCTTCAGAAGTATCACCCGAACCCGGCACACGTGATAAGATATGAGCCGTTGGAGCTCAATGAGAGTATGACGTATGTTGAGAAGCCGGTTCAGATATTGGATAGAAAAGAGAAAGTGTTGCGAAATAAGACAATTCCCTTGGTGAAAGTTCTTTGGCAACATCACACGGCGGAAGAGGCCACATGGGAATTGGAGAACTTGATACGGGAGAAGTACCCCCAACTTTTTAAAGAGTGACTTGGTTCTAATTTGGAGGACCAAATTCCTTGAAGGAAGGGAGAATGTGAGACCCCGTATATGTAAAGTTGTAATGTGTAATGAATGTGAATGGACTTGTAATGTAAAGTATGATTGATGTAAGTCCATGGATTCAATGTACGTATGTGTAATATGATTTGTAACGTACATACAAGTTCCATTAAGTATGAATATGAAGAAATGAGTTCTTATAAGTGATGGATGTGATTGAAACTCAAAATGAGTAGTGTGGTAAAGTGGAATGAAGTTATGCTTCCATTTGGTTTTATGTAGCATACTTTTGGACATACAATGAATGCACACAAGTTTCAATGTGCATAAGGTATGAATGGATGCCATTTTCAAGTTATAAAGGTGGATGGATGAGAAAATGGCCATGGCAACAGATTAAGTATGTGTTGGTATGAGTTGCAGCAAGGAAACTGCAGGAAATCTAGAAAACATGGAGGCCAGATCGATCTCAGAGGATGAGAGATCGATTTGGAAGAGCCAAAATGCTCTTATTTGGGTAATGGAATAGAGCAGATCGATCTCCAATGGGGCCAGATCGATCTCCTAAGCATTCTATGATGAAAAGATCGATCCTCAAGCACCCAGATCGATCTCCATAGCTCTCTGTTTGGGAGCAAATTGATCTCATGCTTCGACAGATCGATCTCATGCTTAAAATTTCGTGAAAATGAGAGATTTAAGGGGACCAAATCGATCTCCTCTTGGACCAGATCGATCTCCCCAAGCCATTTATATATAAGGAGGGCTGAAAATCTAAAAATTTCGAGAAAAACACAAATCTTCCATTTCTAACCCAAAAACCTAACTTTCTCTCTCTAAAATCAGTAATTTCCAGTAAGAATTGAGGGGAGACCATTAGACATTAAGTTGTTCATCTTGAGGAAGAGAACAACATAGTTGGAACCCAAAATCCCATTGTGGGTATTGAAGGAGATAAGGGCATTGACATTTGGAGTAAGAAGAAAAATCATATTTGGTAAGATTCTAACACTCCAATCCAAGTACATTGTCTATTTAATTGATTTTGGAGTTGTTTGGCATAAGTATGTATGGATGGAAACACCTAGGTTGTGTTAGAAACTAATGTAACCTAGAAAATGGAATGCCTCTAGTGTGAGAAAGTATGATTTGGGGAGTTGGTGGTTTATGAGTTATGATAAGTTGTTAAATGAGTAATGTGGGTGATTTGGAATGGTTATGTGGAGTTATATTGTGGGTTTAAGTGAAATTGTGAAAATGAGTATGTATATGCTTGATAAAATGCCATAGTGAGGGAATTCATGAAATATGAACACTATGAGCTTAATGTCGATTTAATATCGATTTGGAATAAGTTAATAGGCCTAAGAAGATCCATAGACTCGAGTTATGGGTAAAGTAATGAAACGAGGCCTCATAAGCGTTAATAGAAAACTATAGGTCGAATTGACTATAGTGAACGCACGATGTCATATTATATGGATCGAATATAATGCGGGATACGATTTTGTGTAGTCCCGAAGAGTTCGTTGAAGACGAATCGAACCGTACGAGTAAGCAGTTTAAGGAAGTGGAATCACGCATCGCGATTCCAGGTAAGGCAATTTTGTGAGTATATAGCGGTAGCTGCTCGTACTTTAAATTTGTGGGTGAATATTGGGTGTTTTACGAAGTGCATGGTTGCTAAAGTAAATGATTGATGGTATTCATGAATGAGAAAGAGTATATGTGTGATTTTTGGTTTTGGAAGTGGATTCTATGAAATGGGATAGTAAGGCTAATAATTGCATAAATCTAATGTCTTGATGTCTTTCAAAACGAAATTGCTTTGTTTTAAGCAAGCTTGTAGATGGGTCGGCTAATGTTTATTAATGTTGTGGAAAAAGGCATTTGTGAAGTGCTAAACCCGGTTGTCGAGATTGTTTGATTGTGTATGAGCCGCCTATCGTATTTGTCTGACATAAATCGCGCTAGAGCCTCGCTCGCGCTGGATTTCTATGTTTTCACTTGTGTGATACGTGCTTGAGCTTAGCTCGCACTTTGATTTGAAATGTGATGATGTTTTATAAACCGTACTGGAGCTTACGCTCGTACTTGGATTTGAGTGGTTTTCTTATGCATATAACCGTACTGGAGCTATGCTCATACGTGGTTTCTTCATATTTTATGCATAAATGCCGTATTAGAGCGTTGCTCGTATGAAGTGATTGGTTTTGATGCATGAATTCACGCTAGAGCGTAGCTCGCGCTGGTTTTCACACTGTGGTATGTATGAGGCCGTGGTGAGAGATACGTATTAACTCAGGGAAACCAACAGGCCTGACAGACCTCTTGAGTCCGGTGAGGGTGAGGGGCTAGGACCTGACATAATCCATTCAGGGAACCCAACAGGCCTAACAGACCTCTTTAGTGGGGTGAGGGTGAGGGGCTAGGACCTGAATCAGGGAACCCAGCAGGGGCGAGCAAGGCCATGAGGGGCTAGGACCTGGTATTGAGGTTACTCCCACGCGCTCTTGAGACTATAAAGGTTACAATTGGTATGGGGTAGATAAGACCTATGGCAGGTACCCCCAACCATGTTATGGGTCCGCAGAGTACGATCTGCCGTGTATATCACATGGAGTACGATGTACCGCATGGTGGTTACTTGATTTGAGAAAGTCTGGTGGAGAACTAACCCACCTTCGTACCAGCATGATACCCCACACACCGGGATCCGTGTGGTCTGGGATGATATGTGACAATTGGCCAACGTAGTCACTTGAGATATAGTAACCTGTCTCCTTGCTTGATTTACTTACTACCACATGATTTTAAATCTCTAAGTGTGATTTATGATTGTTTAAGGTAGACCCGAAGGAGGGGTCGAGCCTCGTGGATTTGATTTGTGAAATGAAAATGAGGTTGTGATTGTGAATTGATGTGATGTGATTGTATGTGTTGAGAAAGAGTTTTATGACGTGGGTTTAAAAAGGAGGTTTCTTAATGAATTGCCCTTTTTATGATTTTAAATGAGATCGAGCGTGAGATGATTTATACATGATGTTTTTACCATGTTTTATATGCCAATGGACATGATTTTGATACATGATATATATGTATACTCATATGGCATAGTTTTATTCCTCACGCTCCTACCATAAATGATTTATGCATAACACTATCAGCATGTAGATAGAGTAGTTATCTACCATGCTTGTTTTATTGCCTTACTGAGCATGTGGTTGCTCATCCCTCTCTATTTCCCCCTACAAAGCGTGCATAGTAGCCCAGTGAGGACTGAGGCGTGGTATTTTGGACTCCACTGCATCTCCATCGCTTAGAGGTATATACATAGTGATTCTTTTTGTATCTAAACAATGTAAAAGCACAGTATTCTTTTAAGTTGTAATTATGGGGGATGTAGGTGTCAGTAAAACATGTATTCGTATAAGTACACGATTAAATGCAAATGTATGACATCGTTTTAGTTAACTGAGAATGAATGAGATGTGGTGTTTATTATTGACTCACAGCCCAACAGTTTGTGGTGAGTTAGTTCACGACCGGGTAAGGTAACAATAAAATGCGAAAAATTTTCATTGATTTTTCGTTAAAGAGAATGGAATTGGGTCGTGACATAAGTAAAATAAAATGAGCTTTATACTTCCATTTGGTAATACATTGTATACCCATGGCTACACAATGAGTGCATACAAGTTTCAATGTAAATAAAGTATGAATGTATGTCATTTTCAAACCTTAAAGGTGGTTGGATGAGAAAATGACTATGGCAGTAAAATAAGTGAAGTTGGTGTGTGTTTACTGCAGAAAATTACAGTAAAATATAAAAAATATGAATGAGAGATCGATCTCATGGGATGAGAGATCGATCTGGAAGAGCAAAAATGCTCTTATTTGAGCGATGGAACAGGTCAGATCGATCTCCAATGGGGCCAGATCGGTTTGCTAAACATTCTGTGTTGATGAAATCGACCTCAAAAGAGTCAAATCGATTTCCTTAAGCTACTGACTTGTAACAGATCGATCTCATACAAGAGCAGATCGATCTCATGTAAGGGTTCTGAGTTGATTCAGATCGATCTCATGCTTGGGAGTAGATTGATCTCATGTGGTCTGGAAGGTTCGTTTCAAGAGGAAAAATGCAGAGTAGATCGATCTCCTGTGGTAGCAGATCGATCTCATAAAGATAATTCTATAAATATTGGACTTCTGCACTTCGTTTTTCCTGAGATTCAATATTTCATTCAAGAGTAAAAGTGTAACCTAGCCAAGAAATAATAAAAAACTTCAGTTTGTGATCAGTTTTGAGTGAGATATAAGTGAGCAAAGTTGTTCTTAGCAAAAAGGAGAACAACATACTTGAAAATAAGAGATTGAAATCAAGAGTTGAAGGAGCAAGGAGGATTTTATCATTTTTGGTGAAAAAGGAAGGAAAGTTTAACTAGCTAAGATTTAAAGCACCAAGTTAATATATATTAAACTAGATGTATTGATGAGATTATTGGTGTATATATGATTTGTTGGAAATGAAAGGAGAATGAAAAATCACCATGACCTAGTTTTGGCATGAAAGTGACAAAGTGATGAGAAAATGGTATTAACATTGATTTAATGATGAAATATGTATGTATGGAAGATTATGAGGTAATCTTATGAAATGTATAAATTGGAAATAAGGAGAAATAAAGATAGTTATTTGAAAATGTGGATTTATACCATATTTAGAGAAAGTGATGAAAAACTATGTATTAAATTCAGATTGGCAAATGAAATGAGTATATAGTGATATAATAATGCCAATAATTATAACAGCTTTGAAAATTACCTTGGAAGCTGATCGGACTGCAAGAGTGAGCAAAACCGAGGAAGAGAGGTCACTTGACGTGATCCGAGGTAAGGGAATTTCGTGAGTAGCTAGAGATGGCTACACGTATTTTGAGTAGTATTTTGATATTATATCTTATATGAATACCCATGAATAGGCCCAATGTGTGTGATAAAGATTAATGAGATAAAGTGTAATTTTATCCAAAAATAGGATAAAAAGCCTTAGAAGCATGCTGTGACCCATAATACATGAGTTGCATGATAGAATGGCTAATGTTTTAACATATATATGAAAACAGCACATTTAAGTGCTAATTTGATTTGAACTGAGAGAGTTGTGTTTTGAATAAGCTATCTATCTGGTTTTGTGTGAGAACCATAAGTGCTAGAGAATACTCGCACTATATTTTGAGATATGCATCACATAGTAGTGGAGAATATACTCGTACTATATTTTAATGTTATTTTATGCATGTTATAGTTCTGGGAGCATTGCTCGTACTCAGTTTGTGATTGGTGCATATAGAGTATTGGGAGCTATGCTCATACTCAGTTTTACATGATAGAGTACAGGGAGCTTTGCTCGTACTCGACTTTTCATGATTTATACATGATATCGTACTAGAGCGATAGCTCGTACCTGGTTTGAAAAGAGAATTATGCATTTACCCAGTGCTAGAGGTTACTTGCACTAGTGTTTGATATTTTGAAATGCATACATAGTGTTTAAGAGGCAGAGTGTTGATTGTGAGTCACACTCAAGATGCACACTGTTGTTTTTAGCTGATATATAAGACATGTTAGCAAAACCATGACGATTTCCTCCGTGTAGACTTGAGTGTTACACTATTGAGATCTTCGTACGTGGATTTAGAGACGTAGCATTATTTCCATAGTGTGAGGGCTAAGATTTATAGCCAGCACCCCGACTATGATGTATTTCCATGGTGTGAGGACTAATACTTATGGCAGGCATCCCGACCATGAGGAAAGGGTTCATGAGTGTACGTTGTACCGTACAAGTGGCATGGAGTACACTGTACCGTGTGATGGAGTTGTGGAGTTGAGAATTTTATAGCAGGCGGTTGTGATAGACTGACCCCCTCCCATTACAGCAGTGATTATCGCACACCGAGATCTGTGTTGCCATAGGATTTCACATTATAGGATATGGGCATAGTCCAAGAGAGTATTGCATTTAGCCATTGAGTCTCGCATGATATATCACTTGTTTTCATGATACGGTTAGACCTGAGAGGGATAGGTCAGAAACCGATTTGTGTTGTGTTGTGAACTACCATATTTACTGTGATTTATGTGTAAATGGCAATGATTTCTATAAAGGCATTTCGAAATTATAAATATGCACTGTTTTGCATGAATGCTTATATTTGATAACTCAGCATGATTTTAAGTACATGGAATTTATTCTCTGCTATTATTATATTATTTTGATAGATGCTTTAAGATGAGAGAAGGAAAGGCAAAGCCTGATTTCCTTACTGAGCTGTTGTTTGCTCATCCCCTTTTATTTTTCACTCTCTACAGATCATTTGCAGTAGATTGAGTCCGGCTGAGGTATAACATTCATTGTATCCGCTGCCTATCCATCTTACGAGAGGTATACACACTCGAACATTTTTTATTGAACAATGTATAAGCACAGTTATGTAAACTATTGTACGGTTGGGATGTATATGTACAGATACCATATAACAGTTTATGTTATCGAAAAGAATACTAAATTTTATGTATATTGTGAATGAATGTGAGTGGGTGACTAATATCGAATCACAACCCAAATGTTGAGGAGAGACAGATAAGTAAAGTTAAAAGAGAAAAAAAATTTGTTGTGGTTTTTGGTAAGTCACGGAAGGAAGTCGTGACAGAATGGTATCAGAGCATAGTTGGTTTGATGTGAGTCGGTATTAGTAATTAGAAAAATATACATTCCCCATATTACTGTACTTGTTCAGTTACAATTGTGTATACAAGATGGGAATCAGACTAATATAAGGTTGTGAATGCAGGAATTTAGTCTATATGGCTAATACCAGCTGTGGTAAGGGGCGAAAGGTAGGGCTTGAGGCCGTAGAGGTAGGCCAGAGACCCAATATGAGAATATGGGTACTAATGAGGTACCAAAGACTATAGAGGCACGTTTCATGAGGATTGAGTGTAGCCTAGAGATGATAGTGGAGATACTGGCACAGACTAGGCCAGGTAGACAGGGACAGGATGCAGAGACTGCGACAGGAGAGGCAGTTGCCACTGACACACTTGTACAGCCTGTACTGAGATGCCTTAGGCTGTTGATACTCTTACACCACTACAAGTACATGAGAGTAGTGGATTGGGATATGAGTGTGATTTAGATAGATTACGAAAATTTTCGAAGCTTGGAACACTATCTTTTTGAGGGGTCAAGGACCCAGTCGTCGCTGAGGAGTATATTCGAGAGACGAAGAAGTTGTACTAATTCTTTGAGTGTACGACCTCAGAGAGGGTCGCATTTGCTGCTTTCTTACTGAAAGGAACAATAGATCATTGGTGGAAGTCCACCAGGCCTATATTGAGAGCCCGACATACTGAGATTAGTTGAGAGCTATTTTTGGATGTCTTCAGGAGGCAGTTCATTCTGGATACAACATAGTGGAGGCTGCAGGCTGAGTTCTTGAGGTTGAGCCACGGAAGTCTTTTGGTGGAATAGTATGAGACTAGAGTTTTAGCCTTTGGAAGGTATGACCCCGATACCATGTATAACGAGACTAGGAAGATTCGCAGGTTTATTGATGGATTTAGGCCAGTGTTATGGTCTAAACTGGTTCCATTCGATATCTCTACATGTGATGAGGCAGTGTACATGGCGCAATTATGTGAGCAAAACTATGAGAGAAATGCCTCAGAGTTCAGAGCAGTGGGAAAAGGTCGAAATAGAAACAAAAAGAGGTTGGTGAGTGATAGTGCTCGAGGTTTCAGTTATCGAGGAGTAATGAGACTCTTCGGTACGAGATCACAGATAGAGGAGGTGCGAGAGAGATCAGTTAGACCTCCTACATATTAGGCTATAGCTCTAGCAAAAGGGCATTACGATTGGATGACCGATGCCTACTACTGATCAGTGTAGTAGATGTGGTGGATATCATGGTGGTAGACCTTGTCCGATGAGTCCTATTATGTGTTTTCGATGTGGGAAACTAGGACATATTGCTAGAGTTTATCCATAGATAGTTGAGACTGCCCCACAGAAGGGCAGGGAGCCAGAGAGAGCTTTAATTGATAGGTCTGCTCCGAGGAGGAGAGCGATGGTAGAAGAGAAGGGGAAGCAAGTGATGGGATAAGGGTGAGTACATGCCTTGGACCAGGGGACAACTGATGCTTCGTCGGATGTGATTAGAGGTAACATCCTGATTTTTTATTTAGAAACACATGTGTTAATTGATCCTGGTGCCACGCATTCATTTGTATCACCTTCATTTGCATATAAGATAGCAAAGGATGTAGAGCGTACACCTTTGAGCAAGATGATGATGATTAGTACGCCTATGGATAATAGTCAGCTAGTGGAGTATGTGTTAAATGGTTGTAAGTTAAGAGTAGGGGAAAAGGATATGACAGCCAATCTGATATTGTTGAGTATGAGTGACTTTGATGTAATATTAGGTATGGATTGGTTATCTGCAAACAATGCTGTTTTCGATTGTTATGCTAAGATAATTATGTTTCCTAACCCTGAAAAGTATGTTGTAAAATTTAATGCAAAGAAATAAAAGTAATATTTATGAATTCCAATTTATAAAGTACTATGCTGACTAAGAAATGAATATGTTGAAGGTTTTATTGCGTACGTGGTTGATACAGATAAGGTACATTCAGACTTAGCAGACATTCCTGTGGTTAGTGAATTCCCATATGTCTTTCCGGATAAATTGTCAAGGTTGCCACCAGACAGAGAGATGGAATTTTGAATAGATTTAGTGCCTGATACTGAACCTATATCGAAACCACCGTATTGCATGGCCTTAGTTAAGCTAGAGGAGCTCAAGAAATAGTTACAGCAGTTGTTGGATAAGGGTTTTATCCGACCGAGTGTTTCACCGTGGGGAGCACCGATTTTATTCGTAAGGAAGAAGGATGGGAGCCTTCGATTGTGGATTAATTATAGATTGTTGAATAAGGCAATCATCAAGAATAAATATCCTCATCCACGGATTGATGATTTGTTAGATCAGCTCTGGGGAGCGCAAGTCTTCTCTAAGATTGATTTGAGGTCTGGGTACCATCAATTGAGAGTAAGGAGTGGAGATGTGCCCAAGACAGCATTTACGACCCGATATGGTCATTATGAGTTCTTGGTTATGCCATTCGGATTGACTAATGCTCCCGCAGCTTTCATGGCTTTGATGAACGATGTGTTCAAGCCATATTTGGATCAATTTGTTATCATCTTCGTAGATGACATTTTGGTATACTCTAAATCTGAGAAAGAGCATAAGGAACACCTCAAGATTGTATTACAGACTTTACGAGAGAAGCTATATGCTAAACTCAACCAGTGTTATTTTTGGTGGTCACAGATCTCATTTTTGGGACATGCAGTGTCGAAGGATGGTGTATCAGTGGATCCATCCAAGATTAAGGCTGTAGTTTAGTGGGAACAGCCGAGGACAGTTATCGAGATCAGGAGTTTCTTGGGTTTAGCAGGTTATTATCGAAGGTTCGTTGAGGGATTTTTAAAGTTGGCTGCTCCATTGACACGTTTAACTCGAAAGAGTGTAGCATTTGTATGGAACGAGGATTGTGACAAGAGTTTTTAGGAGTTGAAGAGTTGATTGACCACTGCTCTAATTCTCACTATCCCTACCAGCTCAGGAGGATTTTCAGTATATACCAATGCTTCGCATCAGGGACTGGGCTATGTATTGATGCAGGATGGGAGGGTAATTGCTTATGGATCTAGACAGCTGAAGGATCATGAGAAGAACTATCTGACCCATGATTTGGAGTTAGCATCCGTAGTGTTTACGTTGAAGGTATGGCGCCACTACTTGTATGGAGAGAAATTCTAGATATTTACTGACCACAAGAGCCTCAAGTACCTGTTCTCACAGAAGGAACTGAACATGAGACAGAGAGGATGGCTAGAGCTTCTGAAGGACTATGATTGTGAGATAATTTATCATCTGGGTAAGGCTAATATTGTAGCTGATGCTTTGAGCAGAAAGAGCCTTGGGATGGTATCGTATATGATGGTCAAGGAACATGAGTTACTAGAGTAGTTTGCTAGCCTTAGTTTGGGAGTCGTGCCTTCTGACATGGATACAGACTGTGTGATTGCTAGTCTACACTTCAAGCCAGACCTGGTAGAGAGAATTAAAGTGGCTCAGTAGACTGATCCGTATTGCATTGACATGAGAGGTCAGATACAAAAGGGCACAGTGACTGACGTTGATATAAGTTCAGATGGACTCTTGAGGTTCAGAGATAGATTGTGTGTTCCTGAGGACCTAGAGCTCAAAAAATTGATATTGTCAGAAGCTCATTCGTCGAGGTACACACTTCATCCGGGAAGTAATAAGATGTATCAGAATCTTTGAAAGGTGTACTAGTGGTCAAGTCTGAAGATGGATGTTACCAATTTTGTGATAAAATGTCTTGTATGTCAGCAAGTGAAGGTAGAGTATCAGAAACCTACAGGGTTATTACAACCTCTACCTATACCGACGTTGAAATGAAGCACATCACCATAGACTTCATGATGGGTTTACCGAGAACCCAGAGAATCACGATGTTATATGGGTGATAGTGGATAGAATGATGAAGTCAACCCACTTTCTAGCTATGAGAGCTATCGATACTCTTAGTACGTTGGCAGAAATGTATGTACGCAGGGTAGTAAGGTTACATGGTATTCCAATGAGCATTGTTTCGGATAGGGATTCCTGCTTCACTTCCCACTTTTAGGAACATTTTCAGGAAGCCATGGGAACCTAGTTAAGTTTGAGCACCACTTATCATCCTCAAATAGATGGTCAATCAAATAGGACTATAGAGACTCTGGAGGATATGTTGAGAGCGTGTGTGCTGGATTTTAGAGGCTCCTGGGTTGATCATTTGCCACTAGCCGAGTTTTCCTATAACAACAGTTATCATGGGAGTATCGGGATGGCACCGTATGAGGCTTTATATGGCTATAGATGTCATTCCCCTTTTGGTTGGGAAGTAGTGGGTGACAGAAAGAATTTTGCTCCTGATTTGGTTACACAAGCCTTTGAGGATATCCGGTTGAATGTTGAGAGATTAAGGACAGCTCAGAGTAGACAAAAGAGTTATGCTGACAGGAGACAAAGACCACTTGAATTCGTTGCTGGTAAGTTAGTTTTTCTGAAGGTTTCTTTTTCGAAGGGTATAGCAAGATTTGGGAAGAGAGGTAAATTGAGTCCTCGCTACATTGGACTCTTTGAGATACTAGATAGAGTGGGAGATGAGGTATACATATTGGCTTTGCCACCAGATTTATCAGGAGTGCATAATGTCTTCCACATTTTGATGCTGAGGAAGTATCATCCAGATCCAACTCATGTGATTCACTATGAGCCATTGGAGCTCAAAGATGATCTGACTTATGTAGTGAAACAAATTTGGATACTGGATAGAAAGGAGAAAGTCTTGAGGAATAAGACTATTGTGTTAGTGAAGGTTCTCTAGCAACACCACACTTCAGAGGAAGCTACTTGGGAGCTAGAGAGTCTAATGCAAGAGAAATATCCCCAATTGTTTAGAGACTAACTTGGTTCTATTTTGGAGGACCAAATTTTTTTATGGTGGGGAGGATTGTAAGACCCGAATGAATTATTGTGGATTAGACAATCTTATTGTAAATTTTGATGAAAAGAATTTAAATGACATGATCTTTATAAAAAAGAAACGACTATGATCTCAATACATGATATTTGAGAGATTGATTATGTTATCTATTATATATGTGTATATGATGATTGTGTTACTGATAGTGGAAAGAATAATGTGAAAGGTTCATTGCTTATGTGATTGAGACAAATAAGGCACGTCTAGAATTGGGAGACACACTAGTGGTTAGGGCATTTCCAGATGTCTTCTCGGATGAATTACTAGGGTTACCTCCAGATAGGGAGATGGAGTTTGGTGTAGAGTTGGCACCTGGTACAGAGCCGATATCCAAGCCACCTTATAGAATTGCTCAAGTTGAGTTGGAATTATTAAGGAAACAATTGCAAGAGTTGTTGGAGAAGGGGTTCATTAGGCTGAGCGTCTTGCCTTGGGGAGCACCGGTTCTGTTTGTTAGGAAGAAGGATGGAAGCCTCCGACTGTGTATAGATTATCGGTTGTTGAATAAGGCTACCATCAAGAATAAGTATCCCCTTCCACACATCGATGACTTGTTCGATCAACTTAAGGGAACGTAGGTCTTTTCCAAGATAGATCTGAGATCAGGGTACTATCAGTCGAAGATACGGAGTGGAGATGTACCTAAGATAGCTTTTCACACCCGGTATGAACATTATGAGTTCATGGTTATGCCATTCGGATTGACTAATGCTCCCGCAACTTTTATGTCGTTGATGAATGAGGTATTCCACTAGTACTTGGATCGATTTGTTATTTTGTTTATTGATGATATACTGGCGTACTCAGGATCTAGAGAGGAGTACGAAAGGCACCTAAGGATAGTGCTATAGACCCTCAGAGAGAAGAAGTTGTACGCTAAACTCTGTAAGTGAAACTTTTGGTTGGAACAGATCTCTTTTCTGAGTCATATAGTATCGAAGGATGGAGTATCTGTGGATCCATTAAAGATTGAGCCAGTAACATAGTGGTAGAGTGTTAGACCCGCATTTTATGTAGCCAGTACCTTATGATTCCTATGTGTATGAACACTCGATTATTATAGTTGAATCATAAGAAGAGTATTTACTAGATTTAAAGTGTTAGTGAAATGATTTAACACATAAAAGCTACATAAAAGCCTAATGTGAGCTATAAGAGTCATAGGCTAAACTGAGTGGATCTCAATCATTCTGACTGAAAATAAGAACTTAAAATGAGAAAATATAGAGAGCTTATGAAGGAAAATCAGTTTGATTTAGTTCTGAACACTGAGAACGAGAGTAAAAGCTAAAAAGGGTAAAATGGACCTTTTTAGCAAGTTAAGGTGTTTCGGGTGTAATTATCTACCGAGAACGGTTGAAACATAAAGACGAGAGTGTAAGACATAAGATACGACATTTTCAAAATTTTTAGAAAAAATCAACTTGGTCAATGGTTAAAGAAAAAGTCAACTATAGTTAAGAAAAGTGGACTTTTACCATAGTTGACTAACCATGGTTAGAAATTAACCTAAGTATGGGAAAAAAATTGGAAAACAATATTCTTGGTCAAAATACAAGATAATCATCCCCGAAAGTAAGGAAAATATATTTGGAAGGATTCCAGATTTAATTTAATGGATAAAAATGCAATGGGCCAAAGTTGGAAATTTTAAAGCCCATTAAGGTATCATAAGTGTGGGCCGAATTTAGAAAGCCCAATGGGCCAAATTTTTGGGCCAATTTGTGAGCCCAATATTGAGACAATTGAAGGCCCAATAGGTAGTAAAAATTTCAGCTCAAAAGCCCAAAGGAAAAGCCCAAACCGAGAAGCCCAATTGAAGGCCCAATTAAATAAGTTAAAAGCCATTAATGAAAGGTAACAAAGTCTAAAATGATAACCAATACCTAAACTTTTTGGAAGTCAATTAAGGTGGCTGGATTTTAGCTTAATGACTAAGTAATGGACTTATAAATACCAGCCAACACATAATCATCTTCATCCTTTCATTTTTGACAAAGTGAAGAAAACAGAACCGAAAAGTTTTCCAAGCTTTCTCTCACTAGAAATCACTAGGAAAAAGGCATATTTGGAACGTGCAATCTTCATGAAAGTTATTCCAAATTAAGAGGAGAGTGACATACATTGGAATTGGCTATCAAGGAGCCATAGTGTGCAAACTGTGAGGCTTCAAAGTTTCGACCAATTGTGAACACAAATACTAGGTATATTTTCAAGCTTTCAAATTCATATATGTTAATGTATGAATGATTTTAAGTATATTGGAATATGTTTTATGGATTGAAACACATGAAAACACGATGACCATGTGATGGCTGAAAGTTGGTATATGTGTTTTGATAAATACCCTACCCATGTGATTTTAAGACATGTATAGGTTGATATGCACGTAGACATGATTATGGCATAGTTAGTTATAATCAATTTGTTCATATGGATGGTTGTATGATATGGGACATAAGGTATTTGATAAAATGCCAACATGAACTATAGTAAAGGCCTAAGAGATGCCAACCAAGTGTTTGTGAAAATGCCTCAGTGAATTTGGCTAAACAAATGGATATGGACGACATGCCATAGTGCGACCGACGACAAGGAGTGCTCTCGGCCATGGCATGTGGTCGAGAGGTCCAATGGGCTAAGCCCAATTATTTTAGGCCCAATGTGATTTAATGGGTCTAGCACAAGCCCAATAAGAGTTGGTGGGCACTACAACCCAATAGGCTCAACGAAAATGAATAGTAAAATGGAAATGGGCTTAAGGCATAGTTAGGCCCATTAAGGTTTATTAAAGCCCATTAAGGGTAATAGACTATATCTAATGTGAAATACACTAGGAAAAGTATAATTAACTTGATAAATGGTTATATGTAGCTCCAGAGATTATTGGAGGAGCGAATTAGATTACTGGATCGAGCAGCGTTAAGAAAGTAAAATTTCTCGAGTGATTGCAGGTAAGGGACATTTGTGAATAGTTAGAGATACCTGCATGTATTTTCATCTGCTTTTACATTCACTTAAAAACTCTGATGGTCAGAGAAAGTGAATAATAATTATTGTGACCTGATAGTGGCAAATTATGACTTTGCCTCTAGTTAGTCAAAAAGTCAACTTTTGTGAAAAGTTCTAAAAAGCATGGAAACCATCATTTTGAGTGTTTTTACTGCTGTTTAGCAGAAGAATAAATAGATGGGCTAATGATTTTAGGGTTGATATGAATTAAGCACACTTTATAGTGCTGATTTTGATATTTTGTAAACCATCCCTTTTTAAAAGAGCCATCTATCATATTATGTGAAAATAAATCATGCTGGAGCACAGCTCGCATTGGATTTCATATATTTTCCATATACATTAGTGCTGGATTATGATTCGTACTAGATTTCCATGACATGCATGATAGAGTGCTGGAGTTATTACTCGTACTCAGTTTTATGTGATTTATGCATCAGAGAGTGCTAGAGCGATTAGCTCGTACTTGAATTTTACATAAGATACATGACACAGTACTTGAGCTATTGCTCGTACTTGATTTGATGAGTTTTGTGTATAGCATGGTACTGGAGCTATTGCTCGTACTTGATTTAAAACATGAACTATGCATTGACCTAGTTGTTAGAGGTTTACTCGCACTAGAGTTGATTTTTGATGTGAAACAGTGTTTGAATGGAGTGTCGACTGTGAGTCACGCTCAAAGTCACGCACTGTAGTTTGTGTGATATATGATACATGTTGAAAATCGTGCTTGATTTCCTCGTGTAGACTGAGTGTCACACTATGAGGGGTTCGCATGCAGATTTAGAGACGTGGTATGATATTCCATGGTTTTGAGGGCTAAGACCTATGGCAGGGACCCTGATTATGATGTAGGGTCCACGAAGTACGTTGTACAGCGCATTTAGCATGGAATACACTGTACCATGTGGTGTTGTCGATGATATAGCTAGCGGTTGTGATGGACCTCCCTCCCTCCCGTTGCAGCAGTGATGCCACATACACCGAGTACTGTGTTGCCTGGGATCACCATTGTCGGATATGATCATAGTCCAGGATACTATTTACATTTTCACCACAGAGTCTCACATGATATATTACCTGATTGACTGATTTAATTGCAGATAGACCTGAGGGATGGGTCGGAATCTGATTATTGTGAATGATTTAAATGCCAAATTTATTGTGATTTAAATATACATGGCATGATTTATCTAAAGGCATTGTGATATTATAAAGATGCATTATTTTGCACTACATGCCTACATTTGAGAAACAAAAGCATGATTTCTGTACATGGGATTTAATCTGTACATGTATATATATATATATTTTAAAGACATGCTTTTAAAGTAGTTAAGGAAATGATGTTTTCGAGTCATAGCATTTTTTTGAGTAGATAGTGTAGATGTCTACTTGCTTGCCTGATTTCCTTACTGAGCGCGTTGTATGATCACCCCCTTCCTTTACATCTCTCTATAGAGCATCAGTAGTAGAGTGAGAGCATTTGAGGGATAGTATTCTTGTTGTCCGCTGCTATTTCCTATCGATCGACAGGTATACATATTTTACGGTTATGTATCTAAACATAGAGACAGCACAGTGATGTATATGATATATATTATGGGGAATGTGTTTGTGTTAGATTTTATATGAGCTCACATATATTATAAAAGAAATTACAGTCAATAGATAAGGTATTGACTTGTATGTATTAAAGTGGATGATGGATATGATAATCGAGGATTCTAACATCGAATCACAGCCCAACCATTGATGAGAGGAAAGGTAAGTTAAAATGCAAAAAATTTGTAGTGGTTTTAGTTAAGTCAGGAAGAGTCGTGACAGAATGTTATCAGAGCCAGGTTGGTCTGATGTGAGTCGGTGTTAGAAAATAGGAAAGTCTACATCCCCATAGTACTGTGTTGTGTTTAGATACAACTGTGTATACCAGATGAGAGATATTTCGGGATGCCTTTAGGAGGTAGTTTGTCCCCGATACCACATAGCGAAAATTACAGGCTGAGTTTTTGGGACTAAACCAGGGGAGTTTGCCAGTGGACGAGTATGAGACTCGATTTCTATCCCTGGGTAGATATGACCAAGATACCATGTCTAGTATGGCCAGAAAGGTCCACAGGTTCATCGATGGATTGAGACCGGTTCTGCGGTCCAAGTTGGTCCTATTAGATATAACCACCTATGAGGAAACAGTGCTCAAGGCGCAACTGTGTGAACAAGATTATGAGAGGAACGCTTCTAAGTTTGGGAAGTTTAGCCGGAGTCGAGATATACAGAGGAGGAAGTCGACTAGTGATAGAGGTTTCAATTATCAATGAGGAAGGAGACTCCTCGGTAAGAGACCACGAATTGAGGAGGCATGAGTGAGACCTACTACCGATCAGTGCAGTAGATGTGGTAGACAGCATGGAGGTAGACCATGTCCTCTGACTCCTATAGTGTGTTTTCGATGCGGGAAACCAAGGCATATTGCTAGAGCTTGTCCGGAGATGGTTGAGACTACTTCATTAGAAGGCAAGGAGCCAGAGAGAGCTCCAGTTGATCCGTCTGCATCAAGGAGGAAAGCAATAGTAGAAGAGAAGGGGACGCAAGTTGAGAGTAGGGAATAAGGATATGAAAGCCAATCTAATATCGTTAAGTATAAGTGACGTTGATGTAATCTTAGGAATGGATTGGTTATCTGCAAACCATTCTGTTTTAGATTGTTATGCTAAGATAGTTATGTTTCCTAACCCTACTAGATATGTTGTAAAGTTTAATGAGAATAAATGAAAGGAGAAGTTATGATTATGATATGATTTACTGACTTAGAAAACCTTCAACATATCAAGGTTTTATTGCGTACGTGGTAGATATGGATAAGGCACTTCCGGAGTTGTTAGATATTCCTGTGGTCAGTGAGTACCCAGATTTCTTTCGGATGAGTTGCCAGGATTACCACCAGACAGAGAAGATGGCTAGAGCTTCTGAAGGACTAAGATTGCGAGATACTTTATCATCCGGGTAAGGCTAACGTTGTAATAGATGTTTTGAGTAGGAAGAGCCTCGGGATGGTATCATATATGATGGTTAGGGAACATGAGTTGCTAGAGCAATTTGCTAGCCTCAGTTTGGGAGTTATGCCTTTTGACATGGACACAGGCTATGTGATAGCTAGTCTACGCTTTGAGCGGGATTTGTTGGACAGGATCAGAGTGGCTCAGCAGATGATCCATTTTGTATGGATGTGAGTGGTCAGATGCAGAAGGGCACAGTGGCTGATTTTGAGTTGAGTTCTGATGGACTATTGAGGTTCAGAGGTAGATTGTGTGTTCCCGAGGATCCAAGACTTAGGAGATTGATATTGGTGGAAGCTCATTCATCTAGGTATACATTACATCTAGGGAGTAACAAGATGTATCAGAACCTCTGGAAGGTATACTGGTGGTCGGGTATGAAGAGAGATGTAGCAGATTTTGTGGCAAAGTGTCTTGTATGTCAGCAGGTGAAGGTAGAGCATCAGAAACCTACAGGGTTATTGCAGTCTCTACCTATACCGACGTGGAAATGGGAGCATATCAGCATGGATTTCATGACGGGTTTACCGAGAACCCGCAGGAATCACAATGCTATATGGGTGATCGTCGACAAACTGACGAAGTCAGCCCACTTCCTAGCTATCAGAGCTACTAATATTCTGAGTTTATCGGCAGAGCTATATGTACACGAGGTAGTGAGGTTACATGGTGTACCAGTGAGCGTAGTCTCTGATAGGGATTCCCGCTTCACTTCCCACTTTTGGGAACATTTTCAGGAAGCCATGGGAACCCAGTTGAGTTTAAGCACCACTTTCCATCCTCAGACAGATGGTCAGTCAGAGAGGACTATACAGACTCTGGAGGATATGTTGAGAGCATGTGTGCTAGATTTTAGAGGCTACTGGGATGACCACTTGCCACTAGCCGAGTTCACCTACAACAACAGTTATCATTCGAGTATCGAGATGGCACGTATGAGGCTTTATATGTCCGAAGATGTCATTCCCTTATTGGATGGGAAGAAGTGGGTGACTGTAAGATTTTCGCTCCTGATATGGTTACAGAAGCATCTGAGGACGTCCACTTGATTGTAGAGAGACTGAGGACAGCTCAGAGTAGACAGAAGAGTTACGCTGACAGGAGACGAAGGCCACTAGAGTTTGCAGTTGGTGAATCCGTGTTTCTAAAAGTTTCTACTTCCAATGACATAGCAAGATTTGGGAAGAGAGGAAAGTTGAGTCCTTATTATATTGGACCCTTTGAGATACTTGATCGAGTGGGAGATAAGGCCTATAGGTTGGCCTTGCCACCAGACTTATCAAGTGTTTGTAACGTCTTTCACATATCGATGCTTCGAAAGTATCATCCAGATCCGGCACATGTGATTAGTTATGAGCCTTTGGAGCTCCGAGAGGACATGTCATATGTTGAGTGACTGATTCGGATATTGGATAGGAAGGAGAAGGTATTGAGATCAAAGACTATCGGATTAGTGAAGGTTCTCTGACAGCATCATACTTTAAAGGAGGCTACTTGGGAGCTAGAGAGTTTGATGCGAGAGAAGTACCCTCACCTATTAGATGACTGACTTGGTTCTAATTTGGAGGATCAAATTTTCTGAGTGGGGGAGGATTGTCAGACCCGCATTTTATGTAGCTAGTACCTTATGATTCCCATGTGTATGAACACTCGATTATTATAGTTGAATCATAAGAAGAGTATTTACTAGATTTAAAGTGTTACTGAAATGATTTAACACGCAAAAGCTACATAAAAGCCTAATGTGAGCTATAGGAGCCACAGGCTAAACCGAGTGGATCTGAATCATTCTAACTGAAAATAAGAACATAAAATGAGAAAATATAGAGAGCTTATGAAGGAAAGTCAATTTTATTTAGTTTCGAAAACCGAGAACGAGAGTAAAAGCTAAAAAGGGTAAAATGGACCTTTTTAGCAAGTTAAGGTGTTTCGGGTGTAATTATCTATCGGGAACGGTTGAAACATAAAGAAGAGAGTGTAAGACATAAGATACGACACTTTTGAAATTTTTAGAAAAAAGTCAACTTGGTCAATGGTTAAGGAAAAAGTCAACTATAATTAAGAAAAATGGACTTTTACCATAGTTGACAAACCATGGTTAGAAATTAACCTAAGTATGGGAAAAAATTGAGGAAAAATATTCTTGGTCAGAATACAGATAATTATCCCAGGAAGTAAAGAAAATTTATTCGAAAGGATTTCAGATTTAATTTTGTGGATAAAAACGCTATGGGCCAAAGTTGGAAATTTTAAAGCCCATTAAGGTATCATAAGTGTGGGCCGAATTTGGAAAGCCCAATGGGCCAAATTTTTGGGCCAATTTGTGGGCCCAATATTTAGACAATTGAAAGCCCAATAGGTAGTAAAAATTTCAGCCCAAAATCCCAAAGGAAAAGCCCAAACCGAGAAGCCCAATTGAAAGCCCATTTGAATAAGTTAAAAGCCATTAATGAAAGGTAACAAAGTCTAAACTGATACCATTACCTAAACTTTTTCAAAGTCGATTAAGGTGGCTGGATTTTACCTTAATTACTAAGTAATGGACTTATAAATACCAGCCAACACATAATCATCTTCATTCTTTCATTTTAGAGAAAGTGAAGAAACCATAACCAAAAAGTTTTCCAAGCTTTCTCTCACTAGAAATCACTAGGAAAAAGGCATATTTGGAACTTGCAATCTTCATGAAAGTTATTCCAAATTAAGAGGAGAGTGACATACATTGGAATTGGCTATCAAGGAGCCATAGTGTGCAAACCATGAGGCTTCAAAGTTTCGGCCAAGTGTGAACACAAATACTAGGTATATTTTCAAGCTTTCAAATTCATATATGTTAATGTATGAATGATTTTAAGTATATTGGTATATGTTTTATGGATTGAAACACTTGAAAACACCATGACCATGTGATTGCCAAAGTTGGTATATGCGTTTTGATAAATACCCTTGTGATTTTAAGACATGTATAGGTTGATATGCATGTAGACATGATTATGGCATAGTTAGTTATAATCAATTTGTTCATATGGATGGTTGTATGATATGGCATATAAGGTATTTGATAAAATGCCAGCATGAACTATAGGAAAGGCTTAAGACATGCGAACCAAGTGTCTGTGAAAATGCCTACGTGAATTTCGCTAAACAAATGGACATGGACGGCATGCCAAGGTGTGACCGACGACATGGAGTACTCTCAGCCATGGCATGTGGCCGAGAGGTCCAATGGGCTAAGCCCAATTATTTTAGGCCCAATGTGATGTAATGGGTCTAGGACAAGCCCAATAAGAATTGGTGGGCCCTACAGGCCCAATAGGCTCAACGAAAATGAATAGTAAAATGGAAATGGGCTTAAGGCATAATTAGGCCTACTAAGGTTTATTAAAGCCCATTAAGGGAAATAGATTGTATTTAATGTGGAATACAGTAGGAAAAGTATAATTAACCTGATAAATGGTTATATGCAGCTCTAGAGATTATTGGAGGAGCGAATTGGATTGCTGGATCGAGCAGCATTGAGAAAGTAAAATTTCTCGAGTGATTGCTGGAAAGGGACTTTTGTGAGTAGTTACAGATACCTGCACATATTTTTCTTCTGCTTTTACATTCACTTAAAAACTCTGAGGGTCAGAGAAAGTGAATAATAATTATTGTGATCCGATAGTGGCAAATTATGATTTTACCCCTAGTTAGTCAAAAAGCCAACCTTTGTGAAAAGTTCTAAAAAGCATGGAAACCATCATTTTAAGTGTTTTACTACTGTTTAGCAAAAGAATAAAAAGATGGGCTAATGATTTTAAGGTTGATGTGAATTAAGCACACTTTATACTGCTGATTTTGATATTTTGTAAACCATCCCTTTTTAAAGAGCCATCTATCATATTATGTGAGAATAAATCATGCTAGAGCACAGCTCACACTGGATTTCATATATTTTCCACATACATTAGTGCTGGATTATGATTTGCACTTGATTTCCATGACATGCATGATAGAGTGCTGGAGTTATTACTCGTACTCAGTTTTATGTGATTTATGCATGAGAGAGTGTTGGAGCGATTAGCTCATACTCAAATTTTACATGAGATACATGACATAGTACTTGAGCTATTGCTCGTACTTGATTTGATGAGTTTTGTGCATAGCATGGTACTGGAGCAATTGCTGGTACTTGATTTCAAACATGAACTATGCATTGACCTAGTTGTTGGAGGTTTACTTGCACTAGAGTTGAGTTTGTGATGTGAAACAGTGTTTGAGCAGAGTGTCAACTGTGAGTCGGGCTCAAAGGCGCGCACTGTATTTTGTGTGATATATGATACATGTTGAAAATCGTGCTTGATTTCCTCGTGTAGATTGAGTGTCACACTATGAGAGGTTCGCATGTGGATTTAGAGACGTGGTATGATATTCCATGGTTTTGAGGGCTAAGACCAATGGCAGGCACCCCGACTGTGATGTAGGGTCCACAGAGTATGTTGTACCGTGCATGTGGCATGGAGTACACTGTACCGTGTGGTGTTATAGAGTTGAGGAGGATATAGCTGGTCGTTGTGATGGACTGACCCCCCTCCCGTTGCAGTAGTGATGCCCCGAACACCGAGTACTATGTTGCTTATGATCACCATTGTCGGATATGATCATAGTCCAGGATAATTTTTACATTTTCACCACAGAGTCTCACATGATATATCACTTGATTGACTAATTTAATTACTGATAGACCTGAGGGATGGGTCGGAATCCGATTATTGTGAATGATTTAAATGCCATATTTATTGTGATTTAAATATACATGGCATGATTTATCTAAAGGCATTGTGATATTATAAAGATGCATTGTTTTGCACTACATGCCTACATTTGAGAAACAAAAGCATGATTTCTGTACATGGGATTTAATCTGTACAAGTATATATATATTGTAAAGACATGCTTTTAAAGTGAGTTAAGGAAATGTTGTTTTTTAGGCATACCATTATTTTGAGTAGATATTGTAGATGTCTACTTGCTTGCCTGATTTTCTTACTCAGCGCATTGTATGCTCACCCCCCTTTCTTTACATCTCTCTACAGAGCATCAGCAGTAGAGTGAGAGCATTTGAGGGATAGTATTCCTGTTGTCCGCTGCTATTTCCTATCGATCGATAGGTGTACATATTTTACGGTTATGTATCTAAACATAAAGACAGCACAGTGATGTATACGATATATATTATAAGAAATGTATTTGTGTTAGATTTTATATGAGCTCACATAAATTATAAAAGAAATTACAGTTAATAGATAAGGTATTGACTTGTATGTATGAAAGTGGATGATGGATATGGTAAGCGAGGATTCTAACATCGAATCACAGCCCAACCATTGATGAGAGGGAAGGTAAGTTAAAATGCGAAAAATTTGTAGTGGTTTTGGTTAAGTCAGGAAGGGTCGTGACACAGAGACCCCAGACAGTGACAGAGATCAGAAGTTTCATGTGTTTAGTTGGGTATTACCGAAGGTTTGTAGAGGGATTTTCGAGGTTAGCTACTCTTTTGACTCGTCTTACGGGGAAGAATGTTAAATTTGTGTGGGACGATAAGTGTGAAAAAAAGTTTGAGGAGTTGAAAAGGAGATTAACCATAGCTCCGACCCTCACCATTCCTACTAGTTGAGGAGGTTTTTTGGTATACACGGATGCTTCACACCAAGGACTAGGCTGTGTATTGATGTAAGATGGGAAGGTAGTAGCCTATGGATCAAGGCAGTTAAAGGATCATGAGAGAAACTACTCGACCAACGATTAGGAGTTGGCGACCGTAGTGTCTGCGTTGAAAATATGGCGCCAATACCTCTATGGTGAGAGATTTTAAATTTATGTAGATCATAAGAGCCTAAGTACCTGTTCTCGTAGAAAGAGTTGAACATGAGACAAAGGAGATGGCTCGAGCTCTTAAAGTATTATGATTGTGAGATCATGTACCACCCGGGTAATGTAAATGTGGTTGTTGATGCACTAAGAAGAAAGCATCTCGAGTTGGTGTCCTTCATAATGGTTAGGGAGCATAAGCTGTTGGAACAGTTCACGAACCTCAGTTTGGATATGACCGTGCCTGACGCTGATAGTGGATTTATGATAGGTAGCCTACAGTTGGAACCGAAACTGGTAGATCGAATCCGACAGGCTCAGCGAGTTGATCAGCAGTGCACTGATATTGTTGGGCAGATACAGAGGGGTACAGACACGGACTTTGTGTTGAGTTCAGATGGGTTGTTGAGGTTCAGAGGTAGGATATGTGTTCCTGATGATGTAGAGATCAGAAGGTTGATCTTGACAGAGGCTCACTCATCGAAGTATACGATACATCTAGGGAGTACTAAGATGTATCAAAATCTTCGAAAGGTTTATTAGTGGTCTGGGACGAAAAAGCACATTGTTGAATATGTTGCTAAGTGTCTCGTTTATCAGGAGGTGAAGGTAGAGCATCAGAAGCCTGCAAGGTTATTGCAGCCTCTACACGATATCAACATGGAAGTGGGAGCATGTCACCATGGATTTTATGATGGGATTACCGAGGACTCAGAGAGGTCATGATGCCATATGGGTGATTGTGGATCGGTTGACGAAGTCAGCCCATTTTCTAGCTATAAGAGCTACTGATACTTTGAGCCAGTTAGAGAACTTGTATGTACGTGAGATAGTGAGGCTACATGGAATTCCAGTGAGCATTGTTTCTGATAGGGATGCCCACTTCACTTCCCACTTCTGGGAACGTTTTCAAGAAGCGATGGGGATCCAGTTGAGTTTTAGCACCGCGTTTTATCCTCAGATAGATGGTCAGTCAGAGAGGAATATACAGACCCTGGAAGATATGTTGAGAGCGTGTGCATTGGATTTTGGAGACTCCTGGGATGACCATTTGCCATTAGCAGAGTTCGCCTATAATAACAGTTTTCATGCAAGTATCGGGATGGCACCATATCAGCCATTGTATGGGCGTAGATGTCATTCCCCTATTGGATGGGAAGAGGTTGGTGATAGATAAAGTTTTACTCAAGACTTAGTACAGTAGGCATCTGAGGACGTCCAACTAATATGTGAGAGATTACGGACAGCTCAGAGCCAAAAAAAGAGTTACGCTGACAAAAGATGGAGACCACTAGAGTTTTATGTGAGTGAGTCGGTGTTCTTGAAAGTCTCTCCTTCGAAGGGAATTATGAGATTCGGGAAGAAGGGAAAGTTGAGCCCTCGATATATAGGGCCATTGAGATACTTGATAAGGTGGGAGATAAGGCATACAGGTTGGCATTGCCACCAGAGTTGGTAAGTGTGCTTAACATCTTCCACGTATCCATGTTAAGTAAGTATCACCCGAACCCGACGCATGTGATAAGATATAAGCCATTGGAGCTCAATAAAGGCATGATGTATGTTGAGAAACCGGTTCGGATACTGGATAGAAAAGATAAAGTGTTGAGAACAAAGACAATTCCCTTGGTGAAAGTTCTTTGACAACATCACAATGCGGAAGAAACCACATGGGAATTAGAGAGTTTGATGCGGGAGAAGTATCCTAAGTTGTTCACAGAATGATTAGTTCCAATTTGGAGGACCAAATTTTCTAAGTGTGGGAGAATGTGAGACCCGTATATGTATAATTGTAATATGTACATAGAAATGTAAATGGAGTTATACTATGAATTCATAAGTGAATTATATGTAATGTAAGTCCATCAGTTTAAGGTACACACATGTAATAAGAGTTGTGATTGTACATACAAGTTACATTATGTATCAATGTGAAGAAATGGACTTAAACTTGTGGAGAATGTGAGTAGAATGTTTTATGAGTAGTATGGTAAAATGGAAGGAGAATTGCATAAGTTGTGCACTTCCATTTGGTTTATATTAAGTACCTTTGGATATGCAAAGATTTCACACAAGTTTGAATGGATATAAAGTATGAATTGATGCCATTTTCAAGTCTCAAAGATGATTGGATGAGGAAATGACCATGGCAACAAAATGTATGAAGTTTGGTATGAGTTGTTGCAGAAAAACTGCAGAAAATTTGGAAATATGAAGGCCAAATCGATCCCATAGGATGGGAGATCGATCTGGAAGAGCTAGAATGCGCTTATTTGAGCAATAGAATAGAGCAGATCAATTTCCAATGGAGCCAGATCGATCTTCTAACACATTCTGTAAAATACAGATCGATCCTTAATGGAACAGATCGATCTCCTTAGCTCTCCGGTTGGAAGCAGATCGATCTCCCCTAAGACCAAATCGATCTCCTTAACCTTCTATTTGAAGCAAAAAATATCAAGCCTCGACAAATCGATCTCCTGCCTTCAAAATGTCATGAAAAAGGAGGATTTTAAGAGGACCAGATCGATCTCTACCCAATGCAGATCGATCTCATCAAGCTGAATCTATAAATATGGAGCAGTTGGATATGCATTTTCGAGACAAAAACCAATCTTTCCCATTTCCAACCTAAAACCTAGCTTTATCACTCCTAAATCCACACATTTTCAGTAAGATTTGAGGGAAAGCTATTAGAGACAAAGTTGTTCACATTAAAGAGAAGAACAACATACTTTGGAGGCATTTCCTCACTTCTTGGATTGAAGGATCAAAGGTGCATTTCCATTGGAGCAAAGAGGAAATGAAACTAGGTGAGTTTCTAAATGAAATAACTCAAGTACATTGTGTAGATATTGATTTTGGAGTTGTTTGGTATGCATGAAAGGGTAAAAACTAACTATGAAGTAATGAATCCACCATGACCTAGAAATGGTCTAGTGTAAGAAAGTGAAATGTGATAAGGTTAATGATGAATGGGATATATCGAAGTTAATAATAGTGTTGTGGTATGATTTTTAAGGTATTGTTAGTGAATAAATTATGAGATTTACCAAAAAGGGGTAAAATGTGGATTAAGGCATTGGTAAATGCAAAGATGGGTTATATTGACTAATGAGGTCAAATGTGAGTTAACAACTTTAACTCAAGTGGTTTGGATGATTTAATCGCAGCTTTCGAGGATACACCGGAACAAGGTCAGCCAAGAGTGCAAGAAACTAAGAGGAAAAGAGAGTCGTACTCAAGTAAATTGAGGTAAGGGAATTGTGTGGACTCTTAGAGATATCTGTGCGTAATTTGGGGGCATTAAATGCTTTGCTAGAATGCATGAGATATTAGGAAATGATGTTGGGTGATTGAAGGGTAAAAGTTGGGTGTTTGAGAAATGTGCATGAAAATAAAAGCCTAATGCTTTGGAAAATCATGTTGTATTGGTTTTTAACAAGTGATTGGTAGGTTGGCAATATTTGAAAATATTTGTAAAAGAAATTATATGATTTGGTTGATAACCATGTTTTGCAAAGATCAAGCCACCTATGTGATTTTGTGAGAATGAAAGCGTGCTAGAGTTTGACTCGCACGAGATTTGATGTGGTTTATACGCATAAGTGCTGGAGCTTAGCTCGCACTAGTTTTCACATGGATTTCATACTGGTTTTGGCATGATACTTGGAGCATAGCTCGCATTAGATGCCCACCTTATTGTTGCCATGCTTGGAGCTTCGGGCAGACTTGGTGTCGCACTAATTAAATAGGCTCGCACGTGCAGTTTGTGATTTTGACATGTTGATAGCCGTGTTAGGAGCTTTGGATAGACAAGAGGTTGTACCGATTAAATAGGCTCACACAAGTGTTTTGAGATATGGCGTGATATGATGTGTTGATTGGGTCCATGAAGTATGTTGTACCGTCCATGTAGCATGGAGTACGTTGTACCGTGCTAAGATTGTGATATGCCATCTTCAAATAAAATCTGCTGTGGACCAGCGGCCTGGATTTGACCCACCTCCCGTGTGGAAGCAGATAGTGGTGATATCCCGCACATTTGATCCGTGTAGTCGGTATCACAGGATATGGCCATAGTCCTAGAGGTTATTACCTTTTTTTGAATTGCCTATCTCACATGTCTATTGTTTTGTGAATAAATCCATGTTTGAAATGATTTGTAGGTTAGGATAGTTCGAGGGAGGGGCTGAGATCTGACAAGTGTTGGATTGTTTTGTTAATGGTTTTTAAAGTGCACTGATGCATGATGATTAATGCCATGTTTTATTTTGAATAATGCATGATGGTTAATGCCATGCTTTATCGTGAAATATGCATGTTGATTTATACCATGCCTTGAAATGAATTGTGCATTGGATTTTAATAGCATGAATGCTTTACATACCATTAACACAAGCATGAACTCATATTTTGAGAAACGAGGAAATGTATGTTTTGAGCATGGCATCACGATCACGTAGATAATGTAGTATCTACCTATTCGTATGATTGCCTTACTGAGCATGTAGTTTACTCACCCTCCTTATTTTTCTCCCTCTCTACAGAGATTTGAGTATAGATTGAGGGTGACTGGAGGCTTTCCCTTTTGGTATCCGCTGCATCCCATCGCTAAAGGTATACACACTTGAATTATTTTGTATCTAAACTAGACATAGCACAGTAGCATTTTGTATGTAAACATTGGGGATGTAAAGCAATGTAAACACTTGTAAACAGGAACTCTGATGTATTCATGAAAGTGTTTACTTTTGAAATTAAATTGTTATGGATGGATGAGGTAGACATTGACACACAGCCCAGCTGTTGAGAGTGTGGTTGTTCACGATCGAGGAAGGATGATTAATAAATGACGCATGAAAATGAGAAAAATTTGTACGTATTTTGGTAGGTTAAGGGTCGTGACAACTATGCTATGCACAAAACTCATTTAAAATCAAGTACGAACAATGCTCCAGCACTATGCCATGTCTGTCATGCGAAATCAAGTGTGAGTAATCACTCAAACACTTTTCATGTAGAAAACATATAAAATCAAGTGCGAGCAGTGATCCAGCACGATTTGTTTTCACATAACTCAATAGATGGCTCCTTTAAACAGGGATATTTCAAAAACATTAAAACCAGCACCATAATTGGGCTATTTTATGTATTTCACAAAATCATTGGCCAATCTATCTATTATTCTGCTAAACAACAGTAAAAACATTCAAAAATGTCTTTTCCATATTTTTAGAACTTTTCCTAAATGTTGACTTTTTACCCTTAGTATGGGTAAAATTGTAATTTACCCATATCAGGTCTCAATAAATATTATTCACTTTCTCTGACCCTCAGACTTTTTAAGAGAATGTAAAGCAGACAAAAATATGTGTAGATATCTCTAACTACCCGCAAAATCCCCTTACCTGAAATCACTCAAAGTGAAATCGTTTTCTCAACGCTGCTAGATCATGCAGCCTGATTTGCTCCCAATATAAACTCTGGAGCTACATATAACCATTTATCAGGTTAATTACACTTTTCCTATTGTATTTCACGTTTAATACAGTTTATTTCACATAATGGGCTCGTTTACTCTTATTGGGCCTTAACAACTCTTAATGGGCCTAACACTGTCTTAAGCTCATTTTACTTTACTATTCATTTCAATTGGGCCTATTAGGCTTCTAGGGCCCACCAACTCTTATTGGGCTTAGTCCGAGGTCCACCAATGCTTATTGGCTCGAGACCACATTAGCTTGGCCCATTTGACCTCTCGGCCACAGCATGTGGCCGAGAGCCATCATGTCGTCCATGTTGTCGGTCACACCACCATCATACCAACCTTGGCCATTTGCTTAGCCAACTTCACTTAGGCATTCTATCAAACACCTTTCATGCATATCTTAAGCTTTCCTATAGTTCATGTTGGCATTTTATCAAACACCTTACATGCCAACATTATACAACCATCCATATGAACAAATTGATTAAAACTAAGCATGCCATAATCATGTATACATGCTTGCCAACCTATCCATGCCTTAAAATCACATGGGTACTCATCAAAACTCATATACCAACTTTTGGCCATCACTTGGTCATAGTGATTTTGTTTGTTTTGATCTATAAAACATATACCAATCAACTCCATATAATCCCTAAATAAACATAAATGAAGTTGGAATATTGAAAACTTACCTAGCTTATAGTTCTCACTTTGGCCGAAACTTTGAAGAATTTTGGTTGCTCAATATGGCTCCTTGATAACTAATTCCAAGATATGTTATTCCTCTCTCAATATGGAACAACTTTCATACAGAATACTTGTTCCAAATATGTCTCTAGGTAGGTGATTTCTAGAGAGAGAAAGCTTAAGAGTTTATGTTTCCATGGTGGTTTCACTCTTACTTAAGGAAGAAGAAAATTCTTACTTAGCCAATTTTGCTTTTGCTTCCTAAAAATCAGCCCATGGATTGGGTTATCAATTGGATTTGGGCTTGGTAACTTTAGGCTTAAGTTTTTGGCTTAACCATTTAACTAATGTGATTGACTTTTGGGCTTTCCCATTGGGCTTTCGGGTTGGGCTTTTCCTTTGGGCTTTTGGACTGAACATTTTTCTACCAATTGGGCCTTAAATTGTCTTAATATTGAGCTAACCAATTAGCCCAACAACTTGGCCCAATGGGCTTAAGAAATTCGTCTTACACTTGCTATACCGAAATGGGCTTTAAAAATTTAAACTTTGGCCCATTACGTTTTACATGTTTAGTTTAATCCAGTTTTCGATTAAATTAATTTTCCACACTTCGGGCGATGAATATTTAGTATTTTAACAAAAAATATTTCTTCCCCACTTTTTAACCTTAGGTTAAATTTTTTACCATTGTTAGTCAACTATGGTCAAAGTCCACTTTTCTTAACTACCATTGACTTTTCTTGACCATTGATCACGTTTGACTTTTTTCAAATATCCAAAAGTGTCATATTCCATGCTTTACACTCTCATCTTTACATTTTGGTCATTTTCGGGAGGCGAATATACCAAATACACCTCAAACGAACCATTTCAAACTCGTTTAGCCCATTTTTGGCGTTTCCTCTACATCAATGTGTTCGGGATCAAATCAAAGGACTTTCCTTCATTAACCATTATATTTTCACATTTAATGTTATTATCTTTAATCAGAATGATTTAAATCCATTCGGTTTAGCCTGTGGCTCTTATATCCCTTATTTGGCCTTTACGTAGCTTATGTGTGTTTAATCACTTCACTTACAATTTCATTCTAGTAAATACTCTTCTTATGATTTAACTAACACAATATAATGTGTGTACATATTAGAATCATAAGGAATAAGCTACATAAAAAATATGGGTCTTACAGAGACTTTTTTAAATAAGCCATTTATCGAGTTGTGTGAAAACAAATAGTGGTGGAGCACTACTCGCACTTGATTTTATATGTATTCTGCATAACAATGTACTAGAGCATTGCTCGTACTTGATTTTGTATGATTTATGCATGATAGAGTACTGGAGCATTACTCGTACTCAGTTTTACATGATTGTACATGACATAGTGCTGGAGCAATGTTCGCACTAGATCTTTATGAATTGTACTTAAGGTCGTGCTGGAGTTTACTCACACATAACAATTTTGAAAGGGATAGCATGAAACAGCCGTGTTGGAGCCCTGTGCAGACTGTATGTCGCATCAATTTATACACTCACACGTGCATTTTTAGATATGGCAGAGGGCTATCGAAACTGTTATTGGGTCCATGGAGTACCCTGTACAGTGCACAGCACACGAAGTACGTTGTACCGTGTGTACATATTGTTATGTGTTGTGGAGTTGTTAGCTGATGGTTGAGAATTTAACCCACCACCTGTTACAGCAAGTGATGCCCTGCACACTAGGATCCGTGTAGCTTGGGATCACCAAAAAAGGGATATGATCATAATCCTCGAAACCAAAAACTCGCAGTCACCAATCTCACCTTATATTTTTTGTCTGAATTGTCACATGATTTTATGAAATTGGGTAGACCCGAGGGATGGGTTGAGCCTCGACATGTGACTTTGTGTTTTATAAAGGGTAAACTCAAGGGATGGGTAATGCCTTGATTTCCATGTTTTAACATGATGAAATGCCATCTTTACTTTGATTTAACTAAAATGACATAATATAATGTGATTTACATTATTTACATGAGAATGCAATATTTTGCATGATTTGTTGATGTTTATAAACAAAGCATGTTTTCAATATACACAAATGAGTGTGAATATATATATATATACTTGCATAAATGCTTTAAAGAAAGATACATGCTTTAGATGTGAAATGAAAAGGAATATTTTCAAGGCATAGTATTATATTCATGTAGATAGTGTGGTTATCTACTTGCTTGCCTGATTTCCTTACTGAGCTAGTGAGCTCACCCCTTTATATTTCCCCCTCTCTACTGAGCATCCACAGTACATAGAGTATTGTTGAGGGCTAGCATTCCTTTTGTTAGATGCATTCCCATCGAGGAAAAGGTATACATATACACGTACAATTTTGTATCTGAACAATAAAACTACAGAGTGAGGTAAATTTATGTAATATTGAGGATGTATTTGTATATTATTATAGTGAATTCACTTATTGTAAAAAATTTAATTACAGTCAATAGATATTTATTATTGACATGTATGCAACGACATGAATGGTTGACATGGTAAGTAAAGGTGAGGACACTAATACCAAATCACAGCCCAACAGTTGGTGGTTGAATTATGACAGAAAGAAAGGTAAGAAAAACGCAAAAAAATTTTAGTGGTTTTTGGTAAAAGTCGGTTGTGACAAATAAATAGATGGCTTGATTTCCCATGAAAACAGTACACAAAAATCGTGTACAATATGCAACACGGTGCAACACAGAGTGAGAGGGTAGCTTCTCATCAAATTAACCATCAATCAAATCAAACTTTAGGAAAACATGCATTTTAAAAGCATACAGTCAAATCATGAGCCAGTCCATCATTTCAGCCTTACAAAATCTCTTTTTCACAGAGAAAACAACGATTTCAAACACTTTATGCATTTTCAAAATTTCCTAGGTCTAGGGGCATTTTTGTAACTTTCCCTTATTCAGTCATCATAAATATTATTCAATATTTGTAATCCCTATATAATTTAAAAACTTGAAAACTACAAAAATATACGCACAACTACCTCTAAGAGCTTGCAAAGATCCCTTACTTGGAATCCCGTAGACTGCTCTTTTCACATTTTCTCGCTTTTAGTATATACGTCTATCTGGCTCTGAATATATCTTCGGGAGCTGCAAATAATTACCAATCATATCAATAACTTTTATTAACCCGTATTCCACTTTCTGTATAGTTAATTTAAAGCATTGGGCAAAAATGCTCTTATTGGGCCTTATTATTCCTTAATGGGCCTAACTTTGTCTTAAGTCCATTTTCAATTCACTATTCATTCTATTAAGGCCCATTAGGCTTCCTAGGCCCATTTACCCTTATTGGGCCAACCTTAAGGCCCATTAGTTGAATTGGGTTGATTGCATGTGGGCTTGGCCCATGGGAGCTCTCGACCATGGCATGGGGGCCGAGCACCTTCATGCCGACCATGGCTGATGGCTTGCCATCACCACGCCTACCTTGCTGATTGCTCACTTAGGCATTTCATCAAACACCTTTCATGCATGTAAGCTATTTCTATGGGACATGTTGGCATTTTATCAAGCACCTTATATGCTAACATCATATAACCATCTAATTTAACAAATTAATTGAAATTAACTATGCCATCATCATCCATGCATCTTATCAAATCCATTCATGCTTTAAAATCACATGTATTTTCATCGAAAAGGAGATACCCAATTTTGGGCACTTGGTGTTCTTTGTGATTTTATGTGTTTTAATCAATAAAACATACACCAATCAAGTTAGAATAATTCCTAGATAAACATACTAGAAGTTGGAACCTTGAAAACTCACCTAGCTTAGTGATTCCTCTTTGGCTGAAACTTCGAAGGATTTCGAGTTGCTCAATATGGCTCCTTTTGTACGACCCTTAATTTTTATGTAATCCTTATGATTGTAAGTTGTAAACCCTAGATATATGTTATACGAATCATAAGAGATGTGCATTTTATGTTTAAGTGCAAATGGAATGCAAAGTGCTTAAAAAAGTCCCAAATAGTAAAATATGAGCTATAGTGAGGCCAGACTAAACCAATTCTGACCATTCTGACTGAAGATAAAAACTTAAAACATGAAGAGATAATAGGTTCAAGAAATAAAGTCATTCTGGTTTGGCCTTGAAAAGGTGGAAGTAGTGGAAAGGCTAAAAATGGCCTAAATCAACCGTTTGAGCTGTTTTTAATGTTTTCACCTCCTAGAAACTGCCAATGCAGAGATAGGTATCTTAATAATAAGAAACACCTAATTTGAGTTTTCCTATAGAAGTCAACATAGTCAATTGAAAAAAGTTAACAAAAGTAAAATGGAAAATATTGATTTTGACTATTTAACTAACCACAGTTAAAACTTAACCAAACCATGGTTAAGACATGAGAAAAATAAAAGTGGACTATCATACATGGAAATTCAGACAAATACTTAATTAAATATATAAAATATAAGTGGGCCATAAAGAATTGGGCTGAAAAATAAGGAGAAAATGCTATTGGGCAAAGAGGTTAATGGATAAAGCCCATTTAGCCGAAACTATGTAGGCCCCACGTGAAAGCCCATTGGGCCAAGAGCTTGGGCCGATTTTATGAGCCAAAATTAAACGTAATTGAAGGCCCAAATCACCATGAAAATTCAGCCCAATAAGCCCAAGAAAAAGGCCCAAACCGAGAGCCCATTTTGCCTTAAGGCTTAAAGCCCATTAGTTAATGGATAAGCCCAAATTCAAGCCCATTTTGATACCAAGCCCAAATCCAATGGCTAACCCAATTCCATGGGCTGAAAATAAGACAAATTGGCTGGAAAATAAGTTGGAAAAAAAATCAGATTTCAAGCTATCATCTTCTTCATTCTAGGGTAGAAAGAGAAACACCATTAAAACCATATTTTTCAAGCTTTCTCACTCAAGAAAACAATACTTTAGAGACAAAATTGGAACAAGTGACCTTAATGAAAGTTGTTCCATATTGAGAGAGGATAAAAATATTCAAAAATTAGAACCTATAAAGCTGATTTGGAGGACCCAAAATCTCCCACAAGTTTCAGTCAAAGTGGGAACACCAAGCTAGGTGAGTTTTCAAGCTTCCAACTTCAAATATGTTTATCTATGAATTATTTAGAGTTGATTGGTGTATGAATTGTTGATATAAACTGCCATGAACCTCATGAACACACCATGGCTGAAAATGGGTATTTTGTTTTCCATGCACATATGCATGAATTTATGGCATGAATGGATAGATTAGCATGTGGACATGATGATGGCATTGTAATTTTATTCAATTTACTGATTTGGATGAGATTATAAGATTGGTATGCCATGTGTTTGTAAAAATCCCTTAAAGAAAAACTAACTAAGGCATAAGACATGAAGAACACATGTTTGGTGAAATGCTTAGGAGAAAACCAAGCATGGGTGGCGTGAATGGTGGTGTGTCTCAGCCATGGGTGGCTAGGAGTGCTCGACACCCATGCCATGGCTGAGAGCTCTCATGGGCCAAGGCCTTGTGTCTTTTGCCCAATGATTCCAAGTGGGCTACACTAATAAGCCAATGAGTGATAATAGGCCTAATGAGTTTTATTGAGATGAATAGTGAAATGAAAGTGGACTTAAAATGGGGTAAGGCTCATTAAAGTGTAAATGGGCCCAATACCGTAAAATGACTGTAATAAAGTCAAAAATAAGATATCAATGTTGATTGATGTAATTGATGAATAATTGTAGCTCCCAGAGATATATTTGGAGCCAAATAGACTGAATCGCGAGATGTGGTGTCGCGAACCGATTTCTTTAAAAATCACCACAAATTTGTTTGCGAACTTACCTTACTTCAAATGGTTAACCTGTGAATCAATGTTCATCACTCTGTCTCATTCCTAATAAATATATCTCAGGTAATACTTTTATCCTAGGCACTAACATTCACGGAAGTTCATAAAGTTATCTTTCGTAAATAGAAAGCTGTTTATATTGTCTTACATATATATCCCCCATATAAACATGTCTACATCACTGTACACTATTATTCAGATATAATTATCACATAAGTGTGTATACTCTATGCTATTGGATCATTGTGTTCGAAAAAGCGGAGGGCGGATGCAGCGGACACCTCTTACTGAAATTTACTCTTTAGAGGGGGAAAAGTAAAGGGGTGACCACAACATGCTCAGTAAGAAATATATGAAAGTAGGTAGATAACCATACTATTGACGTGCTCATTGCATGTTTAAATTATCTCAAAGCAAATGCATTCAATTATCACTTTTCAAACAGACACATTTATTTTGCAAAACATTTGCATCCAGGCATCACCGATCAAGTGCGCGGGAGATCATAGCTTAAGGAGTTGGGTCAATCCAACCCTTTAGCCAGACAGATCAGTTCAAAATTTTGAAGACTACAACACATGGTACATCGTACTCCGTGTTATCGAACGGTACAACGTACTCCATGGAACCCAAATGTATTGTGATATATAGCTGAGGAGACCGAGTAATCTCAAGGTTTATCATCTCATTATCACTATCATCCTTTACCATATTCATAAAACCATGTGCGAGCAAGTCAGTACAAGAACACTTAGCAAAACACGACGGGTTCAGCACTGTTTTATTAAGGGAACCAAGTAATCTCAAGGTTTACCACCCCAATATCAGTATCATAATCTAGTACGAGCATGTTAGTGCAAGAACACTTAGCAATACACGACGGCCCCAACACGGTTTTAACCATCACATAACACACACTTCAAAAACCATTTTCACATAACAAAACAATATACATGAGACTAGGCTGGGATGTAATATCAAGTTTCAAAGGACATATGTGTAAGACCCATATTTTTATGTAGCTTGTTCCTTATAATTTCTATATGTACGAACACTTTATTTCATTAGTTGAATCATAAGAAGAGTATTTACTTAAATAAAAGTGTAAGTAAAATGATTTAACACTTATAAGCTACATAAAAGTTGAATAAGGACTATAAAAGCAACAGGTTAAACCGAGTGGATTTGAATCATTCTGACTGAAAAGAAGAACCTAAAATGAGAAAATATAGGGAGCTCCTGAAGGAAAGTCCATTGGATTTGGTCTCGAACACACAGAACTAGAGTAAACGCCAAAAAGGGCTAAACGAGTCCAAAATGGTCCGTTTAAGGTGTTTTAGGCATATTCACCTCCCGAAAACGTCCAAAATGTAAAGATGAGAGTGTAAACCATAAGATATGACACTTTTGAATTTTTGTGAAAAAGTCAAACGTAGTCAATGGTCAAGAAAAGTTAAAGGTAGTTAAGAAAAGTGGACTTTGACCATAGTTGACTAACCATTGTTAAAATTTAACCTAAGTATGATTAAATTTTGGGGAAGAAATATTTTTGGTCAAAATACAAGATAATCATCCCCTAAAGTAGGGAAAATTATTTAATTGAAATCCAGATTAATTTTAACTGGTAAAAACGTAATGGGCCAAAGTGGAAATTTTAAAAGCCCATTAAGGTGTAACAAGTGTGGGTCGAATTTCTTAGACCCATTAGACCTGATTGTTGGATCGATTTGTGGGCCCAATATTTAGACAATTGAAGGCCCAATAAGTAATAAACATTTCAGCTCGAAAATCCATTAGGAAGGCCCAAACTGAAAGGCCCAAAAGCTAGGCCCAATTGTAAAATTTCAAACCCATTAGTAAATGGTAACAAAAGCCAAATTGGTAACTATCACTTAAACCTATTCAAGTCAAATTTGTTTGTTGAATTTCATGACTTAATAACTAAGTCTTTGGCTTATAAAATCATCCCACACAACATTATCTTCTTCCTTGAGCATTCGGCAAAGAGAGGAAACCATTAACAAACACATAATTCACTTACTAGAAATCACTAGGATAAAGGCATATTTAGAACTTACAATATTCATGAAAGTTGTTCCAAATTGAGAGAGGATTAATATATGTTGGAATTAGCTATCAAAGAGACAAATTGAGCAACCCGAAAGGCTACAAAGTTTCGACCAAGTGTGTAAGTGTAAACTAGGTATAATTTCAAGTTTCCAAATTTATATATGTTAATCTATGCATTATTATAAGTTGATTGATATATGCTTTATGCATTAAAACACATGAAATCACCATGATCTAAGGTTGGCCGAGAATGGATGATTGTAAATGGATGATTACCCAATTGATTTTAAGGCATAAATAGATTGGTATACATGTGTTTATGATTATGGCATAGTTAGTCTTAATCAATTTGATCAATTGGTGGATAAATCGAAGTTAGCTATCAAAGTGTTTGATAAAATGCCTAAATGAACTAAGTAAGCTTAAGACTAATGCGAACTAAGTGTATGACAAAATGGCTAAGTGAATTGGCTAGCAATCGGTATGATGGTGGCGTGGTGCTCAGCCATAGGCGACATGATGGCTCTTAGCCACATGCCATGGCCGAGAGGTCTAATGGGCCATGCCCAAATGTTTTCATCCTAATGAGATGTAATGAGCCTCGGACAAGCCCAATAGGCCCAACGAAAATAAATAGCAAAATAGAAATGGGCTTAAGACAGTGTTAGGCCCATTAAAGTTTATCAAGGCCCATTAAGTGAAATAGATTGTATTAAATGTGAAATATAGTAGGAAAAGTGAAATTATCCTGATGAATTGCTAAATACAGCTCCAGAGGTTATCGGAGGAGCAAATCGGACTACTGGATCGATTAACGTTGAAGAAGTAAAATTTCTCGAGTGATTGTAGGTAAGGGACTTTTACAAATACTTAGAGATACTTACACATATTTTCGTCTGCTTTTCCATTCACTTAAAAACTTTGAGGGCCAGTGAAAGTGAATAATATTTCTAGCGACCAAATAATGGCAAATTATGATTTTACCCGTAATTAGGAAAAAAGTCAACTTTTGGGAAAAGTTGTAAAAAGAATAGAAACCACATTTTTGAGTGTTTTTACTACTGTTTAGTAGAAAAGTATGTTGATGGGCTAATGTTTTCATGGTTGATGAGAAATAGCACAATTTATAGTGCTGATTTTTATGTTTTGAAAATTATCCCTTTCAAAGAGCCATCTATCGAATTATGTGAGAATAAATCGTGTTAGAGCATAGCTAGCACTTGATTTCATATGCTTTCCACATATATTAGTGTTAAAGTATGATTCGCACTAAATTTCCACGACATACATGATAGAGTGCTAGAGTATTGCTTGTACTTAGTTTTATATGATTTATGCATGATAGAGTGCTAGAGTAATTGCTCGTTCTCGATTTGATGAGTTTTATGCATGCCATAGTACTGGAGTGATTGTTTGCACTTGATTTGAAACATGAACTATGCATGACCTAGTGTTGGAGGTTTGCCGCACTAGTGTTTGATATTTTGCGATGCATAAATAGTGTTTGAACGAGGTGTTGACTGTGAGTCACACTCAAGGCGTGCACTGTAGTTTTACTGTTATATATAAGACATGTTTAAAAACCGTGACGATTTTCTCGTGTAGATTGAGTGTTACACTATTGAGATGTTGTAGGTGGATTTAGAGAAGTGGTATTTGTTATCCATTGAGATAGGGTCCACGGGTGTACGTTGTACCGTGTATGTGTCGCGGACTATACTGTACCCTATGTTGTTGTGGAGTTGAGGAGTTGATAGCTGCCGGTTGTGAGGATTTTACCCACCTCTCGTTGTTGCAGTGATTGCCCTGCACACCGAGTATTGTGTAGCCTAGGATCACCATTATAGGATATGGCCATAATTCAAGATATTATTCCACTTAGCCACCGAGCTTACATGATATATCACTTGATTTTTATGATACGGATAAACCTGAGGGATAGGTAAGAAATTTGATTGTTATGTTGTGAATGATTGGATTGCCATATTTACTGTGATTTAAATATAAATGGCATAATTTGTCTAAAGGCATTGTGAAATTATAAAGATGAATTGTTTTACATGAAATGCCTAATTTGAGAACTCAGCATGATTTCTATACAAAGGATTTAATTTGTACAACTATATATATATTTTAAATGCATGCTTTTAATGTGAGTCAAGGAAATAATATTTGAAGGCATAACATTATTTTCAGTAGATAGTGTAGATATCTACTTGCTTGCCTGATTTCCTTACTGAGCTAGAGAGTTCACCCCTTTCATTTTCCACCTCTCTACAGAGCACCCGCAGTAGAGCGAGTACGGCAAAGGGTTAGCATTCGTTTTGTCCGCTGCCATTTCCTATCGAGCAAAAGGTATACACATTTTGTACAGTTTTTTATCTAAACGTATAAAGAGCACAATGATGTATACGATGTAAATTATTGGGGATGTATTTTTCTTAAATTTTATATGAGTTCACTTATGATATACAAGTATTTATAGTGAGTAGATAATTTTATTAGTATGTATGCAAACGTGTGGAATGAATGGTATGGTAAGCAAGGATACCATTATCAAATCACAGCCCAAATGTTGGTAAGGAGAAAGGTAAGTAAAAAGCGAAAAATTAGTAGTGGCTTTTGGTTAAGTCACGGGCAGTCATGACAGAATGGTATCAGAGCAAAGTTGGTCAGATGTGAGTCAGTGTTAGTAATTAGGAAAGTGTATCTCCTTATATTAGTGTGTTGTGCTTAGATATAATTGTGCATACAAGATGGGAAACAGACTAATTAATGGTTGTGAAGGCAGAAATCGAGCCTTTATGGTAAATACCAGCTGTGGTCGAGGGGCTAGAGGTAGGGCTCGAGGCCGTAGCGGTAGGCCTGTGAGCCAAGATGAATCAGAGTCTTCATCTACCCAAGAGACTCTAGGTCCTACTAAGGTACCAAAGAGTACTAAGGCGCGGTTCACAAGGTAGAACGTAGCCTAGAGATGATAGTAGAGATGTTGGCACGGACTATGCTAAGTAGACAAGGGCAGGATGCAGGGACTGTGACTAGACAGGCAGCAGCACTTGACACGCCTGCATGGCTGGCATAGATGCCATAGCCTAAGGATACTCCTACACCCCTACCAATTCAGGATACGCCTTCTCATGTTGCTTCGCGATAAAGTAGTAGTGGTTTCAGGTATGGATGTGAGCTAGATCAGTTGCGATAGTTCCAAAAGTTTAGACCTCCATATTTTAGTGGGGTCAAGGACCCAGTTGCTGCTGAGGAGTGGATTAGAGAGATGGAGAAGCTATATCGGTTTTTCGAGTGTACGACTTCAGAGATGGTCGTGTTTGCTACGTTCCTACAGAAAGGATCGACAGAGCATTGGTGGAAGTCTACTAGACCCATATTGAGAGAGCGACATATAGATATCAGTTGGGATATATTTCTGGATGCCTTTAGGAGACAGTTTGTTCCAGATACGACGTAGCGGAGACTGTAGGCTGAGTTTTAGGGGTTAAGCTAGGGGAGTTTGTCGGTGGATGAGTATGAGACTAGAGTTATATCCCTGGGAAGGTATGACCCCGATAACATGTATTGTGAGACCAAGAAGGTCTGCAGATGTTGATGGACTGAGACTGATGCTGCAGTCTAGATTGGTCCCTTTGGATATAGCCACATATGAGGAGACAGTGCACAGGGCGCAACTGTGTGAGCAGGACTGTGAGAGGAATGCCTCTGAGTTCAGGAAGTTTAGTCAGAGCTGGGATAGAGAGAGGAAAAGGTCAGCTAGAGAGAGAGTTTCAGTTATCGGGGAGGGAGGAGACTCTTCGGTTAGAGACCACGGATTAAGGAGGTACAAGAGAGACCTGCTAAACCTCCTACTTATCCGGCCATAGCTCCAGCTAGAGGTATTGTCATTAGAGGATGAAGGCCTACTACTGAGCAGTGCAGTAGATGCGGCAGACATCATAGCAGTAGACCTTGTCCGATGACTCCTATTATATGTTTCCAATGTGGGAAACCAAGAAATATTGCTAGAGCTTGCTCGGAGATGATTGAGACTACCCCACATAAAACCAGGGAGCTAGAGAGAGCTCCAGTTGATACGTCTGCTTCGAAGAGGAGAGTGACGGCAGAGGAGAAGGGGAAGCAGGTGATTGGTCGAGGGCGCGTACATGTTTTGGACTAGGGCATAGCTGATGCTTCATCGAATGTGATTCGAGGTAACATCCTGATTTATGATATAGAATCATATGTTTTATTTGATCCTGGTGCCACGCATTCATTTGTATCACCTTCATTTGTATGTAAGTTAGCAAGACATGTAGAACGTACACCTTTAAGTATGATGATGTTGATTAGTACGCCTATGAATAACAGTCAGCTAGTAGAGTATGTATTTAATGATTGTAAGTTAAGAGTAGGGGAAAAGTGTCACGACCCTCTCTCTCTCTCTCTGTCTGTGACTTTGATCTTACTTCCAACAGTTGGGCTGTGAGTCAACATCCTATCCATATCTCATCCATTTATAATTTAAATGAAGTAGAATAGAAACTGGGCTTTTATATATGTGTGCGGAAACGTTAACATCAGTTTCTATTATATACATCTCGCAAAATACATAATACAGACTTTACTGTGCATTAATTTACAGGATACAAAATGTTTCATCTCAAGTGTATACCTCTATATTGCTGAATGACTGAAGTAACACGATAGCAGGAACAACTGCAGTGTACTCAGTACTGCGTAGAATCTGTGAAGGAGAAATAAAGGGGTGAGCTAACACGCTTAGTAAGGAAAATACGAAAGAAAGTAGATAACTACACTATCTACATGCTAAAAACATATATTCATTTTCCTTATAAAACATATGCATTCTTTGAAATAGCTTTCATCGATGCGAAACCATTAATTTACTAGATGGGTATATGTATATTCACATAACATACTCTTTTCAAAAGCTCATCTTTAAAATCACAGAGTTACATTTAGAAATCACTTTGCACTCAGCAAATCAATATACATGGGACATAATTATGGGTCATCATATCCCAGACACACAGCAAGGGAAACATATGTCACCCCACTCAGTGGTGACAATGTCATATTACTCAGATAAATATAGGACTTATGGCTATAGTCGGATTCCAAGAAACACTGATCAAGTGTGTGGGAACCCTATGCTTGGGGAGGCAGATCAACCATCCCTTCAGCTCATACTAAAATCATGGCACATCATACTTCATGGCTAACGCTCACGGTATACCGTGCTCCCATGGATCCTTATCACCCATTTCCATTGTCTCAAAATCTAGTGCGAGCAGGTCTGTACAAGACACACAACAGTACACGACGGCTCCAGCACGATTTTGTACTCATTACATCACATCCATGAACCACATCCGAGCAGGTCAATGCAAGACACACAGCAATACACGATAGCTCAAGCACAGTTTTACTCAACACAGCATAATCATAAAAACCTCATGCGAGCAACTTAACGTAAGAGCACACATCATATCTGAGGTATCGAGCATAGTATTACTAGGAAATTACATGCGAGCATAGTCAGAGCAAGACATATGGCAATACTCAAAGGCTCCAGTACGATTCCCAAAAATCTAGTGCGAGCTCTCGAGTGTAACACAAAGCATCACCTGAGGCATCGAGCACCCTTTGGCTTTTTTCTCAAAAATCCTTTTAAAACAATGTGCGAGCATGACTGGTATATCTACCATTGTCACATTAGTTGTAGCATAAGTCACACATAAAAATCGATAGCTAGCTCTGCACACAGGTATGAGTGAGAGGGCAATCTCCCTTCAATCACTCGCTAAACACTTTTCACTTAGAAATACATGCATTTTATATGCAATAGTCAAACCGGGAGCTAGTTTATGGTTATACACACTCAAAACATTTATAAACATATTTTCACACCAAGACATTATAAGCATAAAATTCATGCATATGAGCTTATACTTATGCTCGATTTTTATATAGATAAATCAATATCTATCTACTTATTGATATTAATCATTCACATATAGGGATTTATCAAAATACGTCTAGCTATCTCTATAGCTTTACATAAATCCCTTGCATCGAATCATGCTCGAATCACTTTCCTTCGATTTCCACTACTCGTGATCTGGTCTTATCGACTCCAAGTATATCTTCAGGAGCTGAAATTATGTACTACACACATCAGTAAACTTTCATATACTTCATTTCACTTGCATTATATTCAAATCAATGCATTGGCCATTTACATCTTATTGTACATGATTCTCTCGTATGTCCATTTTGATTATACAATTCATTTCTCGAGAATCTCTACAAATTCACATTAAAACGACATTAATCTTACAATGTCTTAAGTTCATTATATACCTCATATGCTTATTTTCTACCAATATTGTTTCTAGCATATGGATTTCACCAACTATCATACAATCATGTAAACATACTCACTAACATCACTTTCTGCCTAATTCATCATCAATTCCATGCCAAAGCTAATTTCTCACACTAAGCCATTGTAGGTCATGGAAGATTAAGCATGTTCATGGATGTTTCAACCATCAATATATACACCAATCAACTCATCAAAACATCTATATTAATATACTAGAAGTTGGTGTATTGAAATCTTACCTATCTCAACTTTTCTCCTTTTTGGCAACTTTGGGGGAAAACTCCTTTTCTCCTTCAATTGATCAACTCAACCTCTAGCTTTAAGCTATGTTGTTCTCTTTCTCTTGAGGAACAACTTTGCTGAAATGAACTTCTCTCCAATCTCTATGGAAGGTGTTGATAATTTAGAGGGATGAAGTTTACTTTCTTTGTGTAAAAATGGATGGCTTTGAAGTTTTATGGGAAAAATGGATGGCTCATTTATATAGAATTCACCTTATGAGATTGATCTGCTAGGGTAGAGATCGATATCCTCTTGCTCTAATTACACAATTTACAACCTTGGAGATCCATTTGCTCTGAAGGATAGGATCGATCTTAGCCAGGCAGAGAGCTTCAGAGATTGATCTGCCAGAGGGATGAGATCGATCTGCTTCTGGTCGAGACACAATGAGATCGATCTGCTTGAGGATGAGATAAATCTTTGCTTAGCAGAAGCATACTTAGCTGTAGCATACTTAGCTGAAATATTTCCCAGATTCCCTAGGCTAACTTCATATTAATTTACTTCACTACTCATTTTGCATTCATTCCACATTTATCACTTAGAAATGGTTTATTTCTTATAATTCATACATAACGAAACTTATGTGTACATTATGAACTCATATAACAAGTGTGTACATCAAGTTTACTGTGACGCCCCGGAAGCGTAGAAAATAGGGTAAATTTAAACTTTTATTTCACATCTATTCAAAATTAAGGGTGCATTCCTGTGCAATGCCATATGTCATCATACACATCATACCTCATGATCTTATGATCTCATAGTTATATTTCATGCAATATAAATTACTCCACTCGAGGTTAATTAATCCTAATACATCTCATACATCATTGTACATCAAGTGTCTGTAAATACAATATTAGTCTGGGTACATGAAATGATAAATTATACCTCAAAGTACAATATATGGCCTGGAGCTCAAGTCCTCTACTAGCCACTACTCTGTACGTCGTAGGAAAACTCTCTTCACTTGAAGAAATCTAGGGGGAAAGATAAAACAGGGTGAGCTTCTAAATCGCTCAGTAAGGAGGTAAGAGACTCTTTACAATTAATGATTTGCACAGCACAATAATTTGTTTTGTAGTTGAAAACTCGATAAAAATGTAGCATGACTCAATAAAACATCATTCTCGTTTCATTCTCTAAAATCACGTAAAACATGAGAGTACATAATTCAATACAAAAGTACAATTACAAGCATGTGGAAATCAGTATGCGCTAATGGCTTTTCTCATAAAACGTGATAAAAATCACCTCAATAGTAAAGCACATGGCGCAGCCACAAAACACAATCTCATGTGTATAAAAAGGAGACTATGCAAGAAAACTCATATAAACTCGTCATGGCACATCGAAATAATCTCCTCTCGGTGCGCATCCCAGGCATCCTCAAAAGAGGGAATGTCGACAATATGGTCGTGTACATGGTATATTGGACATACGCATTACCAAAATAAGGCTCGGCCTTACATGCTTCCAGAGCAATGCCTCTCCTCATGTACACTATCGGTCTTACATGCTACCAAAGCAAGGCATGGACTTACATGCAACCAAAGCAAGGCCTTCCAACGCTACCAAAGCAGGAAAGGTATTGGTCTTACATGCTACCAAAGTAATGCCTCACAATGCTACCAAAGCAGAGAATAATATCGGTCTTACATGCTACCAAAGCAATGCCTGATGTGTATTCAACATGACACACCTAAGTCTCAATCATTAGCCATTATCATATAAAACGTTTTGCCTTTACGTAGAACTCATAATGGTTTTCTCTCATAAATCTCATTTAAAACATTTGTGTACTCATCACAAAACATGTTAAAACCGAGTTCCAACCAGTAAAACCACGCACACATTTCTCAATCTCAGTATGCCTTAACGTAGAGCCCAAATTTCTTTTCATGTTTTAAACGTAAAACGATTGTAAAACATTTTCACGCTTAGTTTACAACTCATAAAAATTGGGCCCCAACCGGCTATAAAATTGTTTGCAATACTCATTCACAACTCATAAAACATGCTTGTTTTCTCAAATCACAATTCATGCTACAATATTGTCACAAAACACGCACGCAAACCCGTTTAAGTTTTCCCTTATCTCGTTGCACCTCGTATAGTGCAATCGTTCCTCTGTATCACGGACTAGCCTCGCATTCCTCTCTGGAACTCCCAAGCTGTCCAAACGATGTTAAACCATCAACAACCTAACACAATCGTATCATCAAGCACATTTTTGCTCATATTCTCGTTAAATACTCAAACAACCCAACTCTAATAATTTTATCACAATCCACATTCTCATCTACTACATTTCAAATTCTACATTTTTCATGTATAATATCCATGCCCAATTCACCTCATTGCCTCAATTCCAAACTTATAGTTATAAATCTCAAAATTACCACAATTGCATAATGTTATCTTTACTCCAACAAAATCATAGTTTCATCAATCCCTAACCATTTCCTAGCTATTTTATCATAATGCCTACTGCCATACTCACCAAAATCACTTAAAAATCTAAGATTGAGGTTTAAAAAATTACCCAAAAGTTATGGAGTGCTTAACTCTTACCTTGATTCAATCCGTCTTTTGATTTTCAAGTATGTTGTTCTCTTTTTGATGAGGAACAACTATCCTTCTTGCCACAACCTTTTATTTGAACGAAAATGGGTGTTTTGGAAGAGAGAAAAAGCTAGGGCTCGGCTGAGATAGAGGTTTGAAAGTGAGAGAAAAGATGAAATGCAGGAAAACATAGGGGTCCTTTTATAGACAGATGGTAAGAGATCGACTGGTCCTTAATGAGGTTGATCTGTATTTAAATTTGGGAACGTTTTAGGGTAATTTTATGCCTAAAAGATCGATTTGTCGTGGGTTGAGATCGATCTCTTAATAGCTTTATGAGATCGATCTGCTCCTTGAGGAGATTGATCTTCTGTTTACAGAACACTTCACGAGATCGATCTACTCCTAGGGGAGATCGATCTTCTCCTTACAGAATGCTTCATGAGATCGATTTCTTCCTCATGAGATCGATCTCTTCCTTACAAAATTGTAAGGAGATCGATCCTCTTCCCTTGGAGATCGATCTACTCATTTAAGTTCCTCCTTCCTTGTCATTTTGGTCTACTAGATCAATCCTCTCTTTTCCAAGATCGATCTGGCCTAATGGTTTCACACCTTGGTTAAACACTTAACATAAAATTTCATTCATGACTCATTCATCACTAAGAAATTCATTCCATACCACCTCAATGTATGAGTATATTACATTCAGCTCAATCAATTACGCTTCATGTTCACATTACATAATTGGATATGTGTAAAATTCTCAAATCTCACATCCTCCCCCTCTTAGAAAGAATTTGGTCTTCTAAATTCAACTCAACTCGTCAAACAGATGGGGGTACTCTCCTTCATGAGACTCTCCAATTCCCAAGTCACCTCCTTCACTGAGTGATGTTTCCACAAAACTTTAACTAATTCGATGCTCTTAGTCCGAAGTACCTTCTCTTTTCTATCGAGAATCTGAATGGGTTCTTTAGTGTAGCTCATGTCCTCTTGTATGTCCATCTCTTATACCCTATGACATGAGAAAGTTCTGGGTGGTATTTCCTCAACATAGATACATGAAAGACGTTGTGTATTCCGAACATCTGTAGGGATAATGCCAATCTGTAGGCTACCTCTCCCACTCTCTCAAGAATCTCAAATGGTCCTATCTATCGAGGACTCAATTTTCCCTTTCTTTCTAAACCTCATAATACCCTTACTCGGTGATATCTTTAGAAATACTGCATCACGAACATCAAACTCGAGTGGCTATCTACATACATATGCGTAGCTTTTCTGTCTACTCTACGTAGCCCGTAGTCTCGCATATGAGTGTCACACTCTATACAGCCTGTTTAACAAGTTCGGGAGCATTTATCTTCCTGTCACCCACTTCTTCCCAAGCAACAGGGGATCTACACCTCCTACCATATAGAGCCTCAAAAGGTGCCATTCCAATACTCGCGTGATAGCTATTATTGTACGTAAACTCTGCGAGGGGCAGGTGATCATCCCATAATCCCTTAAAATCCATTCCACACGCCCTCAACATATCCTCTAGGGTCTAAATAGTCCTCTATGACCATCTATTTGAGGATTATAAGCGATACTAAAACTCAATCGAGATCCCATGGACTCTTAAAATAGGGTTCAAAATCTGGAAGTAAATCGGGAATCTCTGTCAGAAGTAATACTCACTGGAGCCCCATGTAATCTAGTTATCTCGTTGACATACAACTCAACTAAGGCATCCACAGTATATGTGCTCTTAATGGCAAGGAAGTGGGTACTTTCCGTCAGTCTATCCACTATGACCCATATCGCATCACGACCTCTCCGGGTCCTTAGTAAACACATAATAAAGTCCATGGTGACATACTCCCATTTCCATGTAGGCGCAGGTAAAGGCTGCAATAATCCTTCGGGCTTTCGATGCTCAGCTTTCACTTGCTGGCACACTAAACATCTGGCCACATAATCTACCATGTCTCACTTCATGCCGCTCCACCAGTACACCTTTTTCAAATCTCGATACATCTTAGTACTTCCTGGGTGCATGGTGTACCGCGAGCAGTGGGATTCTCCCAGTATTTATCCTTTTAGAGTATCATCGTCCGGCACACAAATTCATCCTTTGAAGCTCAACAATCCATCCCCACTGACTATGAGGTCTGACTGTGAAGTTTACTCAGCCTGGCTAACCATATCAATCAACCTCTGATCATCACGCTGCCCAGTTCTAATATGATCCGTGATCTTGGGCTCTATTCCCAAGCTAGCCAAAAATCTAGTCTCTACCTCTTTAACTTTGATCCGGAGTTCTGTAAACTGCTCTAGCAAATCCCATTCCCTGATCATCATAGCAGATATCATACTCTTCCTGCTCAAGGCATCAGCAACTGCATTCGTTTTTCTCGGATGGTACAAAATCTCGCAGTCATAATCCTTAAGGATTTCCATCCATCTCCTTTGTCTCATGTTTTACACTTTCGGATCAAACAAATACCTCAAACTCTTATGGTCAGTGAAGATCTAGAATCTTTCCCTATATAAGTAGTGTTACCAGATCTTCAAGGCAAACACCACAACAGCTAACTCAAAATCATGTGTGGGGTAATTTCGCTCATGATCTTTCAATTGTTGAGATCCATAGGCAACCACTCGTCCATGCTGCATGAGCACACACCCTAATCCTTGATGCGAGGCATCATTGTACACTGAAAATCCTCCTGATCCCTCGGGGATAGTCAACACAGGTGCCGATGATAATCTCCTATTTAATTCTTAAAAATTAAGCTCACATTGATTAGTCTATATGAATGGAGTCTCCTTATGCGTGAGCTTAGTCAAAGGAGCAGCAATCCTAGAAAATCCCTCCACAAATATTTTGTAATACCTTGCCAAACCAAGGAAGCTTCATACCTCTGTAACTATCCTTGGTCTTTCCCAATTAAGCATAGCTTCCACTTTAATTGGATCAACTGATACTCCCTCCGCTGAAACTATATGACCAAGGAAAGCTATCTGATCCAGCCAAAACTCACACATACTAAGCTTTCCATATAATTGCTTCTCTCGGAGTATCTGAAGTACCAACCACAAGTGTTATGCATGCTCTTTAGAAGACCGAGAGTACACTAGGATATCATCAATAAAGACTATCACAAACTTATCTAGGTAGTCTCTCAACACCTTATTCATTAACCTCATAAAGGCTGCAAGGGCTTTCGTTAATACGAAGGGTATCACTAGAAATTCATAATGGCCATACCTTGTCTTGAAGGCCGTCTTCGAAATATCTTCTTCCTTAAACCTCAATTGGTGATAGCTCGATCTCAAATCAATCTTAGAGAAGATTGTAGCCCCTCTCTGCTGATCAAGTAGATCATCAATCTTGGGCAATGGGCATTTATTCTTCACCTTGGCTTTATTCAACAGTCGACAGTCTATACATAATCTAAGACTACCATATTTCTTCCTTATGAATAACACTACTACTCCCCACGGTGAGACACTGGGTCTAGTAAACCCTTGATCCAATAGCTCTTGTAGTTGTTTCTTCAATTCCTCAAGTTCCACTAGGGCCATCCTATATGGAGGTCTATAGATAGGCTGAGTATCTGGTGCCCAATCAATGGTAAACTCCAGCTCTTTCTCTGGTGGTAAACCAAGCAACTCATCGAGGAAAACATCAGAAAATTCACACACAACAGGTATATCCTCAATCCTCGGATGTTCCCGATTGTCATCTGAGATGAGTGTTTCATAACCATCACATGAATACTCGAATTTAGTACTCTCAAAAGAAACATTAAGATTTCAATTTGCTTGCTAAAATTTCTACACATTTACTTACTCAATATTTTAAACGTACATTGTAAGGTTCAGGTAGGAGAAGGTTACAATCTTAGTGTAGTAGTCTAAACTCACTCGATTGGTTGTCAGCCAATCCATTCCCAAAATTACATCAAACCCATGCATATTTAACATTATTAGATCTACTGACATTACTCTATCTCCCACCTTTATTTCACATCCTCTACAAATCAACTCAGTTATTTGGGATTCACGTATGGGGGTATTTACATGTAGTATATACTCTAAAGGTTAAAACTTCAGATTTAATCTACATGCAAAATGCTCAGAAATAAACGAATGCGTGAACCTTGGGTCAATCAACACATGAGCCTTATGATTACAGACAGAGTGTACCTCTTATAGTTTCTGCTGAAGTGTTTGCTGTTTCCTTATCCAGAGCAAACACACATCCCACTATAATAGGTTTCTTTCCTTTCTATGCTGCAGTGGCCTGTCTCTGAGGATTTACTCTCTAAGGCTGCTGTCTAGTAGGCTCCGGAGCATATGGTCTCTGAGGTTGAGGGAAATCTCTTAATCTGTGACCCATGTCTCCACATCTGAAACATCCACGGATAAACCCAGTATAACTTCCCTTATGCTGTCAGCCATAGTCTCTACATACCCTTATCTCAGGCCTGAAATCTCGAAGGGTCTCTCTGATGATGGGATAAGCTCTGGGTCTCTCAAGTCTGCCCTTTTGTACCTCAATCCTTCCTCTTCTGAAGGAACCTCTTCGAACATCTGCCTGGGAAATTACTGACCTCTTACCCTTATCCCTAGTCATAGCACTTAACTCATTCTAGGAATGTACAATTTCGATTCCGCTCTCAATCTCTTGTGCTTGTCGCAGAGCATCTCCAAACTCAGTAGTACATAGCCCTATCAATCGATCTCTGATGATGGGCTTTAATCCATACATAAACCTCTCAGTGCGAAGCTCTTCATTTTTTAAGGTCTCTGGGTTATACCTCTATAGAGCGATAAATCAGCTCTCATAATCATCCACAGACATATCGCCCTATACCAAATTCAAAAACTCTGCTTGTTCCTTCTCTGAGCAGCTCGTGGTATAAATCAGGCTCTAAAGGCCGCCTGAAATTCTTCTCAGCTAATCACATCCTGACTGGACATCAGAATACCCTGAGTAGTACCCCACCAATCTCGAGCTCTCCCTTTCAACACATAGGCACCCATATTGACCCTCTAAGCATCAATGCATCCCAAATAGTCAAATATGACTCTTAACTCAGTCATCCACTCCTCAGCCTCTGTAGGATCCTTTTTCTCTCTGAATGCGGGTGGGTTCATTTTCAAAAGTCCTTCAGTCAGACCATACTCCTATCATGAGGCTGAGTAACCGGAGGCGTCGGGTCCATCTGTACTGGGGGTATGAGAGGTACTTGTGGTGGTGTAGGTGTAGTACCCGAGGTGTTCAATCCAAAATGTTGCATGAATAGCGTTGCCATTTGCTCAAAACCTTACCGCACATCATGCTCAATCTGATTAAATCGAGAGTTAGGACTTTCTGGTTGTCGGGTAGGTGGCAGAGGTGGCTTTGTCTGCCTCCTTGAACGACCTCATCGTGCACTCATTCTCAATCTCAACTTGTTTCCTGCGCGTACATATCAAACTTGATTGAAATCTCAATCCTCAATTCAAGTTCATGACTAGACTTATATAGACACTTGAGATGTATTCTATTTTACTTGATCGACACTGACAGTACTAAACAACCTATGCTCTGATACCAAGAAAACTCTATGAAGCCCTGAAAGCGCGAAAAACATGACAAATTTAAACTTTTATTTCACATCTATTCACAATTAATGGTGCATTCCTGTGCAGTTTCATATGTCATCATACACACCATAACTCAGGATCTTATCATCGCATAGTTATATTTCATACAATATACATTACTCCATTCGAGGTTAACTAATCCTAATACATCTCATACATCATTGTCCATCAAGTGTTTGTAAATACAATATTAGTCTAGGTACATGAAATGATAAATTATACCTCAAAGTACAATATATGGCCTAGAGCTCAAGTCCTCCACTAGCCACTACTCCATATGTCGCAGGAAAACTCTCTTCACTTGAAGAAATCTGGGGGGGGAAAGATAAAACAGGGTGAGCTTCTAAATCGCTCAGTAAGGAGGTAAGGGATACTTTAAAATTAATGATTTGCATAGCACAATCATTTGTTTTGTAGTTTAAAACTCGATAAAAATGTAGCATGACTCAATAAAACATCATTCTCGTCTCATTCTCTAAAATCATGTAAAGCATGAGAGTACATAATTTAGTGCAAAATATAATTACAAGCATGTGGAAATCAGTATGCGATAATGGCTTTTCTCATAAAACGTGATAAAAATCACCTCAATAGTAAAGCACGTGGCGCAGCCACAAAACACAATCTCATGTGTATAGAAAGGAGACTAGGCAAGAAAACTCATATAAAACTCATCATGGCACATTGAAATAATCTTCTCTCGGTGCACATCCCAAGCATCCTCAAAAGAGGGAATGCCGACAGATTGATCTATATTACTATGATTGAAGCTGGATCTATTGGACAAGACCACAAATTGATTTGTATTACATTGAGATGACTAGTCAGATACAGAAGGGCACAGTGACTAATTTTGAGTTGAGTTATGATGGACCACTGAGATTCAGAGGTAAACTGTGCATTCCCGAGGACCCAGAGCTTAGGATATTGATATTAGTAGAAGCTCATTCATCGAGGTACACGTTACATCCGGGGAGTAACAAGATGTATCAGAACCTCTGGAAGGTGTACTGGTGGTCAGGTATGAAGAAAGATGTGGCAAAGTTTGTGGCGAGATGTCTCGTTTATCAACAGGTGAAGTAGAGCATCAAAAGTCTGCAGGGTTATTGCAGCTTCTACCTACACCGACATAGAAATGTGAGCATATCACCATAGATTTCGTGATGGGTTTACCAAGGACCCGTCGGAATCACGATGCTATATGGGTGATCGTTGATAAACAGACGAAGTCAGCCCACTTCTTAGCTATGAGATCTACTGATACTCTAAGTTCATTGGCAGAGTTGTATGTATGCGAGGTAGTGAGGTTACATGGTATTCTAGTGAGCATTGTGTATGATAGGGATTCCCACTTTACTTCCCACTTTTAAGAACATTTTCAAGAAGCTATGGGAACCCAATTGAGTTTGAGCACCACTTTCCATCCTCAAATAGATGGTCAGTCAGAGAAGACTATACAGACTCTGAAGGACATGTTGAGAGCGTGTGTGCTAGATTTTAGAGGCTCTTGGGATAATCATTTGGCACTAACCGAATTCGCCTACAACAACAATTATCATTCGAGTATCAGGATGGCACCATATGAGGCTTTATATGGTCATAGATATCGTTCCCCTTTTGGATGGGAAGCAGTAGGTGACCGTAAGATTTTTGCTTCTAATTTGGTTACACAATCCTCTGAGGACATCCAGTTGATTGTTGAGAGATTGAGAACAGCTCAGAGTAGACAGAAGAGTTATGCTGACAGGAGACGGAGGCTACTAGAGTTTACAGTTGGTGAGTCAATATTTTTAAAGGTTTCTCCTTCCAAGGGTGTAGCGAGATTTGGAAATAGAGGTAAGCTAAGTCCTTGCTACATTGGAGCCTTTGAGATACTTAATTGAGTGGGAGATAAGGCATATAGGTTAGCTTTTCCACTGGACTTATCAGGTGTTCATAACATCTTCCACATTTTGATGATTCGAAAGTATCACCCGGATCCGGTACATGTGATTAGTTATGAGCCGTTGGAGATCAGAAAGGACATGTCCTATGTTGAGAGACAGATTCAGATACTGGATAGGAAGGAGAAATTCTTGAGATTGAATACTATCGGGTTAGTGAAGGCTCCTAGCAGCATCACATTTCAGAGGAGGCTACTTAGGAGCTAAAGAGTCTGATGCGAGAGAAGCACCCCCAGCTGTTTGATGACTGACTTGGTTCTAATTTGGAGGATCAAATTTTCTTAGTTGGGGAGGATTGTAAGACCCGTATTTTTATGTAGCATGTCCCTTATGATTTCTATAAGTACAAACACTTTATTTCGTTAGTTGAATCATAAGAAGAGTATTTACTTAAATAAAAGTGTAAGTAAAATGATTTAACACTTATAAGCTACATAAAAGTCGAATAAGGGCTATAAGAGCAACGGGCTAAATCAAGTGGATCTGAATCATTCTGACTAAAAAGAAGAACTTAAAATGAGAAAATATAGGTAGCTCTTGAAGGAAAGTCGGTTTGATTTGGTCCTGAACATAGAGAACCAGAGTAAAAGCCAAAAAGAGCTAAACGAGTCCGAAATGGTCTGTTTAAGGTGTTTTAGGCATATTCACCTCCCAGAAATGGCCAAAACGTAAAGAAGAGAGTGTAAACCATAAGATATGACACTTTCAGATTTTTTAGAAAAAGTTAAACGTGATCAATGGTCAAGAAAAGTCAAAGGTAGATAAGAAAATTAGACTTTGACCATAGTTGACTAACCATGGTTAAAATTTAACATAGGTATGATTAAATTTTGGGAAAGAAATATTTTTGGTTAAAATACAAGATAATCATCCCCTGAAGTAGGAAAAAAATTTTTAATCAAAATCTGGATTAATTTTAATGGGTAAAAACGTAATGGGCCTAAGAGGAAATTTTAAAAGCCCATTAAGGTGTAACAAGTGTGGGCTGAATTTCTTAGGACCATTAGACAGGATTGTTGGACCGATTTGTGTAAGACACAATTTTTATCGTAATTTCTTATGATTCAAATGATGTAAACATGGTTTTATGTAAATTGAATCATAAGAAGAATTTTACATGAATGAAAAACGCACATGGAATGAATAAAAGATTCCCGAATGCATTTAAAGATCAAATGGAGATTAAAATGGCCACATATTAAACAAATGGGATTCGGACCATTCAGATTGGAGATAAGGATTTAAAACATGAAATGAGTAAGGGTTCGTGAAGGGAAGTTGGATTGGTTTGGTCTCGAAAATGTTGAAGGGTAAAACGGTCAAAAGATTGAAATTCGGTATTAATTTGACAAGAAAATTTCATTATAAATATGGTTTGAGAAATCTTGATCAATAACAAAGAAATAATTAAATTTCGAGTCCAATTGATAAATATATGAATTTATTGGAATAAATTGAAATTTTCTCTTCGAGAAATTATCCCGAAAATATTGGGAAAATATACCGAAAAGACAAAATAAGATAGATAAATTCATTTATTGATTAAATGAATAAAATAATATTTTTTGAAGATATTTTTGGGGTTTTTAATGTATTTTAATTGAGTAAAATAATAATAATAAATTATTTTTTTTTAAAAAAGAGAGTAGAATCGCGAAATTGCGATTCTGCAAAGAAACAATGAAAACAGAAGATAGAAACGAGGGAGCAGAGAGCCTCCCTTCTACCTCAGTAACGGAAGCCACTGGAGGGTGAGCTGGATGAGAAGCTTGGACGAGAGGGCGAGCGCGAGCCACTGTCGGCACCACTAGCCGGAAGGAACGGTGACCGGCGAGAGAGAGGGAGATAAATTGCGAAACCGAGAGAAAACGAGGGAGAAAGGAGAAATCCGGTGAGCCAGCGTCGATTTGGCCATAGCCAGCACCAGCCGAGCATTCCTGACACGAAGACCGATCGATCGGTGGTTGAATCGGCTAGTGCAACGGTCGGCAGCGCCGTTAACGGTGGAAGCAAGAAAAGGACACCGACGCAGAAGTGAGAAGAGGTCGGACTGGCCACTTTTCGGCCAGTCTAGGTGAAATTGACACTAGATCCATGCACCGGACAACCTCGTAGATCTGCTAGAGATGGAAACCGGTGAAGAATCGACCGGCGATGCTCCGAACGGCCAAGGAGAAAACTGAACCGGACTGAACCGGTTTGAATCGGTCCGGTTTAGCCAAAAATAAGAAAAAGAAAAAAGAAAAAGGGATAACAAAAAAAGAAAAAAAATGGGAGAAAATTTTCAGTGATGCAATCGAGCTACGGATAAACCAGTAAGCGGTCAAAATTGATCAAGTTAAATTGTAGAATATTTAAGTTGATTAATATTCGACTGAAAATTGACCAAAAAAATATGTAATTGTGTAACTCGACAATTGGCGTCAAACGAGAGCTCGAGTCAGCCTCAATTTATGTACTATCATGGAATCTCGGGTAAGTACCCCTTATTTATGACAATTTGCATAGATATGCGTGTTAGAAATTTACCGCATAAATCACAGATTAATTCCGTATAAAATGAATTAAATTCTAGAATTTGAGATAAATTGTCGTAAATAATTAATTGAGCTATACAAGAGTTTTGAATGAGGCCTAATAAATACTGGTGGGCCCAATGAGCCTAATAGGCTTCGATGATGAGAATAGTAAGTGGAAAATGGGCTTAAGGTCTGTTAAGACCCATTATGGTATAATCGGGCCCAATATGGGTAAACGGGCTCAATGATTTAAATTAAGCCCAGAAAATGTGAAATACAATTAATTATATTGATTTTGATCTAATGAATATTTATACACAGTTCTGGAGATTGCATTAGGAGGAAATACGACTGCGTGACGAGACATCAGTGGAAAGGTCAGACTGTATAGAAAAATAAAGTTAAGGAATTTTGCGAGTAGCTAGAGGTAGCTACGCGTATTTTTAATAGCTTTTACATACACTGAAACTGTATAGAGATCCTAGAAATGGATTAAAAAAATTTTAAGGACCCGAGATGGGTAAAAGACTATTTTACCCCTATTGAGGAAAAATTTACCTAGGGATGGTGAAAGCATGACATGCATGAAATGCATGATTTGGAAATTTTTGTGAACTTTTAGTAAAGCAAATTGGTAGATTGGCCAGTATTTGCATAAAGTTTATAAAGATAACACTACGTAAGTGTTATTTCAATTTAAATAAAATTGTTTGAAAAATGGGCCAACTATCAAGTTTATATGGAAACAAATAGTGCTGGAGTATTTCTCGTACTATTTTTGAGTTTGTGAGTGTGCATAAAATGTGCTAGAGCGGTTGCTTGCACTGATTTGTGTGACATCATATGCATGAAAGGTGCTGGAGCGATTGCTCGCACTAGTTTTAATGATTTGACATGCATGAGAGGTGTTGGAGCCTAGCTCATACCTTATTTTGACTTGATATGCATAAAAAGGTGCTAGAGCGATTGCTCACACTAGTTTCAATGATTTGACATGCATGAGAGGTGCTGGAGCTTAGCCCGCATCCTGTTTTAATATGATAATTTCATAAAAGCCGTACTGAAGCCGTGCTCGTACGTGATTTAATCGATTTAATTGCATAAAAGCCGTGTTGGAGCCTCCTGTAGACTGTGTGTCATAGTGAGATGATATGCCACACGTGCATAAGAGACATAGGTTGGGTGGATAAGACCTATGGCAGGCACCCCCTGACTATGATTTGGGTTCATGGAGTACGTTGCATTGTATATGTCACGCGGAATACGCTGTACTGTGGGGATTGTTGGAGTGGAGTGGCATTAGCCACGAGTCTGTAAACCTTGCCCTCACAATCCTGGTATTTATGTTGTTCTGGCGGCAGGACAGACCCACCTCCTGTTTCAGGTGTGATACCCCGCACACTAGGTACCATGTAGCCAGGGATCACTAGGATATGGCCATAGTCCTCGATGTTACTAATATAGTCACCTACATGTCTCACATGATATAACGTTTGGTTTTGATAGACCAGGGTAAACCCGAGGGAGGGGTTAGGCCCCCGATTTTGTGATTTTCACTGAGATGTGAGTTTCTACTATGATGCTAGATTTTTCAGAGGATTTTATGACATGTGACCCTAAAAGAAGGGTGATTTTATAACAAAATTTTATAATGAATTTTTAATGATTTATGAGATGATTGACCCGGAGGGGTTATTTTATACTGAGCTTTAATGAAGTGATTTAAATGCAGTAGCATGAAGAGTTTTCCATGCTTTAATTACAAATTCATGAAAAGAATTGTCTCTCATGATTTGTTTTACATGACATGAAATAATGCATGATCTTGATTTACTTCATGCAAATTATGATTTTACAAAAATGCCATTGATGCATGAGTTGCATGATTTCTATATGCACGAATAGTTTTTATAAACTATGGCATTGATGTATGCATGATTTCGTGCGTGAGATTTAAACGAAAGGAAATGGATTTAAGGGCAAGGCATTATGAGCATGTAGATAGTGAAGCTATCTATTTACTTGCATAATTGTCTTACTGAGCGTGTGGTTGCTCACCTCCCTTATTTTCCTCCTCTACAGCGTACTTTCAATAGTTTGAGTAAGGACTTGCATCTTTGGTATCCGCTGTGTCCCATCGAGAGACAAGTATACACATTTGTATAGTTTTGTATCTGAACATGTAAATGCATAGTACTGTAAACAGATATGATGTTGGGGATGTGAGGTTATGTAAATACCATTGTGAATGTATTTAGTTAAATTCAAAGGATATTAAATCCTGATGTGTTAATGTGAATATGGAAAATGGAATGGTAAATAGGTGAGAGGAGACTAACACCGAATCATAGCCCAACTGTTGGTAGGATGATCACGATGAGAGAAAGGTAAGAATTAAGTAACAAACGAAAAATTTGTAGTGATTTTTAGGTAATTTGGGTTGTGACAGATTGTGGGCCCAATATTTAGACAATTAAAGGCCCAATAGGTAGTAAAAAGTTCAGTCTGAAAGCCTATTTGGAAGGCCCAAACCGAGAGGCCCAGAAGCTAAGCCCAATTGTAAAATTTCAAGCTCATTAGTAAATGGTAACAAAAGCCAAACTGGTAACTATCACCTAAACCTATTCAAGTCAAATTTGTTGGCTGAATTTCATGACTTAATAACTAAGTCTTTGGCTTATAAAATCAGCCAACACAACATCATCTTCTTCCTTAAGCATTCGACAAAGAGAGGAAACCATTAACAAACATATAGTAAAGCTTTCTCTCACTAGAAATCACTAGGATAAAGGCATATTTGGAACTTGCAATCTTCATGAAAGTTGTTCCAAATTGATAGAGGATTAACATATGTTGGAATTGGCTATCAATGAGCCAAAGTGAGCAACCCGAGAGGCTACAAAGTTTCGGCCAATTGTGAAAGTGTAAGCTAGGTATAATTTCAAGCTTCTAAATTTATAAATGTTAATCTATGCATTATTCTAAGTCGATTGATATATGTTTTATGCATTGAAACACATGAAATCACCATGAACTAAGGTTGGCCTAGAATGGGTGATTGTAAATGGATGATTACCCAATTGATTTTAAGGCATAAATAGATTGGTATACATGTGTTTATAATTATGGCATAGTTAGTTTTAATCAATTAAATCAATTGGTGGATGAATTGAAGTTGGCAATCAAGATGTTTGATAAAAAGCCTAAATGAACTAAGTAAGCTTGAGACTATTGCCAACCAAGTGTATGACAAAATGCCTAAGTGAATTGGCTAGCAATCGACATGATGGTGTCGTGGTGCTCGACCATGGGCCGCATGATGGCTTTCGGCCACAAGCCATGGCCGAGAGGTCTAATGGGCCAAGCCCAAATGGTTTTAGCCCAATGAGATGTAATGGGCCTCAGACAAGCCCAATAAGACAGTGTTAGGTCCATTAAGGATTATCAAGGCCCATTAAGTGAAATAGACTGTATTAAATGTGAAATACAGTAGGAAAAGTGAAATTAACCTAATGAATGGTTATATATAGCTCTAGAGGTTATTGGAGGAGTAAATGGGATTGCTGGATTGAGTAACGTTGAGGAAGTAAAATTTCTCGAGTGATTCCAGTTAAGGGACTTTTGCGAGTAGTTAAAGATACCTGTACATATTTTCATCTGTTTTTGCATTCACTTAAAAACTCTGGGGGTCAGAGAAAGTGAATAATATTTCTAGCGACTCGATAATGGCAAATTACGATTTTACCCATAGTTAGGAAAAGAGTCAACTTTTGTGAAAAGTTGTAAAAAGCATGGAAACCACATTTTTGAGTTTTTTTACAGTTGTTTAGCAGAAAAGTAGGTAGATGGGTAATGTTTTCATGGTTGGTGAGAAATAGCACAATTTATAGTGCTGATTTTTATGTTTTGAAAATCATCCATTTCAAAGAGCCTTCTATCGAATTATGTGAGAAGAAATCATGCTATAGCACAACTCGCACTTGATTTCATATATTTTCCGCATATATTAGTGCTGAAGTATGATTCGCACTAGATCTCCATGACATGCATGATAGAGTGCTGGAGCATTGCTCGTACTCAATTTTATATGATTTATGCATGATAGAGTGCTAGAGTAATTGATCGTACTCGATTTGTTGAGTTTTGTGCATGCCATAGTACTGGAGCGATTGTTCGTACTTGATTTGAAACATGAACTATGCATAACCTAGTGTTGGAGGTTTACTTGTACTAGTGTTTGTATTTTGTGATGCATAAATAGTGTTTGAGCGAGGTGTTGACTGTGAGTCACACTCAAGGCATGCACTGTAGTTTTACTGTGATATATAAGACATGTTTAAAAACTGTGACGATTTCCTCGTGTAGATTGAGTGTCGCACTGTTGAGATGTTCACACGTGGATTTAGAGATGTGGTATTGATTATCCATTGAGATAGGGTCCACGGGTGTACGTTGTATCATTTATGTGTCACGGAGTAAGTTGTACCGTGTGTTGTTGTGTTGTTGTGGAGTTGATAGCTGGCAGTTGTGAGGATTTGACCCACCTCCCATTGCAGCAGTGATTGCCAAGAACACCTTGTACTATGTAGCCTGGGATCACCATTATAGGATATGGCCATAGTCCAAGATATTATTGCACTTAGCCACCGAGTCTCACATGATATATCACTTGATTTTTATGATACGGATAGTCCTGAGGGATGGGTCAGAAATCCGATTGTTATGTTGTGAATGATTGAAATGCCATATTGACTGTGATTTGAATATAAATGGCATGATTTGTTTAAAGGCATTGTGAAATTATAAAGATGCATTGTTTTGCACGAAATGCGTAATTTGAGAACTCAGCATGATGATTTCTGTACATGGGATTTAATATGTACAACTATATATATATATATATATATATTTTAAATGCATGCTTTTAATGTGAGTTAAGGAAATAATATTTTAAGGCATAGCATTATTTTCAGTAGATAGTGTAGATGTCTACTTGCTTGCAAGATTTCCTTACTAAGCTAGTGAGTTAACCCATTTCATTTTCCACCTCTCTATAGAGCACCTGCAGTAGAGCGAGTAAGGCTGAGGGTTAGCATTTCCTTTGGCCGCTGCCATTTCCTCTCGAGCGAAAGGTGTACACATTTCGTACGGTTTTGTATCTAAACATATAAACAACATAGTGATGTAAACGATGTAAATTATTGGGGATGTATTTGTATTAAATTTTATATGAGTTCACTTATGATATACAAGTATTTATAGTCAGTAGATAATTTTATTGGTACGTATGCAAACGTGTGGAATGAATGGTATGGTAAGCGAGGATACTAATATCGAATGACAACCCAACTATTGGTAAGGAGAAAGGTAAGTAAAAGGTGAAAAATTAGTAGTGGTTTTTGGTTAAGTCACGGGCAGTCGTGACACACAGTCAATGGATTCCAGGCAATCATGGATCAGGTGTGCGGGAATCCCACACTTACGGAGGCAGATCAACCATCTCATCAGCTCACTAAGATCACTAAGATATCACAATACATCGAACTCTGTGGTTTACCTCATGGTACATTGTGCTTCGTGGATCCTGATATAATTTGATATATAATCGAGTGTATCGAGTAATCTCGAGGTCTACCATCTCAACATCACTATCATCATTTGCCATATCTCAAAATCTCATGCAAGCAGGTCAGTGAAAGAACACACAATAATACAGGACGGCTCCAGTACTATATTTCTCATTACATAACAAAATTCATAAAACCACATGCGAACAAGTTAGTGCAAGAACACACAGTAATACACAACGGCTCTAGCACAATTTTATTTAAAATTATAATAAGTTTAGGAATTCATCAGCGAACAGGTCAGAGTAATATTGTAACGGATCAGCCCAATCGGCCATGGCCACCCGACCTTGGTCCACTAACCTGCACAGGCCATAACAACGACTGATGTGACATTGTTACACAACTATACTACTCGCATTGGGTCCATTGACCCACACAATTTTGTCATGGAGTGCCACACCCTTAATGGCCACCGCTCCACAAATCACATCTCCAGCTTGAATTCAAAACTCATTATGAGCTATTTAGTGTCTCACTTAGCTTACACATAGCTCTAGCACTGCTTTCATTCTTAAATTCAGTTTAAAACTAAGTGTGAACAAATCGGATAACCTATAGTATCACTTTGGCTCTAGTACATTATCACATAGAAAATCGATAGATGACTCACTTCTAGTGAAAACGGTACTCAAAACTGAGTTCAGTATGAAAAACAGTGCAAAATGGAGCAAGATGGGTAACTTCCCGTATAGTCACCCATCAAGGAATTTCTCCCACCTAAACACGCTTGACTTTGGAAATCGTGTAGTTTAATGCAGACAGTTAAATCTTGAGTTAGTTTATCATTGTACACTTAGAAAACAACTTAAAGACACTGAAAGCATGCACTTTATGCATTTATGCTTTTCCGATAATTTTACAGTATAATTTCATGTGTAAATTGGATCATATTAGGAATTTCCTCTAATTTGATTTTCAGGTAGATATATCAATTTCTATATACTCTATAGTATTTATTTGCATACAAAAGGTAAGAAATATATGTATAGCTATCTCTAATAGCTCGCATAAATCCCTTACCTGAAATCTCATCAATACACTTTTCACCTTTTCCACTTTCCGCATATCGGTCTATCCGGCTTTGTATATATCTCCAGGAGCTGCAGATAATCATCAATCACATCGCTCAACTTTATTAACCTGTATTCCACTTTCTGTATGATTAATTTAAAGTATTAGGCCCGAATACTCTTATTAGGCCTTATTACTCATTAATGGGCCTAACTCTATCTTAAGCCCATTTCAACTTTACTATTCATTATATTAAAGCCCATTGGGCTCACCAGCCCATTAACACTTATTGGGCTGGCCTTAAAGCCCATCAACACAATTGGGCCGATTGCACCATGTGTTTGGCCCATGAACCATTTCGGCCATGTATAGTGTGCCAAGCACCATCACGCCTAGCCATACCGATTGGCCATCACCGTGGCTTGCCATGGTTGCCTAGTTCAATTAGGCATTTTGGTAAACACTTGGTGTGCTTGCCTTAAGCTTTTCACTTTGTTCATTAAGGCATTTCATCAAACACCTTATATGCTTAAGTCATAAACACATCCAATCTTATAAATTAGTTTCAGTTAAACACACCATAACTAACACATACATGCCATTAAACATCATGCATGTTCATTATAAATCAAATACCCATTTTCGATCAATCATGGGTTACCATTCTAAGTGATGTTTTCTCATGAAATTCTTACACCAATCAACTCCATATAATTCATAGATCAACATAAATGAGATTAGTGGATTGAAAACATACCTAGCTTATTGTTCTTGCTTTAACCGAAACTTATGGAGGAACTTGACTTCTCCAATTCCACCTTTTAGGTGCTGGTTTTTAAGGATGTTACTCCTCTCTTAATGTGGAACAACTTTGATGAAGAACAATTGTTCCAATTATGCTTGTAGAGTGATGAAATCTAGAGAGAGAAAGCTTAGTAGCTTATGTTTCTATGGTAGTCAAACTTGACTTAATGAAGAAGGAAATATTAACTTAGCAAATTTTGATTTTTCTTCTTCATTTCCAGCCAATAAATATCTTAAAAATCAGCCCATGGGTTGGGCTTTGTCACAACCGACTTCTACTGAATATCACTACAAATGTTTCACGTTTTACTTACCTTTCTCTTCACCAACAGTTGGGTTGTGATTTGATATTAGTATCATCACCTTTACTTACCTTATCATCCATTCAATAAGATGCATACATGTCAATGTAAACTATCTATTGACTATAGTTTCTTTTATCTCATAGTGTGTCACGACCCTTTTTATCCAATTCGTCTAAAAGTCACTCCAAATGTTTCGCCTTTATCGTTTCCTTACCCAGTCGCGAGCATTCTTACCACTACATAGTTGGGCTGTGAGTCAATAATAATCATCATTCACGGTCCATTTTCAATAAATCAAAAGCCATGTCATACATTTAAAGTTAAGTTATACCCTTATACAAGACTTGTTTACTAACATTTACATCCCCCATATCACAATTAAAAATAACTACTGTGCTTTTACATGTTTAGATACAAAAAGAATCCCTGTGTGTATACCGCTTTACGATGGAGTGCAGCAGATGTCCAAAATATAATGCCTCAGTCCTTCACAAGGCTACTGTGTATGTTTTGTAGAGGGGGAAAGTAAAGGGATGAGCAACCAGACGCTAAGTAAGGCAATAATGCAAGCATGGTAGATAACTACCCTATCTACATGCTGATAATGTCAAGGCATAAATCATTTATAGTCGGAGCATGAGGAAATAAAACTATGCCGCATGTATATACATATATCATGTACTAAAAACATGGAAGAAGGCATGTACAACATGGTAAAACCATCATATTACACCTCTCATGCTCATCGTTATTAAAACTCATCATCAAAGGGAAATTCAATATGAAACATCCTTCATAAAAGGGAAATTCAATATCAAACATCTTTTAAAATTCATCACTTTCTTAAAAACACATCAAATCACATCACAAATAGCTTATCATTTTATTAAACAAGTCTCACAAGTCTCGACTCCTCCCTCGGGTCTACCCTGGATAACACAATCACTCTCAGTGTATAAAAACCATGTGGTACTATGTAATATTATGTGAGACAGGCAGTCACTATATCTCAAAGACTTTGTTGGCCAATTATGTCATAATCATCCCAAACCACACGGATCCTGGTGTGTGAGGCATCATACTGGAACAAAGGTAGGTTAGTTCTTTGCTAGACTTCTCAAATCATCATCACAACCACACGATACAGCGTCCTCTATGTGATATAAACGATACAACGTACTCTGCTAACCCATATCATGGTTGGGGGTGCCAACTGTTGGTCTTATTTACCCTGTACCATGTGTAACCTTCATATTCTCAAGTGTATGTGGAGCTTCTCGTATCCATGTAAGAGAGCCTCCCCACCCCATCAGGCTTAAGGATGTCGGCTTAAAGATCATATCGTAAGAGAGCCTCCCCACCCTGCCCGACTTAAAGATGTAGGGCTTGAGGATCTTACCATCTCCACGGCATCATACATACCACAGTGTGAAAACCTGTGCGAGCTAAACTCTAGCATGATTCATGCATCATCAATAAATCTCTTCGTACGAGCAATGCTCTAGTACAACTTTATGCATAAAATCGTGAAGAAATCACGTACGAGCATAGTTCCAGTACGATTATATGCATAAGAAAGTCAATCAAAATCCACGTATGAGCAAAAGCTCCAGTACGGTTTATGAAACATCGTCATAATTAAAATCAAGGTGCGAGCTAGGCTCCAGCACCTATCATAATGTGAAAACACTAAAATCCAGTGCGAGCGATGCTCTAGCACGATTTAACTCACGTAAACACGATAGGCAGCTCTATTTCAACAAAACATTCTCAAAACAATGGTTAGCACCTCATTGTACCTTTTCACAAAATCTGGAAATCACTAGCCAGCCTATCCATTATTTCACTTAAACCAAAGTAATGTGTTTTCATAAAAACATCAAGACATGTGATTTATGCAATTATTAGCCTTACTATTCCCTTTATATAAAATCCATTTTGAAACCAAATCATATACAAAAAACACTTATAGTCATTCACATACACTATCAATTTACTTTTCTAGATAATCATGCATTTTCCAAAGCCCTATATTTACCCACAAATTACAAGCAACTATCTCTATATACTTACAGAATTCCCTTACTTGGAATCGCGTCGCATGATTCCACTTCCATAGAGCTACTTGATTGCGCGGTTCGTTTCATCTCTAACGAACTCCTCGGGACTGCACAAAATCATATCCCACGTCAATTGGGTCCAATATAACGAAATCTTTAGCTTACTATAGTCGACTTGTCCTATAGTTTCCATTAACGCCTATAAGGCTTTATTGATTATTCTACTCATATCTCGAGAGTCTATTGGATTCTTTTAAATGCATTGGTTCTTACTAAATCGATATTTAAGCCCATAGTGTTTCTATTTCATTATTTATTTCACTATCGCATTTTGTCAAACACCTTACATAATCATTTTCATAAATTGACTATCCTCACAATGTAGTTTCATTCAATCATCTTAAAATCATGCATAATACTCCATTAACATCTTAACATACTCCATTTATCATCAACTCAACTATCTCTCATTTTCTCACTCTAGACTTATTCTAGGTTTTACTTGTTCCATTAAATTCCATGTAGTTCTAATCATCAATGCACATACCAATCAACTCCAAAATCAATAACTAAACAAATACACTTGGGTTAGTGCATTAGAGACTCACATAGCTTGATTTCTTTCTTGCTCCAAATGAGAACTCTCCATACTCCTTCAATCCAACCAGTGTTGCACTGATTACAAAGTAGTGGCACCATATTTTCAATGCAAACACCATGACTGCCAACTCTAAATCATGGGTCGAGTAGTTCCTCTCATGGTCTTTAAGCTGTCTAGATCCATAGGATACTACCTTTCCGTCTTCCATCAACACACAGCCCAATCTCTGTCTCGAGGCATCTCCATACACTGTATAACCTCTTGAGCTGGTGGGTATGGTAAGAATAGGTGTGGTGGTCAGTTTGTGCTTTAATTCACATAAACTCTTCTCACATTTATCATCCAACTCGAACACCACATTCTTTCAAGTAAGACGTGTCAATGGAGCAGGTAACTTAGAGAATCCCTCGATAAATCGTCGGTTATATCCTGCTAAACCCAAGAAATTACGAATCTCTGTAACCATCTTGGGTCTTTCCTACTGTATCACGACCTCTATCTTAGACGAACCCACTGATACACCGTCTCTCGAGACTACATGACCCAAAAATGATACTCAGCCAAAAATCACACTTGTTGAGTTTAGCATACAACTCCTAATCTCGGAGGGTCTGCAACACTGTCCTCAAATGCTGCTCATGCTCTTCCCTGGACTTCGAGTACACCAATATGTCATCTATAAAGATAATCACGAATCTGTCCAGGTATGGCTTGAATACATCATTCATTAATGCCAAAAACGCTACAGGAGAATTCTTCAACCTAAATGGCATAACCAAAAACTCATAATGACCATAACGGGTCCTGAACAGTGTCTTGGGTACATCTCCACTCCGAATCCTAAACTGATGATAGCCAGACCTCATATCTATCTTTGAAAAGACTTATGCTCCCTGCAACTGATCTAATAGATTATCTATTCATGGAAGGGGATATTTATTCTTGATGGTAACCTGGTTTTACAATCGGTAGTCTATACACAGTCGAAAACTCCCATCTTTCTTCTTTACAAATAGAACCGGTACTCCCCACGGTGATACACTCGGTCTGATGAACCCCTTATCCAACAACTCCTATAATTCCTTCTTTAGCTCCTCCAATTCTACTCGAGCCATTCGATATGGTGGTTTAGATATCGGTTCGTTCCAGGCACCAAATCAATACAGAATTTCATTTCTCTATCTGGTGGCTACCCTCACAATGTAGTTTCATTGTGATGTCAACCACTGGGATGTCAACCATATCCGGATACACCTTATCCAAATCAACCACATAGGCTATGAAACCTTTAACATATCACAATCACATTTGAGTAGTAAAATAATTTGTCCTTGTACATAATTTACTACTTCTTTCATTACTTTGCTAAGCTTACAACATGCTTTTTAGGGGTAGGAAACATTATTGTCTTAGCATAACAGTCTAAGACGACTTGGTTTGTAGCTAACCAATCCATCCCTAATATTACATCAAAGTCTTTCATGTGTAATAGAATGAGATTGGCTAACATCTCTTTTTCTCGTACTTTTAGTTTACAACCGTTACAGACATACTCTGTCATTACATTCTCTCTAAGTGGAGTGCTTATAAGTAAAGTCCTAGCTAGAGGTACAGGTATTACATTTTCAATCAATTTACATTCAAAGGTAGGTGATATGAATGAATCCGTGGCACCAGGATCAATCAATGCTAATGCATTCAAATCAAAGACTAGGTTGGTACCTTTAATCACATCCGTGGAAGTCTTTGCAGAAGCCTAGTCCAAAGCAAACACTTGCCCACAACCAACAACTTGCTTTCTTTTCTCTTCAGCTGTGGCTTTCCTCTTAGGTGTTGGTGTCTCAACTGTAGCCTTCTCAAGCTCTTTGCCCTTCTGTGGGGCTATATTAGTCAACTTTGGGTATTCACGAGCTATGTGCCATGCTTTGCGGCATCTATAGCATAATCTAGTCATAGGGCATGGTCTACCCCCATGATATCTACCACATATCCAGCATTGCTCGGTGGTAGGTCTGGGTCCACCAATAACTATACCCCTCGACGCTGGATGAACTGGAGGCTTCGCTAGCCTCTTTCGCATCTCTTCAATCTTAGGCCCCTTACCGAATAACCTTCGACCCTTTCTGAACCCTCTATCATCAACTGACCTCTTTCGGTCTCTATCTTTGTCTTTACTACTCTTACTCAACTCTAAGGAATGCAACTCATAATCTTCCTCACACAACCGAGCTCTACGTACTTCCTCACCATAGGTGGTAATGTCAATGTGAGATCCATAATTTTTGTATGATATTCCTCTTGATTTCCATATTGTATGACATTATTATATGTTAATGGATTCATAAGATGGTTGATTGATTTGATAAATGTGGATGAAACGAAATAACGTGCGTAAAATCGAATAAGGATAAACTGAGAAAGTAGGGACTCAACAAGTTCATTTAAGGAAATCGAGTTGACTGAAAATAATGAATTGAAAATAGGGAAAGGATGGTAGATTTATGAAAGAAAGTCGATTCAATTTAGTCCCGAACATATGCAAGGGTAAAATGGTTAAAATACCAAAATTTGGTATAAATTCGATAAGTAATTTGCATTAAAATAAGGAATTGCGAAATCGGGATCAATACCGAGGAAAATATTTAATTTCGAGTTCAATTGATCTAGATATAAATTTATGGGAATTAATTGAAATTAATTCGAAATTAATCGGGATTTTTAATTCAAAAAATTATCCCAAAAATAATCGAAAAACATACTGAAAAGACGAAAATAGACTGAGAAATCCATTCATTGATTAAATGGATAAATTAATAATTTTTAAGATATTTTTAGGGATATTTTGATTATTTTAATATATTTTAATGTATTCAAATAGTAATAAATAAATTAATAAATAAAAAAAGAGGAAAGAAAAAAAAATGAAAATCTGAAAGAATCGGGGAGAGAGAAGAAAACCCAAAAAATTGAACCCGTGAAACCCGACATCCTCAACCAGCCACCGGCGGCTGACGGACCCAGCTAACAGTCGAAGAGGATAGAGCACAGTTCGACGGTTCCAACGGTACCGGTAACACTCGCCGACGTCCCATATTTCCGGCGAATCGACGGACGGAAGTTTCGAGGAAGAAACGCGTTGGTCCCGACAAACGGCGGTGTCCCAGCTCCGATTCGACCCAGCCGAGCACTCCCCTGGCCGAGGCGGTTCTTTTAAGCCCACTGGCGGCCGATGAGACATCCGAGATTGTCGGTGACGGTGAATAGCCCAAAACGGCACCGTAGCCGAGAAGGAAGAAAAGGAAAAAAAAAAGAAAAAGAAAAAGAAAAAGAAAAGGAAAAAAAAAAGAAAAGGGAAGAAAGTGTACCCGGGGACGACTCGAAATTCGGGTAAGTGACCTGCAGATAAATCTTAGGAATTCAATTTAATATTATTTTAGTAGAAGATTACCCAGATTTAAATAATTGTGCAGTGTTACTACAGAGCCCGAACGAGAGCCGATTAAGCTTCGATTTTCGTACCCCGCATCATATTCGATAAGTACATTTTAATTACGATAATATGAGTCCTTAAATGCAGAGTTAAGATTATTTTACAGATTTTATGGATTAATTCTGCATAAAAAAAATTTTATACAAAATTTTTAAAGTAATTATCGTAAATAGTATCCAGGCTATCCAATGAGTTTGGAACGAAGCCCGATGATTAGTGATAAGCCAAATGAGCCCAGTAAACCTGAATAAGGGATTTAAAAAGTGGAAATAAGCCCAATAGAGTAAAACAGGCCCAAAGCTTTAGATTCGATTAGTAAAAGTGAAATACTGATCAATATATTTGAACTGAACCCATATGTGGTTATATGCAGCTCCGTAGACGAGCGAATTGGACTGAGAGACCTGGTACGGCCGAGTCGGGATAAACTTACGCGTGATTCCAAGTAAGGGAATTTTATGAGCACTTATAGGTAGCTGTACGTTGTTTCGAGGGGATTTACATTACGTTAAATTCATTAGGCTACCCAAAAACATAATAATAATTTTTGTGAAAAAATATGGCAATAGTGACAAATTACTATTTACCCCAGTTAGGAAAATTTCAAAAAGGGTAGTAAGACTATGAAATTGCATGAAAATCATGATTTTAATGTTTTCATGATGTTATTGCTTTAATTTAAGCAATTTATGGATAGGTTGGCTATTATTTTCATGTTTTATGTGAAAAGGCACAGGTTAGGTGCCAATTGATATTTATTTAACATGTTTTGATAAAATTGAGCCACCTATCAGTGTTATCTGAGTTGAAACCGTGCTTGAGCACTGATCGCACTAGATTTTATATTTTAACTCATACACAGAGTGCTGGAGCCTCGCTCGCACTATTTTACAAATTTATTTCACATGACTACCGTACTAGAGTTTTTTCTCATACGTGGTTTTCACTGAGTTTTAATACCTTTTCGTACTGGAGTAATGCTCGTACGTGGATTCGAATTGAATTTATAATCAGTTTAAGTCATACTGGAGCGCTGCTTGTACGCATATTTCATTGATTTCTATGAAACCGTGCTAGAGCTTTGCTCGCACGAGGTTTTCAGATATCATGAAATGCATGGAGTCGTGCTAGAGGTTCTCTCGGACAGGGATTTATACGAAATGCATATAGCCATGTTAGAGCCTCCTGTAGACTGTGTGTCACAGTGAGATGATGTGCTCACACGTGCATACTGAGACATACTTGACATGGGTGGATAAGACCTATTACAGGCATCCCTGATTGAGCTTAGGTTCAAGGAGTACGTTGTACCATGTATGTCACGCGGAGTACGCTGCACCGTGGGGATTGTTGGAGTGGAGTGGCATTAGCCATGAGATAGCATGTCTTGCCCTCGTAATCCTAATATTATGCTGTTCTAGCTGGTAGGACCAACCCACCTCCCATTTCAGGTGTGACACCCCGCACACTAGGATCCGTGTGCCAGGGATCACGAGGTTATGGCCATAGTCCTAGATATTATCGATATAGTCGATTGCATGTCTCACATGATATAACTATTGGTCTTAATAAACTAGGGTAGACCTGAGGGAGGGGTCAGACCCTGATTTTCTTATGATTTCAATTGAGGTTTGATTGTTCCCATGGAGGGAAATTTTAAGATAAATTATTTTATTGAAATGAATTTAATTCCTTGAGTGTATTATATTTAACCCAAATGGGGTGTTTTAAAATGTATTGCTTCATTTGAGTATGAAAGGTTTTCACATGAGAATCATTCCATGTTTTATATGCTGATTTGCTGTTTTAGAATAGATGATATTATATATATATGGCATATCATTGTTTTTACCTCATGCTCACATATATCCTGATTTCTTATCAGCAGGTAGATAGTATAGCTATCTACCCGTTTGTATTATTGCCTTACTGAGCATGTGGAGCTCACCCTTTCATTTTCCACCCACTTTCAATGTTTCCACCATAGAGATAGCTGGTGTAGTAAGTAGACAACATAGCTGATTTTTGTGATTCCCATTGACTTTCAGGTATACACCATGTATAGAATTTTGTATTAGTATGCTTACAACACAGTATTGTATATGAAAAAATATTTGGGGATGTAAATATAAAATCATATGATGTAGAAAACATACCGACCACTCTATTATATGATAAATGATATTAGTATGTATGTTTACGTGTGATATTTTTTACTGGTTAGAAGGGTATATCGATATTGATTCATAGCCCGACCTATTTAGAGGGATTTGTCAGAGGAGGTAAGAAGGATTTTTCAAAAGCGAAAAATTTGTATTGATTTTGGTAGTATTGGGTTGTGATAGTCCAGTAGAGCTAATCGAGCTCTGATGGAAGGTCTCAATCCATCTAGGAATTTCTAAACCTTTCTTTCCTCAAGGCTCAAGGCTCATTGTGACTGTATCATATCTACCCAGGGATGTGAATCCAGACTCATACTCATCCACTGTCTGATTCCCCTGAGTCAATGTCATGAATTCCAACTGTATCTTCCTCTGAGCAGTAGTTGGAATGTATTGCATCCTGAAGTCATCCAAAAATATGTCCTATGTCACAATCGGGTGCCACGCACTCAACATCGATTGTGTGTCCATCCACCAATGCTCAACCGCATCCTCTAATACAAAAGCGGCAAAGGTGACCTTCTCGGTGTCAGAGCAATGGAAGAATCGGTAGAGTTTCTCCATACTGCGTATCCAATGCTCAGCTGATACTAGGTTCTTCACCCCATTAAATGAAGGTGGTCCGAACAATCATAAACTCCCTCACCACCAATCTATTATGGAGCAACAAGATCCTGAACCGGTAGGGGAATGTCCTGAACTGGATGGGGTATAGGTATCTCTGCCTCTGCATCTCGAGGTCTTGGTGCAGGCTGTGCTGGCTCATGTCTCTCAGGTGTAGCAGCCTGACCAGCATGGTTCTCCACTCTACCCTCAAACCTGGTCATAGCCTACGTAAACATCTCCATAACCATGTCTACACTTCGCTATAACTGCACTATATGCTCCTCAGCGGCCTTACTAAGATCGGGTGGATCTCTACTAGAACTAGACCTAATACGTCTCTCGGGCTCATCTCTATGCCCTTGAGAGCGCGAACTCTCTCCTCTACGAGTACGTCGTCTATCAGACATCATGAAAACTCAAAATAAGTGTCTCAGTCACAATTTCCAACTTGCTATACACATTTGTATCATAAAAATGCACAGTACTTTAGGAATGTATAATTTCCTAATTATGGATATGACTCACATCAGACCAATTCTGCTCTGATAACATAAATTCTGTCGTGACCCTCTTTACCAGTCCGTGACCTTTACCTTACCACTTACCACTAATAGTTGGGCTGTGAGTTAACATCCATCCCATACCTCATCCATTTATAGTTTGATAATTATAATTAAACAAATTTAAAATAGAATAGAAACTGGACTTTTATAAATATGCAGAAGCGTTTACATCAGTTTCCATTATTTATACATCCTTTTCGTACAAAATATCACTAGACTGTGTATTAATTTATAGGATACAAAATTTTTCTCAACATAAGTGTATACCTCTCTATACCGCTGGAGAATTGGAGAACACCTTAGCAAGGACGACTACAGTACTCACTACTACGTAGTATCTGTGGAGTAGGAAATAAGGGGGTGAGCATAACATGCTCAGTAAGGAAAATGTACAAGTAGGTAGATAACTACACTATCTATATGCTAAAATACATATATGTTCATTTTCCTTATAAAACAATATGCATGTTCGTTAAAACAACTTTCATCAATGCGAAACCATTAATTCACTAGATGGGTATATGCATATTCACATAGTAGCACACAGCTTCACACAACATAATCTATTCACATAGTCCATATATAGAAAATGCACTACTTAAAACCCACACAGGTTCATTTCAAAATCACTTTGCACACAGCAAGTCAATGTTCATGTGAGACATAATCATGGGTTATCACATTCTCCAGACACACCGCAATGGAGAATATCTGTCATCTCACACAGTAGTGAAAATATCATATCACACAGATATAGAAGACTTATGGCCATAGTCGGATTCCAGGCTACAGTGATCAGGTGTGCGGGAACCCTACGCTTAGGGAGGCGGATCAACCATCCCGTCAGCTCAACTTAACTCACGGTATATCGTACTCCATGGCTAATGCTGATAGTACATCGTGCTCTTGTGGATCCTTATCATCCATTTCTGTTGTCTAAAAATCACGTGCGAGCAAGTCTGTGCCAGATACACAATAATACACGATGGCTCTAGCACGATTTATCCATCACACAATAATTTCATAAACTCTCATGCGAGCTCTCGAGTGGAACATACAGTATCATCGAGGCATCAAGCACGATTTTGCTTATTGCACAGAAGCTTAAGAGACTACGTGCAAGAAACTAAGTGTAGAGCACACAGCATATCTGAGGCATCGAGCACAATTGTCCAACCACTATAAATCGAGAGGGTCACATGCGAGCATAATCAGAGCAAGATCACTAAGAAGTACTCTATAGCTCCAACATGATTCCCAAAATCTAGTGGACACACATCATCACCCAAGGCATTGTCCACTCTTTAGCTTTTCTCAAAAACACTTTGAAAATAATATGCGAGCGGGGCTGGTTAATCTACCGTTACCTCTCATGCTCTAGCACGATTTCACACAGAAAAGAAATAAAAGGGCTCCATGTTTAGTTATGAGCGAGAGGGCAAATCTCCTTTCAATCACTCTTTATAAGCACTTCATGCCATTGGTTAAACCGAGAGCTATTCTAATATCATTCTTTCTCAAACCGTTTGCAAAAACCTCTTTTCACAATAATCATATAAATCATGCAATTTCATACAATCTACTTATTCTCATACGTCATTTTCTATCTAGCCATATCAATATCTATGTATTTATCTCATACATGTGCATCCAGCAGGAAAGAAAACATACGTATAGCTATCTCTATAGCTCACATAAGTCCCTTACCTCGAATCACACTTGAATCGTTTTCATTGATTCCAATAGCTTGTGATTTGATCTTGTCAACTTCGTCTTTATCCCCAAGAGCTGCAAGTGTTCACAATTCTCGTCAGTATATTCTCATATACTTCATTCCACTTGCATGATACTTAAATCCATACATTTTGGTCATTTATATCTCATTGGCCTTGTTATATAAATATCAAACTTTTCAATCGTTTTATTTGTTTCTCGGGAATCCATTAGACTCCTCAAGTCCATTGATTCCATATTGAACTGACATTTAGCTCCCTATGCCATTAGTTCATCATCTCCTTTCATTGAGGCATTTCATCAAACACCTCATATACTCAATTTCCACCATTATCCATTCTAGCTTATGGATTTTAGTAAACTATTTTACAAGCATCTATACATGCTTAATAACATTTCTGCATGCTCAAATCATCCTCAAATCCATGCCTACTCAACAAATCCTCATTTAGGCACATTAAACCATTTTATAGGTCATGGAGAGTTTAGCATTTTCTAAGATGTTTCAATCATAAATCTATATACCAATCTACTCATAAAAGTATATAGATTAACATATATGAGATTGGAGTATTGAAATCTTATCAATCTCAACTTTTCTCCACTTTGCACAATTTGGGGGAAAACTCCTTTTCTCCTTCAATGGATTAACTCAACTTCTAGCTTCCAACTATGTTGTTCTTCCACACTTTGTGAACAACTTTAATGTTATAAACTTCTCTCAAGTCTCTATGGAAAGTGTTGAGAATCCTTAGAGAGATTTTAGGTTACTTTGGTTCAAAAATGGAAAGTTTTAATGTTTTTCCCAAAATTTACAGTTCAGCAGCCCTGTTATATAGAAATTGTGTTAATGAGATTGATCTCCCTAGGTTAAGGATCGATCTTCCACTGTTTTAAGCCTTTCAAAATGCCATTTTAAGCATCTGAGATCGATATGTTGAGGCATGAGATCGATCTGTTTGTTGATATGAGATCGATCTGCTCTAAGGGATGAGATCGATCTTCTCCAAGCAGAGAGCTAAACAGATCGAGCTTGCATAAGGATGAGATCGATCTGCTCTTGGCCGAGAGCTAAGGAAGTCGATTTGTTTACATTGAGGATCGATCTCCACAGTCTAGAATGCTTTATTCTCTTCGTTTTGGCCCCTGAGATCGATCTCTCTTGCATTGAGATCGATCTCCTCTTGTTCTGCGCACACTTAACTGCATTTTCCCCAACTTTCAACGGGATTACTTGCATCCAATTTGCTGCACTACTCATTTTGAGTTCTAATCACATTCATCACTTACAAAAGTCCATTTCTTCATATTCATACGAAATGAAACTTGTGTGTACATTCCCAACTCATATTACAAGGGTGTACATGGAATTTATGGACTTTACATAGCATGTACATGTATATACTTATGAATTCATAAGGTTTTCATACCTAAAATACGGGTCTTACATTTTGAAGGCATGAGATAGATCTGTCAAATGCATGAGATCGATCTGCTTCAATGAAATGAGATCGATCTACTTCAGTGGAACAGGATCGATTTGTTTCAGGCATAGAACTAAGGAGATCGATCTGGCGTTAAAGGGAGATCGATCAGTTCCAGCCCGAGAGTTAAGGAGATCGATCTGCTTGAGTGAGGGATCGGTCTCTCTCTTTCAACATGCCTGATTTTGCATTTTCTAGGCCACAAGATTGATCTCTCCTTACATGGGATTGATCTAGCCTTCATCTTACACCCTTTTTTGCTAAAAATTCCTCATTCAAACTCATACTCAATCACTTCCACATTCATTTATCATTCCATTCGCACTTTGAACTTTAAAAACATTTATTTCTCATAATTCATATGTAATGTAACTTGTCTATACATCAATAAAACATATACATTACATAGAAAATTAAGGGTCTTACAATCCTCCCCTCCTTCAAGGAATTTGGTCCTCCAAATTAGAACCAAGTCAATCTCAAAAGAACTCCGGGTACTTCTCTTACATCACACTTTCTAACTCCCATATAGCTTCCTCCGGAGTGTGATATTGCTAAAGAAAGTTCACTAATGGAATTGTCTTTTTCATTAGAACCTTCTCTTTCCTATCCAATATCCGAACCAGCTTCTCAACATATGTCATACTCTCATTGAGCTCCAACACCTCATATCTTATCACATGTACCAGGTCCGGGTGATACTTGTGAAGCATAGAGACGTGGAAGACGTTATGAACTTTTTCCATGTTTGGTGGCAACGCCGACCTATAAGCCTTATCTCCCACTCTCTCCAAAATCTCGAAGGGTTCGATATATCAAGCGCTTAACTTTCCCTTTTTACCAAATCGCATAATCCCTTTCAAGGGAGAAATTCTCAAAATACCAACTCACTCACATCAAACTCAAGTGGTCTACGTCTCCTATCCGCAGAACTCTTTTGTTGACTCTGAGCTATCTGTAATCTCTCGCATATCAATTGGACGTCCTCAGAGGCCCGCTGCACTAAATCCAGAGCAAAAATCTGTCGGTCACCAACTTCTTCCCATCCAATAGGGGATCGACATCTGCGTCCATATAGTACCTCATATGGTGCCATTCCGATACTCGCATGATAGCTGTTATTATAGGTGAACTCGGCTAACGGTAGGTGTTCATCCGAGGAGCCTCTAAAATCCAGCACACATGCTCTCAACATATCCTCTAGGGTCTGTATAGTCCTCTTTGACTGACCATCTGTCTAAGGATGAAAAGCGGTGCTAAAGCTCAAGTAGGTCCCCATCATTTCCTACAAATGTTCCAGAAGTGGGAAGTGAAGCGGGTATCCCAATCAGAAATAATACTCACTAGGACACCATGTAATTGAACTATCTCTCGAACATACAAGTTTGCTAACTGACTCGGATTATCAGTAGCCCTTATGGCTAAGAAATAGACTATTTTCGTTAACTGATCCATAATAGCCCAAATGACATGATGACCTATACGGGTCCTCAGTAATCCCATCACAAAATACATGGTGAAGTGCTCCAACTTCCATGTCGGTATCGGTAGAGGCTACAATAATCCTACATGCTTTTGATGCTCTACCTTCAGTTGCTGATAGACAAGACATCTAGTGACATATTCAGCAATGTCTCTTTTCATTCCAGACCACTAATAAACCTTTAGAAGGTTTTCATACATCTTAGTACTCCCTAGATGTATCATGTACTTCGATAAGTGAGCCTCTATTAAAATCAATCTCCTGATCTTTGAATCCTTAAGAACACATACTCTACCCCTGAACCTTAATAACCCATCTATACTCAGCTCAAAATCAGTACCCACACTTATCTGTATCTGACTTAACCAATTGATACACTGTCGATCGCTCTGCTGAGCCTGTTGAATGCAACAAATCAACTCTAACTCCAACCTCAAACTAGCCATAATATCAAATCTCTCTGAACTAAGTAGGGTCAAATCCAAACTGAGGTTCGTAAATTGCTCCAACAACTCATGTTCCCGAACCATCATAGACGACACCAACCCAAGGTTCTTCCTACTCATTCCATCGATAACTACATTTACTTTACCCGGGTGGTACATGATCTCATAATCATAATCCTTCAGGAGTTCGAGCAATCTCCTCTATCTCTATTCAACTCTTTCTACGAAAATAGGTACTTAAGGCTCTTATGATCCGTATATACCTGAAATTTCTCACCATAGAGATAGTGGTGTCATATCTTCAATGCAAACACTAAGGCTGTCAACTCTAAATCATGTTTCGGGTAGTTCCTCTCGAGATCCTTCAACTGTCTAGATCCATACGCAACTACCTTCCCATCCTGTATAAGTACACAGCCCAGTTTTTGGTGTGATACATTTGTATACACTAAGAAACCTCCTAAGCTAGTAGGAATGGAAATAATCGAAGCAGTGGTCAACCGACGCTTAAGCTCCTGAAAACTCTTCTCGCATGCCTCATCCCATAAAAACTTAACATCTTTACGCGTGAGGCGTGTCAACGGAGCAACTAGTCTGGAGAAACCATCAACAAATCTTCGACAATATCCTGCCAATGCTAGAAAACTTCTGATCTCAGTAACTGTCTTGGGCTGTTCCCACTGTACAAGTGCCTCAATCTTAGATGGATCCACTAATACCTCATCCTTCAACACAACATGGCCTAGAAATGAGATCTGCTCTAACAAAAAGGTACACTTACTGAGTTTGGCATATAATTCTTTCTCTCCAAGGGTCTGCAGAACTAACCTCAAATGCTGCTCATGATCTTCCCTGGACTTGGAATATACCAAAATGTCATCAATAAATACAATCACAAATTGGTCTAGGTATGGCTTAAATACATCATTCATCAATGCCATAAATGTTACGGGGGCATTCGCCAATTTGAATGGCATAACCAAAAGCTCAAAGTAGCAATAACGGGTACAAAATGCTTTCCTGGGTACATCTCTGCTTTGTATCTTTAACCGATGATACCCAGATCGCAGATCTATCTTAGAATAAACTTGTGCTCCCCGAAGCTGATCTAACAAATCATCAATGTGCGAAAGGAGGTACTTGTTCTTAATGGTGGCCTTATTCAACAACCGGTAATCTATACACAATGGGAGGCTTCCATCTTTCTTTCTTACAAACACAACCAGAGCTCCCTAAGGTGAGATGCTCAGTCTAATAAACCCCTTATCTAGTAACTATTGCAACTGTTTCTTTAGCTCTACCAACTCAATTGGAGCTATTCTATACGGTGGTTTCAATATCGACTCTGTTCCAGGCACTAATTCTATACAAAATTTCATTTCCCTATCAGGTGGTAGTCCTGGTAATTCATCCGAAAAGACATCAGGAAAATTCGTAATTATGGGAATGTCTCTCAATTTCGGGTGTCCCTTATCAATGTCAACCACGAAGGCAATGGACCCTTCACATTATACTTTCCACCGTTAGGAACACAAGTCATCACATTAACATTAAAAAATAATAAACAAATTCATCTCTAAAAAAATGATAATTAAAATTACACTCTTTTTATTTATAATAGTCATGTTCTTTCATTTCTTTTCAACAAAGATTACAACAAAATTACCTATCTATGAAAACATTAAGGTCTTAGCATAATAATCCATGATAACATGATTTGCTGCCAACAAATCTATTCTTAGGATTACATCAAAATCACTCATATTTAATAAAAGTAAATCGACTGCCATATCATTTCCCCCTATCTTCAACTTATAATTTCTATACACATGCTCAGTCAACTGACTATCATTCAAAGGGGTAGATATCATCAACATCTTATCTAACAGTATGGGTTTTACATGCTTCAACAGTTTATGTGCAAAGGAACGAGATATGAAGGAATGCGTGGCACCATGATCAAACAATACAAATACTTCTAAATCAAAGATTTGGATGGTACCTTTATTCACCTCTATCGATGCGTCTGTTGTGTCCTAGTCTAGTGCATGCACTCGTCCTCTGCTCACAGCCACTGCCTGTTTCCCTGTCTCCTTAGCTGTAGCCCTTCCCCTCGGGGCAACTGTCTCAATTGGAGCTCTCTTTGGCTCATTACCCTTCTCTAGGGCAATCTCCATCATGTTAGGACAGTACCTCGCGATATGCCCTGGCTTCCCACATCTATAACATGTAACAAGGGGTATCTAGTAAGGCCTAGATCCATGATATCTACCACATCTACCACACTGATCCGTAGTAGGTCGTGGTCCTCCAATAACTATACTCTTGAGTGCAGTAAAAGCTGGATACATAAGAGGTCTACCAGCTCTCTCCTGCATCTCCTCAATCTTAGGTCTCTTCTCAAAAAATCTTTTACCTCCTCTTTTGGCCACTCTGCCCAACCCAAATCTCTTCCGATCTCTATCTTTCTCGACACTAATCTTTCCAAGCTCGAAGGCATTTTGCTTAAAGTCCTACTCGCATAAATGAGCCCTATGTATAGCCTCCATATAAGTATGAATGTCAAATAGGGCTAGCTTAGTTTGGATGGCCAATCTCAATGCATCCATAAACTTTTGGACCTTTCGAGTCTTACTATTCAAAATATCCAAGTCATATCTCCCCAAGGACATGAATCTCAACTCATATTCATCCACATAGCGGTTCCCCTGAACTAGATTGATGAACTCCATTCTTAATTTCCCCTGTGCGCTGGCCGAAATATATTGCCACCTAAAGGCCTCCAAGAATATCTCCCATGTGATCTTAGAGTGTTTGGCCCTCAGTATAGACTCGGTGGATCTCCATTAGTGTTTCGCCTTGCCCTTCAGCATAAATACTGTAAAGACTACCTTCTCAGCTCAGGTGCATCTGAAGAATTTGTACAATTTCTTCATCCTGTACACCCAATCCTCAGTAATCACCGGGTCCTTTACTGCTATAAACACTAGAGGTTTCAACTCCTGAAACTGGCGTAGCCTACTCAGCTCGTAATCATTCCCCAAGTTGCTATCTCTCGATAGTGGAGCAATGGGAGAAGCAGTATCCTGAACTGGGGGTGTAACCCTCTCTGTCGCCTGAGGCCTCTCCGGCTTTGCAGCTACCTGTCCAGTAGTAGTAGGCTGTACAGCGGGACCTCGTCTATCACGACACCTAAAGCTTGTATGGCTATCTCCACTAGGCTCTCAATACTCTGCTCTATCCTAGCGAAGCGTGCCTCTGTATCCCTTGATCTCTCAGCAGGGTCCTGTGGTGCCTGGTCAGTCTCTGACTCCGTACGGCTCCCAGGCCTACCTTTACGATCTTTAGCACGTGCACCCGCCCCTCTACCTTGGCATGTAACAGGCATAATTTCCTACTTTCCTATATTCATAATAATTTATTAGTCTCAATCCATCTAAGTATACACAGTCAAATCTAAACAAAAGCACAGTAATATGGGGAGGTAATTTTCCTACGTGTTATTATTGACTCACATCGGGCCAACTCAGCTCTGATACCAATCTTTGTCATGGCCCTTTTTATCCAATTCGTCTAAAAATCACTATAATTTTTTTGCATTTATCATTTCCTTACCCTGTCACAAGCATTCTTACCAGTACATAGTTGGGCTGTGAGTCAATAATAATCATCATTCATCGTCCATTTCCAATAAATCAAAAGCCATGTCATACATTTAAAGTTAAGTTATACACTTATATAAGACTTGTTTACTGACATTTGCATCCCCCATGTCACAATTTAAAATGACTACTGTGCTTTTCATGTTTAGATACAAAAAGAATCCCTGTGTGTATACCTCTTTGCGATGGAGTGCAGCGGATGTCCAAAATATAATGCCTCAGTCCTTCACAAGGCTACTATGTACGCTCTGTAGAGGGGGAAAGTAGAGGGATGAGCAACCACATGCTCAGTAATGTAATAATGCAAGCATGGAACATAACTACCTTATCTACATGTTGATAATGTCATGGCATAAATCATTTATAGTCGGAGCATGAGGAAATAAAACTATGCCGAATGTATATACATATATCATGTACTAAAAGCATGGAAGAAGGTATGTAAAACATGGTAAAACCAACATATAACACCTCTCATGCTCATCATTATTAAAACTCATCATAAAGGGGAAATTCAATATGAAGCATCCTTTAAAATTCATCGCTTTCTTAAATACACATCAAATCACAAAACAGATAGCATATCATTTCATTAAACAAGTCTCACAAGGCTCGACCCCTCCCTCAGATCTACCCTGGACAACACAATCACTCTCAGTGTATAAAAACCATGTGGTACTATGTAATATTATGTGAGAGAGGAGATCACTATATCTCAAAGACTTTGTTAGCAAACTATGTCATAATCATCCCAAACCACACAGATCCCGGTGTGCGGGGTATCATGCTAGAATGAAGGTGGGTTAGTTCTTCACCAGACTTCTCAAATCATCATCACAACCACGCGGTACATCATACTCTATGTGATATACACGGTACAATGTACTCCGCGGACCCATATCATGGTTGGAGGTGCCAGCCGTAGGTCTTATCTACCTCATACCAGGTGTAACCTGTATAGTCTCAAGTGCATATGGAGCTTCTCGTATCCAAGTAAGAGAGCCTCCCCACCAACAGAGCCTCCCCATCCCATCGGGCTTAAGGATGTTGGCTTAAGGCTCCTATCATAAGAGAGCATCCCTACCGAATGGAGCCTCCCCACCCCTCCGGGCTTAAGGATGTAGAGCTTGAGGATCTTACCATCTATATGGTATCATATATACAACAGTGTAAAAACCTGTTCGAGCTAAGCTCTAGCACGATTCATGCATCATCAATAAATCTCTTCGAACAAGCAACGCTCTAGTATGACTTTCTGCATAAAATCATGAAGAAATCATGTACGAGAATAGCTCCAGTACAGTTATATGCATAAGAAAGTCAATCGAAATCCACATATGAGCAGAAGCTCTAGTACAGTTTATGAAACATTGTCATAATTCAAATCAAGGTGCGAGCTAGTCTCCAGTACGTTTCATACATGTGAAAACACCAAAATCCAGTGCGAGTGATGCTCTAGCACGATTTAACTCACGTAAACACGATAGGCGGCTCTATTTCAACAAAACATTCTCAAAACAATGGTTGGCACCTCATTGTACCTTTTCATAAAATTAGAAATCACTAGCCAGCCTATCCATCATTTCGTTAAACCAAAGTAATGTGTTTCCATAAAAACATCAAAACATGTGATTTATGCAATTATTAGCCTTACTATTCCCTTTTATAAAATCCACTTCGAAACCAAATCATATACCAAAAACACTTAGAGTCATTCACATACACCATCAATTTACTTTTCTAGATAATCATGCATTTTCCAAAGCCCTATATTTACCCATAAATTACGAGCAGCTATCTCTATATACTTACAGAATTCCCTTACTTTGAATCGTGTCGCGTGATTCCACTTTCCTATAGCTGCTTGATTACGTGGTTCGTTTCGTCTCCAACGAACTCCTCGGGACTGCACAAAATGATATCCCATGTCAATTGGGTCCAATATAATGAAATCTTTGTACTTACTATAGTCGACTTGTCCTATAGTTTCCATTAACGCCTATAATGCTTTATTGATTATTCTACTCATATTTCGATAGTCTATTGGATTCTTTTAGATCCATTGGTTCTTACTAAATCTATATTTAAGCCCATAGTGTTTCTATTTCATCATTTATTTCACTATGGCATTTTGTCAAACACCTTATATACTCATTTTAATAAATTGACTATCCTCACAATGTAGCTTCATTCCATTATCTCAAAATCATGCATAATACTCCACTTAGATCTTAACATACTCCATTTATCATTAACTTAACTATCTCTCATTTTCTCACTCTAGACTTATTCTAGGTTTTACTTGTTCCAATAAATTTCATGTAGTTCTAATCATCAATGCACATACCAATCAACTCCAAAATCAATAACTAAACAAATATACTTGGGTTGGTGCATTAGAAACTCACCTAGCTAGATTTATTTCTTGCTCCAAATGAGAACTCTCCTTGCTCCTTTAATCCAACCAATGGTGCATTGATTCCAAAGTATGTTGTTCTTCTCTTTACAAGGAACAACTTTCCGCTAATGATATTTTCTCAAATCTCAAAGAAAATGGGATCATTTTGGAGTGAGAAAGCTAGGTTTTAGATTGAATGGAAAGATTGAGTTGTTTCCCATGAATTACAGATCTAACTGCTCCCTATTTATAGAATTGGCTTGATGAGATTGATCTGCATAGGGTGGAGATCGATCTGGTCCTCTTGAATTCCTCATTTTCAAGACATTTTCAAGGTATAAGATCGATCTGTCGAATGCATGAGATCGATCTGCTTCAATGAAATGAGATCGATCTGCTTCAATGGAATATGATCGATTTGTCTCAGGCAGAGAGCTAAGGAGATCGATCTAGTCTTAAGGGGAGATCGATCTGCTCTGGTCTGAGAGTTCAGGAGATCGATCTACTTGAGTGAGGGATTGATCTCTCTGTTCCAACATGCCTAATTTTGCATTTACTAGGCCACAAGATCAATCTCTCTTTGTTGGGATCGATCTAGCCTTCATCTAGCACACTTTTTGCTAAAAATTTCTTATTCAAACTAATACTCAATCACTTCCACATTCATTTATCATTCCATTCACACTTAGAACTTCAAAAACATTTATTTCTCATAATTCATATGTAATGTCAGCTCACATATATTAAATACAAATGCATCCCCAATATTACATACGTTTACATCACTGTACTGTTTAATTGTTCAGATACAAAATCGTATGTGTGTATGTATACCTTTCGCTTGATGCGAATGCAGCGGACAAAAAGAACGCTAGTCCTCAGTCGTACTCCATCTATGCAGATGCTCTGTAGAGAGAAGGAAATGAAAGGGGTGAGCTCACTAGCTCAGTAAGGAAATCAGGCAAGCAAGTAGATAACCACAATATCTACTGAAAATAATATTGTTCTTTGAAAATATTCCTTGTCATTTCACATCTAAAGCATGTATCTTTCCTTGAAACATTTATGCAAGTTTGTATATATAAATACAAATCATTAGTGTATACTGAAAATATGTTTGTTTAATAACCTCAGCAATTTCATGCAAAATATTGCTTTATCATGTAAATATTGTAAATCACATTTCATTTTTCCATATCATTTAAATCAAAGTAAAGATGGAATTTCATCATGTAAAAACATGGAAATCTAGGCTTCACCCATCCCTCAGGTTTACCCTTTTATAACACCCAAAGTCACATGTCGAGGCTCAACCCATCCCTTGAGTCTACCCAATTTATAAAATTATGTGACAATTCAAACAAGAAATATCAGGTGAGATAGGCGACTACATATTCAAGGATTATGATCATATCCCTTTTTTGGTGATCCCAGGCTACACAGTACTCAGTGTGTGGGGCCTCACTTGTTGTAACGGGGGTGGGTCAAATCATCAACCGTCAGCTAAGAACTCTACATCTCCACAACATCATATAAACATAGTATAATGTGCTCAGTGTGTCATAAATGGTACAAAGTACTCCATGGACCAAATAACAGTTTCAATAACCCTCTGCCATATCTCAAAATGCACGTGCGAGCATATAATCGATGCAACACACAGTCTGCACAAGGCTCCAGCACGGTTGTTTCATGCTATCACTTTCAAAACAGGTACGTGCAAGTAAACTCTAGCACGACCTCATGCACAAATCATATAAATCAAGTGCGAGCAATGCTCCAGCACTATGCCATGTACAAATCATGTAAAGCTGAGTATGAGCAATACTCCAGTACTTATCATGCATAAATCACATAAAATTGAGTACGAGCAACGCTCCAGTACTCTATCATGCATATCATGGAAATCTAGTGCGAGTAATACTCCAACACTTTTCCACATAGAAAACATATAAAATCAAGTGTGAGCAGTGCTCCAGCATGATTTATTTAGACACAACCTGATAGATGGCTTATTTAAAAGCGTTTCACTCAATTAAATCAAATTAGCATTATATTGTGTTGTTTTCGCATTTAACATGAAAACATCAACCAATCTATCTATGCATATGCTAAACATCATTAAAAATAATTAAAAACAATAATTCCATGCTTTTTAGGACTTTTCCTAAAGGTTGACTTTTTTACCCTTAATAGGGGTAAAATCCTAATTTACCCTTTCCAAGTCTTTTAAATTTTTATTCATTTTCTCTGACCCTCAGACTTTTTAAGTGAATGTAAAAGCAGATGAAATTACATGAAGATATCTCTAACTACCCATAAAATTCACTTACCTGTGATCACTCCGAGCGAAATGACTTTCTCAATGCTGCTCGGTCTCGTAGTCTGATTCACTCCTACTGTAATCTCTAGAGCTGCATATAACCATTTATTTGGTTAATTATAATTTTTCATTTGTTTTTCACTTTAAATACATTTTATATCACTTAATGGGCTTGTTTACTCTTATTGGGCCCTAATGAACCTTAATGGGCCTAACACTGTCTTAAGCCAATTTCACTTTACTATTCATTTAAGTTTAGCCTAATGGGTTTGTGGGGCCCACCAACTCTTACTAGACTTGTCCGAGGCCCACCAATCCTTATTGGGCCAAGACCATATCGGTAATGTGAGACCCCGTGTAGGTTAATCATTGTATATATATATGTAAATGAATTCATAAGTATGGTGATATACTTGTAATGTGAAGTATATGAAATGTAAGTCCATAAGTTTAATGTACACACATGTAATAAGAGTTGTGATTGTACGTACAAGTTGCATTATGTATGAATATGAAGAAATAGACTTAAACATGTGAAGAATGGGAGTAGAATGGAAAATGAGTAGTGTGGTAAAACGGACGGAAGATTTTATAAGTTATGCACTTTCATTTAGTCTATATCTCGTACCCTTGGATATACAAAGATTTCACACAAGTTTTAATATGTATAAAATAGGAATGGATTCCACTTTCAAGCCTCAAAGGTGAACAAATGAGAAAATGATCATGGTAGTAAATTAAAGATGTTTTGGGAGAAGTTACTGCAGAAAAACTACAGAAAATCTGGAAATATGAATGCTAGATCGATCTCATAGGATGAGAGATCGATTTGGAAGAGCCTAAATGCTCTTATTTTGAGCTATGGAATAGGAAAGATCGATCTCCAATGAAGCCAGATCGATCTGCTAAACATTCTATAAAGAGAAGAACAATTTCAAGGTAAGTAGATCGATTTCCTTAAGCTCTCAGGTTGAAGCAGATCGATCTCATCCAAAGCCAGATCGATCTCCTTAACACTACTGCCAGAGACAGATCGATCTCGTGCCTTCAAATGCTGTGAAAAAAAAGGGATTTTATGAGGACCAGATCGATCTCAACCCAAGGAAGATCGATCTCATCAAGTTGAATCTATAAATAAGAGCAGTTGGATCTACAGATTTTGGGAACAACCAACTTCTTTCATCTTCCAATCTAAAAACCTAGATTTTTACTCTCTAAATCCAGCCATTTTCAAGAAGATTTGAGGGAGGGCTATTAATGCAAAGTTGTCCACATCGAAGAGAATAACAACTTAGCTTGGAGGTATTTTCCCTATTTGTTGGATTCAAGGAACAAGGTGCATTTCCATTGGAGCAAAGAGGAAATCAAGCTAGGTGAGTTTCTAATGCAAATACTCAAGTACATTTGTTTGGATATTGATGTGGAAAATGATTGGTACGCATGGAAATGGTAAAAACTACCTATAGTAGAATGAATCCACCATGACCTATAAATGGTCTACTGTGAGAAAGTGGAATGTATCAAGATTAATGATGAATGAGATATCTTAAGGTGATAATAGCGTTATGGGTATGGTTTTAAGTTGTTGTTAGTGAATAAATTGTGAGATTTTCCTAAAAGGGGTAAAATGTGGAATAAGGCATTGGTAAAATGCATAAATGAATTATATTGACTAGTGATGTCAAAATGTGAGTTAACAACATTAACTCTAGTGATTTAGATGAATGAATCGAAGCTCCGGAGGATACACCAGAGCAAGGCGTGCCAAAAGCACAAGAAGCTAAGAAGAAGAGAGAGTCGCACTCAAGTAAATTGAGGTAAATGAACTCTATAGACTCTTAGAGATATCTGTGCACAAATTGGGCACTTAAATCTTTTGCTAGAATGCAAAAGAAATTAGGAAACGAAATTGGGTGATTGAAGGGCAAAAGTTGGGTGTTTGAGAAAAGTGCATGAAAAACAAAAGCATGATGCATTGAAAATCTAGTTTTGTTTCTTTTTAGCAAATGGTTGGTAGGTTGGCTAACATTTAAAATGATTTGCAAAAGAAATGAGCTGTTTTGGTTTGTTAACCATACTTTACAAAGAATTGAGCCACCTACATGGTTTTCGTGAGAATGAAAGCGTGCTAGAGTATGACTCGTACGAGATTTGATGTGTTTTATACGCATGAGTGCTGAAGCTTAGCTCGTACTAATTTTCACATGGATTATATACTGGTTTTGGCATGGTGTTGGAGCATAGCTCGCATTAGATGCCCACCTTATTTGTTACCGTGCTTGGAGCTTCGGGTAGACTGGGTGTCGTACCAATTAAATAGGTTTGCACGTGCATTTGTGATATTTTGACATGTTGATAGCCGTGTTAGGAGCTTCGGGTAGACAAGAAGTCGTACCGATTAAATAGGCTCACACGTACATTTAGAGATGTGGCATGGTATGATGTGTTGATATGGGTCCACGGAGTATGTTGTATCGTGCATGTAGCATAGAGTACGTTGTACCATGTTGAGATCGTGTTATGCCGTCTTCGGACGAGATCTGCTATAGACTGACGAGTTGGACTTGATCCACCTCCCGTGTGGAAGTAGATAGTGGTGATACCCAGCAGACTTGATCCGTGTAGCCAGTATCACAGGATATGGCCATAGTCCTAGAGGATATTTCCCTTACTGTATTGCCTATCTAACATGTCTATTGCTTTATGAATAAATCCATGTTTGAAATGATTTTGGGTCAGGATAGTCCAAGGGAGGGGCTGAGTCCTGACAAGTGTTGGATTATTTTGAGATGACGGTTTCTTAATGGTTTTAAAGTGCATGTACACATGATGTGTTTTCCATGCCCTATTTGTGAAATATGCATGATGGATATTCCATGCTTTAAATTGAATTGTGCACTGGATTTTAATAGTATGAATGCTTTACATACCATTAACACAAGCATGAACTCATATTTTGAGAAAATGATGAAATGTATGCTTTGAGCATGGCATCACGATCACGTAGATAGTGCAGTATCTACCTATTCGCATGATTGCCTTACTGAGCGTGTGGTTTTCTCAGCCCCCTTATTTTCCCCCTCTTTACAGAGCTTTGAGTATAGATTGAGTGTAACTGGAGGCATTCCTTTTTGGTATCCGTTGGATCCCATCGCATAAGGTATACACACTGATGAGATTTTTTGTATCTAAACTTTCCATAGCACAGTAGCATTTTCTATGTAACTATTGGGGATGTAAAGCAATGTAAACACATGTAAACAACAACTTTGATTTATTTATACAAGTGTTTATGTATAAATAACATGCAATTTAAATTGGTATGGTGAAATGAGATAGACTTTGACACACAACCCAACTGTTGAGGAGAGTAGCTGTTCACGGTCGAGGAAGGACGAATAATAAATAATGCATGAAAATGCAAAAAAATTGTATGTATTTTGGTAAGTTGAGGGCCATGACAGAAGTTGGTATCAGAGCTGAGTGGTCTAATTGTGTCGTGTTTAAAGTATATAACAAGTTAGAAAATTACATCCTCATGTTATTATGCTTGTTTAGATACAAATTGTGTGTGTGTCAATGGGCTGACTAAGAAATTGTTGTGAATGTAGGGAATTGAGCAATTATGCCTAATACCAGTCGTGGTAGAGGGGTGAGATCCTAAGCTCGAGTCCGTAGAGGTAGGCCTAGGGGTCATGTTAAGCTAGAAACACACGAGGCTCAGGAAGAGATTGAGGTTAAGCATGCTCCATAGGGTCCAAATGAGAGACCCGAGAGTACTGAGGCATATTTCGCGAGGATTAAGTGGAGCATTGAGATGACCTTGGAGTTGGTCACTCAGTCATTACCTGGAGTTGGGGGCAGACAGAGTCCTGTTACATAGGGTGATGTCGAGCAGGCGATAGCTCCTGAGGCACAACACGGCTAGCCCAGAGACGTTAGACAACAGAGACACCTATACCTCCACCTGCACAGGATATACCTATACCTGTTGCTACACCACAGGCCAGTAGAGGCTGGGGTTATGGTCGTGATTTGGATAGACTATGGTAGTTCTAAAAGTTTGGACCGCTGTCTTTCAGTGGAGTAAAGGACCTAATAGCTATTGAGGATTAGATAAATGAGATCGAGAAGCTGTATGGGTTCTTTGAGTGCACTACTACCGAGATGGTAGCGTTTACAGCTTTTATGTTGAAAGGATCAGCTGAACATTGGTGGAAATCCACCAGGCCTATTTTGAGAGGCCAACAAATTGAGATCAGCTGGGATTTATGTTTGGAGGCATTATGGAGCTAGTATGTACCGGATACCACTCAGCGAAAGATGAAGATAGCATTTTTTGGAGTGACCCAAGGGGGTAGGACTATGGATGAGTACGAAACGACCTTTATCTTCCTGGGCAGATATGATCCTAACATGATGGGTAATGAGGTCGAAAAAATCCAAAAGTTTATGGATGGATTGAGACTGACCATTAGGTCTAGATTGGTTCCCCTAGATATATCGACCTACGAGGAGGTAGTGCGCAGGGCACAATTGTGCGAGCAAGATGTTGATAGGATTGCCTCAGAGTTTGGAAAGGTTGGTAAGATGAGGGACAAAGATAAGAAGAGACCAGTGATGGATAGAGACTTCATTTATAGGGGAAGCAAGAGGTTTACTAGGAAGAGACCGAGGATCAAGGTGATTTGGGAGAAGACAGTTAATCCTCCCATGTATCCGACCATAGTTCCAGCTAAGGGAATTATGATTGGAGGGCCACAGCCTATGATAGAGTAGTACGGCAAGTGTGGCAGGTACCATGGTACTCGACCATGCTATGGACATCCTACGGTATGTGTTAGATGTGGGAAATCAGGGCACATGATCAGGGATTGCCCAGAGATGACAGAGAGTGCCCCATAAAAGGGCAAGGAGACAGAGAGAGCTCCAGTTTGGACAGCTGCTCCGAGGAGGAGGGCTACAGCTAAGGAAAAGGGGAAGTACACAGTGGGTGTGAGCAGAGGGCGTATGTATGCACTGGCCCAGGATACTTCGGATCAATCTTTGGATATGGTCAAAAGTATCATCCAAATCCTTGATTTAGAAGCATTTGTATTGTTTGATCTTGGTGCCACGCATTCTTTTATTTCACCATCCTTTGCATGTAAATTGCTGAAGAATATACGACCCACACTGCTATATAAGATGTTGATGATAACTACCCCTATGAACGATAGTCAGTTGACTGAGCATGTGTATAGGAATTGTCAGATGAGGATAGGAGGTAAAGAAATGGCAGCCAATTTAGTTTTATTAAATATGAGTGATTTTGATGTAATCCTAGGGATGGATTGGCTTGCTACAAACTATGTTCTTATAGATTGTCGGGCTAAGACATTGATGTTTCTCGAGATAGAAAATCTTGTAGTAAGCTTTGTGAAATGAAATGAAAGATATGTTAAATATAAATAAAAGAGTATGATCTCAATGCATGATATTTGAGAGATGAATTTGTTTATTAATTATATGTGTGTATGTGATGAATTGTGTTACTAACGATGGGAAGGATAATGTGAAGGATACACTACTTATGTGGTTGAGGCGGATAAGGCACGTCCGGAGTTGATGACATTCCAGTGGTTAGGGAATTTCTAGATGTCTTTCCGAATGAGTTACCAGGGTTACCTCAAGATAGGGAGACAGAGTTTAGTATTGAGTTGGCACCTGGTACAGAGTCGATATCCAAGCCACCATACAGAACGGCTCAAGTTGAATTGGAAGAATTAAGGAAACAGTTACAGGAGTTGCTAGAGAAGGGGTTCATCAGACCGACCGTCTCACCTTGAGGAGCACCAGTTCTGTTTGTAAAGAAGAAGGATGGAAGCCTCCGACTGTATTTTGATTACCAGTTGTTGAATAAGGCCACCGTAAAGAATAAGTATCTCCTTCCACGCATCGATTACTTATTGGATTAGCTTAGGGGAGCACAGGTCTTTTCCAAGATAGATCTAAGATCTGGGTACCATCAGCTAAAGATACGGAGTGGAGATGTACCCAAGACAGCTTTTCGCACCCGGTATGGACTTTATGAGTTTATGGTTATGCCATTCGGGTTGGTGAATGCTCCCGCAGCTTTTATGTCGTTGATGAATGAGGTGTTCCACCAGTATTTAGATCGATTTGTGATTATGTTTATTGATGATATACTGGTGTACTCAAGATCTAGAGAGGAGTATGAACGACATCTAAGGATAGTGGTACAGACCCTCTGAGACAAGAAGTTGTATGCTAAACTCAGTAAGTACGACTTTTGGTTAGAACAGATCTCTTTTCTGGGTCATATAGTATCGAAGGATGAAGTGTCAGTGGATCCATCAAAGATTGAGGCAGTGACATAATGGTAGAGACCCCAGACAATGACAGAGATAATAAGTTTCTTGGGTTTAGCTAGATATTATCGAAGGTTTATGGATGGATTCTCAAGGTTGGCTGCTCCTTTAACACGTCTCACGAGAAAGAACGTTGAACTCGTGTGGGACGATAAGTGTGAGGAAAGTTGTGAGGAGTTGAAGAGGAGGTTAACTATAGCCCCGATGCTTACTATTCCTACTAGCTCAGGAGGTTTCTCGGTGTATGCGGATGCTTCACACCAAGGACAGGGCTGTATGTTAATGCAGGATGGGAAGGTAGTGGCTTATGCATCAAGCTAGTTAAGGGATCATGAGAGAAACTACCTAACCCACGATTTAGAGTTGGCGGCTGTAGTGTTTGCGTTAAAACTATGACGCCTCTATCGCTATAGTGAGAGATTTCAGATTTACACTGATCATAAGAGCCTTAAGTACCTGTTCTCGCAGAAAGAGTTGAACAAGAGACAAAGGAGATGGCTCGAGCTGTTAATGGATTATGATTGTGAGATCCTGTACCACCCAGGTAAGGCAAATGTAGTTGTTGATGCATTAAGTAGGAAGCATCTCGGGTTGGTGTCATTCATGATGGTCAGGGAACATAAGCTGTTGGAACAATTCACGAACCTCAGTTTGGATATGACCCCGCCTAACGCTGATAGTGGATTTATGATAGCTAGCCTGCAGTTGGAACCGAATCTGGTAGATTGAATTCGACAGGCTCAGCGAGTTGAGCAGTAGTGCAGTGATATTGTTGGGCAGATACAGAGGGGTACAAAGAAGGACTTTGAGTTAAGTTCAGATGGATTGTTGAGGTTCAGAGGTAGGGTATGTGTTCCTGATGATGCAGGGATCAGAAGATTGATCTTGATAGAAGCTCACTCATCGAAGTATACGATACATCCAGGAAGTACCAAGATGTATCGAAACCTTTGAAAGGTTTATTGGTGGTCTGGGATGAAAAAGCATCTTGCTGAATATGTTGCTAGGTGTCTCGTTTGTCAGCAGGTGAAGGTAGAGCATCAGAAGCCTACAAGGTTATTGCAGCCTCTACCGATACCGACTTGAAAGTGGGAACACGTCACTATGGATTTTGTGATGGGATTGTCGAGGACCCGCAAAGGTCATGACGCCATATGGGTGATTATGGATCGGTTGACGAAATCAACCTATTTTCTAGCTATAAGAGTTACCGATACTCTGAGCCAGTTAATGAACTTTCATGCAAAGCACTGCATCTCTGTAAACTCATAATGCCTTTAAATAAATCATGCCATTTAAAATCAAACATAGTAAATATGGCCTTTTAGCAATTAGAACATATCAATCAGGTTCTGACCCATCCCTCATGGTCTACCCAAAAATCATATAAAATCATGCGATATAATCATGTGAGGCTCAGTGGCTAAATGCAATAATATCCTGGACTATGGCCATATCTTATGCGATGATCCCAAGCTACACAGCTCTCGGTGTCCGGGGCAATCATTACTACAACGGAGGTAGGTTAAATCCTCACAACCGCCAGCTATCAACTCCTCAACTCCACATCTCACTCCAAACAACACACGGTACAACATACTTCGTGACACATTGTAAGGCCTACATTTTTATGTGTATCCTTATGATTCCCTAAATATATACTTGTTTTTGTAATATGAATCATAAGTGATGTAAGGTCCGTAGATTAGATGTACACACTTGTTATGTGAGTTAGTGATGTACACACAAGTTTCATTAAGTATGAATTATAAGAAATAGACATTTTTAAGTGATAAATGAGGATTGAATGCGAAATGGGTAGTGAAACAAATTGATTTGAAGTTAGCCTTGAAAATCTGGGATGAATTTCAGCTAAGTATGCTACAGAACAAAGGGATATCAATCCCTTCTTCAAGCCAGATTGATCTCGGTATGTTTTTGCCAAGTAAGGATCGAGCTCATCCTTAGGCATATCGATCTCATTAAGTCTCGGCCAGAAGTAGATCGATCTCATCCTTCTGGCAGATCGATCTCTGAAGCTCTCTGCCTGACTAAGATCGATCTTACTCTTCAGAACAAATCGATCCCCTATCCTTGAAAACTGAATGCCGAGAGACTTAAAGCAGGAAAAGATCGATCCCTCACTTATGGAGATCGATCTCATTAAGCCATTTCTATAAAAACTTGGTAGCTGATCTGCATTGCATGAAAACAACTCAAAAACCTTCCATTTTGAAGCAAAATAACCTAGATTCTCTCTTTAAATTCTCAACACTTTCTTTAGAGATTTGAGAGAAGTTCATTTCAATATAGTTGTCCCTAGAGAGGAGGAGAACAACATAGTTGAAAACGGGATGTCGAATTGTTAGATTGATAGAGGAAAAGAGCTTTCCCCAATCTTGGTGAAAAATGAGAAAAGCTGAAATATGTAAGATTTCAATGCAACAATCTCATATATGTAATCTAGGCATGATGATGAGTGATTTAGTGTATATATTTTTGGTTGAAATGTGATAAACATAATTAAACGAAGCTATGACCTAGAATCCATTTAATGAGGAAAAAATTGAAATGGCATAGAGTTAATGGAGATTTGAGCATGCAGAGATGTTAATGAGCATGTATAGATGATGCTAAGTTGACATATTGAAATCCATAAGTGGGATTAGATGAGAATTTATGATGGGCATACTAAGTGTTTGATGGAATGCCATAGAGGAAGAAAATGATGAACTAAAGGCATTGTTAACTTAATGTCGGTTCAATACGAATCAATAGACTCAAGGAGTCTAAGAGATTCTAAAGAAATAAGTTATTTACTCAAAATGGACTAAAGAAAGAGTAAGGTCAGATAAAAAAAATGTAACCAGGCCAAATAAGATATAAATGGCCCAATGCATTGATTTGAATATCGTGTAAGTGAAATGAAGTATATGAAAGTATACTGATGTGTGTAGTACATAATTTTAGCTCCTAAGGATAAAATTTGAGACGATAAGATCGGATCACGAGAACTGGAAATCGAAGGAAAGTGATTCGAGCGTGATTCGAGGTAAGGGACTTATGCGAGCTATTAAAGATAGCTATACATATGTTTTCTTACCTGCTGTGTGCAAATGTCTATGATAAGTATATAGATATTGATATATCTTGGTAGAAAACTACGTATGAAAATAAGCCTACTAGTATGAACTGCATGACTTCTATGCCTTGTTGTGAAAAGAGGTTTTTTGCAAGTATTTTGAAGAAAGAGTAATAATAGATTAGCTCCCGATTTAATAAAGTTGCATCAAAAGCTTTCAACGAGTGATTGAAGGGAGATTGCCCTCTCACTCATACCCAGTGAATAGAGCTTTCTATTTCCTTTCTGTGTAAACTTGTGCTAGAGCCTAGTGGCGAGGGTAGATTTACCAGCTCTGCTCGCACATTATTTTTAAAGGGATTTTTGAGAAAATAAAAAAGAGTGCTCGATGCCTCGATGATGCTATGTGTTCTACTCGATAGCTCGCACTAGATTTTGGGAATCGTGCTGGAGCCTTCGAGTATTGCTGTGTGTCTTGCTCTGACTATGCTCGCATGAAATTTCTTAGTAAAATCATGCTCGATGCCTCAGGTATGCTGTGTTCTCTTACGCTGAGTTGCTCGCACGAGGTTTTTATGATTATCCTGTGTGCTGAGTAAAACCATGTTAGAGCCATCATGTATTGTTGTGTGTCATGCATTGACCTGCTCACATGTGGTTTATAGATGTGATGTAATGAGTACAAAATCATGCTTGAGTTGTCGTATACTGTTGTGTGTCTTGCACAGACCTATTAGCATGAGATTTTGAGACAATGGAAAATGGGTGATAAGGATCCACGGGAGCAAGATGTATCATGAGCGTTGGCCATAGAGTGCGTTGTGTCATGATTTTAGTATGAGCTGAAGGGATGGTTGATCCGCTGTGAGACCTGAGAATTTTGTACACATCTAATTTTGTAATGTGAACTTGAAGTGTAATTGATTGAGCTAAATGTGATGTATTCGTATATTGAGGTGGTAAGGAATGGAATCTCTAAGTGATGAATGAGTATTGAATGAGAAATAATCAATGGAGCTAACTATGGCAATTATATAAAGAGATTTTATGCCAAGTTTACAACCATAGTGTGAAACTATGAGGCCAGATCGATCTTGGAGGAGAGGGGATCGATCTGGTAGCCCGAAGTGACAAGGGATGAAAAATTTAAATGAGCAAATCGATCTTCAATGGAAGCAGATCGATCTCCTTGTGATTTTTCCTTAAAGGGATCGATCTCCTATAGGAGAAAATTGATCTCCAAATGTTTCTGTAAAATGCAGATCGATCTCATCACAAGGAGCAGATCGATCTCCTTAAGATTATGAGATTAATCTTGCCCCCAGACAGATCGATCTGGTAGGCATAAAAAGTACCAAAAATGTTCCTAAATTCAAAAGCAGATCGATCTCCTACGGGAGCAGATTGATCTCTTGCCTTGTGCCTATATAAGGACCCCTGTGTTTTTGCTGAAATTCATCTTCTCTATCTCAAAAAAATCAAAAATCCCCATTTTGGCTAAAATCCTTAGCTTTCTTTCTCCTCTAAAATGCCCATTTTCATTCGAATCAGAGGTTGTGGCACGAGGGAAAGTTGTTCCTCATCAAAAAGAGAACAACATACTTAGAAATCAAAGGATGATTTGAGCTGAGGCGTGAATTGAGCACTCCACATGTTTTGGGTAAATTTCTAAGCCTTAATCCTTGATTTTGAAGTAGATTTTACGATTGTGACTGTAGATGTTGGGATGAGTAGGCTGAAAATGGTTAGGGTTATTAGAATCATTGAGGTATTGAGAAATTATGAGAAAGTGAGCAATTATGCTCGATGCTGAGATTAAAGACAATGTGATGACGTGTTGATGATGTTTTTACATCTTTTGAACAGCCCGAGAGTTCCAGAGAGGAATGCGAGTTGTGATTGATTTATTGTACACGGTTTTATAGCCGATTAAGGCCCAATTCTTATGAGTTTTAAATAAAGTGTGAAATTGTTTTACAAACTATTTGAGTTTAAAAGTGAAAACGGGATTTGGGCTCTACATTAAGGCGTATTGAGATTTGAGAAATGTGTGCATGGTTTTGCCAGTTTGAGCTCGGTTTTGACATGTTTTGTAATGAGTACAAAAAGGTTTTCAGATGAGTCTTATGAGAAAAAACCATTATGAGGTTTACGTGAAGGCAAAACAGTTTTTATATGATAATGGCTGTAATTGAGACTTAGGCGTGTCATGTGATAACACATCGGGCCTTGCTCTGGTAACATGTAAGTCCGGTCCTTGCTCTGGTAGCATGTAATTTCGATATTCCTCCGCTTTGGTAGGGAGAGATGCCTCCGTTCTAGTAACGTGAGATAACCCCCGCTCTGGTAGCACTAGGTGGCCTTGCTCTGGTAGAATGTAAGGTCGGGCCTTGCTTTGGTAGCATGTAAGACCGATAGTGTGCATGAGGGGAGGTCTTGCTCTGGTAGCATGTAAGTTCAGGCCTTGTTCTGGTAACACGTAAGACTAATACACCATGTACACGACCATATTGTAGAAGTTCCCTCTTTCGAGGATGCCTGTGATGCGCACCCATAGGAGATTATTTTGATGTGCCATGGCAGCTGTTTTTATCTGAGTTTTATTTGCCTCGTCTCCGTTTTACACATGAGATTTTGTTTTTTGGTTGTGCCACGTGCATTATTACTGAGGTGATTTCTATCACGTTTTTATGAGAAAAGTCATTATCGTATCCTGATTTCCACATGCTTGTAACTATGGTTTTTGTGTTGAGCCTTTCATGTTTCTGCATGATCTTAGAGAAATGAGATGAGAATAATGTTTTAATGATTTCATGCTACGTTTTCTATTGAGTTTCACCTACAAAACAAAATGATTGTGTTGCGTTTTTAATCATTTTTATTAATAAGTCCCATACCCCCTTACTGAGCGATTTAGAAGCTCACCCTATTTTATATCCCCCCAGATTTCTTTAGGTGAAAAGAGTTTCCTATTACGTACAGAGTAGTGGCTATTGGAGGACTTTAGCTCCAGGTCGTATATTGTATTTTGAGGTATACTTTAACATTTCATGTACCCAGAACAAAGTTGCATTTATAGACACTTGATGAACAATGATGTATGGGATGTATTAGGATTAATTAACTCTGAATTGAGGAATGTATATAGTGTGATATATAATTATTAGGTGATGAGATCCTGAGGTGAAAGTTTTATAATTTATGTATGATGATGCATGACTTTGTACAGGAATGCACCTAGAATTGTTTATTGATGAAAAGAAGTTTAAAATTTACCCTATTTCTCGCGCTTCCGAAGCGTCACAGAGTTTCTTTGGTATCAAAGCTTAGGGTGTTTAGTATTATCAGTGTCTGTTAAACGAAATAGAATACATCCCAAGTGTCTGTATTAGTCTGGTCATGAATTGAAATTGAGGATTGAAATTTCAATCAAGTTTGATATGTACGCTCAGGAAACGTGTTGAGATTGAAAAATGAGTGGACGACAAGGTCATTAGAGGAGGCAAGCAGAGCCACCTCCGTTACCTGTCCCACAACCGGAGAGCCCTAACTCTCAAATTAACTGGGTTGAACAAGACGTGCGACAAGGTTTTGAGCAGATGGCAGTGCTATTCGCGCAACATTTTGGAGTTAATACCTCGTGTACCACTCCTACACCACCACAAGGACCTCCTGCGCCCCTAGTACAGATGGACCCGGTGCCTCCCGCTGCTCAGCCTGATGACAAAAGTCTGATGCAACCAAAGGACTTTTTGAAAATGAATCCACCTGCATTCAAGGGGAGAAAGGATCCCATAGAGGCTGAGGAGTGGCTAACTGAGTTGAGAGTCATATATCACTATTTGGGATGCACTGATGTTAAGAGGGTCAGTATGGGTGCTTATATGTTGAAAGGGAGAGCTCGAGATTGGTGGGATACTACCTGAAGTATTTTGATGTCCTGCGATGATGTGATTAGCTGGGAAGAGTTCCAGATGGCCTTTAGAGCCCAATATGTACCACGAGCCTCCTAGAGAAGGATGCAAGCTGAGTTTTTGAGTCTGGTATATGGCGATATGTCTGTGGATGATTATGAGAGTCAATTTACCACTCTACTGAAATATGATCCAGAGACCTTTAAAGATGAAGAGCTCCACATCGAGAGATTTGTGTATGGACTAAAGCCCATCATCAGAGATCGACTGATAGGGCTATGTATTACTGAGTTTGGAGATACTCTGAGACAAGCACAAGAGATTGAGATGGGAATTACAATTGTACAATCCCAAAATGTGTTCAGAGCAGTGGCTAGAGATAAGGGCAAGAGGCCAAAGATTTCCCAGACAGATATTCGGAGAGGTTCCTTTAGGAGATGAAAGATTGAGGCACATAAGGGTAAATTGGAGAGACCCAGAGCTTATCCTATCATTAGGGAGACCCCTCGAGATGTCAACCTGAGATAAGGGTTTGTAGAGATTGTGATTGACCGCATAAGGGAAGTTGTACTGGGTTGATCTGTGGATGTTTTAGATGTGGAGACATGGGTCACAAAGTAAAAGACTGTCCTCAACCTTAAAGTCCACATGCTCCAGATCCTACCAAACAGCAGCCCTAGAGAGTGAATCCTCCGAGATGGGCCACTGCTATAGAGAAAGGAAAGAAGTCTATCACAGTGGGATGTGTGTTTACTCTGGATAAGGAAACAGCAGACGCTTCTGTAGAAACTATAAGAGGTGCACTCTCTGTCTGTAATCATAAGGCTCGTGTGTTGATTGATTCGGGATCCATGCATTTGTTTATTTCTGAGCATTTTGCATGTAGTTTAAATTTGAAGTTTGAAACTGTAGAGTATATCCTACATGTAAATACCCCTATGCGTGAGTCCCAGAGAATGGATATGATCTGTAGAGGATGTGAAATAAATGTGGGAGATAGAGTAATGTTAGCAGATCTAATGATGTTAAATATACATGGGTTTGATGTAATTTTGGGAATGGATTGGCTGACAACCAATCGAGTGAGTTTAGACTGCTACACTAGGATTATAACTTTCTCCCGACCTAAACCTTACATTGTACGTTTGAAATGTTGAGGAAATAAAGGTATGAAATTGTTGTAAGCAATTTGAAATTTGTGATGTTACCTTTTAAGAGTATTAAATTTGCTTTTGAATGTGAAGGTTTTGAAGCGCTCATCTTAGATGATAACCGGGAACATTCGAGGATTGAGGATATACCCGTGGTGTGTGAATTTTCAGATGTCTTCCCAGATGAGTTGCTTGGTTTAACACCATAGAGAGAGCTAAAGTTTACCATTGATTTGGTACTAGATACCCAGCCTATCTCTAGACCTCCATATAGGATAGCATTAGTGGAACTAGAGGAATTGAATAAACAATTACAAGAGTTATTGAATTAGGGATTTATTAGACCTAGTGTCTCACCATAGGGAGCACTAGTGTTATTTCTAAGGAAGAAGGATGGTAGTCTTAGATTATGCATAAACTACCGATTATTGAATAAAGTCACGGTGAAGAATAAATATCCATTACCAAGGATTAACGATCTGCTTGATCAGCTGAGAGGGGCCTCAATCTTCTCTAAGATTGATTTAAGATCGGGCTATCACTAATTGAGGATTAATGAGGCAGATATTTCAAAGACGGCCTTCAATACAAGGTACGGCCATTATGAATTTCTAGTGATGCCCTTTGGATTGACGAACGACCCTGCAGCCTTTATGAGATTAATGAATAAGGTGTTCAAAGACTACCTATACAAGTTTGTGATATTCTTTATTGATGATATCTTGGTGTACTCTCGGTCTTATGAGGAGCACGCACAACACTTCTGGTTAGTACTTTAGATACTTCGAGATAAGCAATTATATGGAAAGCTTAGTAAGTGTGAGTTTTGGCTAGATCAGATAGCTTTCATTGGATATATAGTTTTAGAGGAAGGAGTATCAGTTGATCCAGTTAAAGTAGAGGCAGTGCTTAATTGGGAAAAACTGAGGACAGTTACAGAGGTGTAAATTTTCTTGGTTTAGTAGGTTATTACATAAGATTTGTTGATGGATTTTCCAAGATTGCCGCTCCTTTGACTAAGTTCATGAGGAATGAGACTCCGTTCATATGGAGTAATCAATGAGAGCTCAATTTTCAGGAATTAAAGAGGAGATTAACATCGGCACTTGTGTTGACTTTCCTTGAGGGATCAAGAGGGTTTTTAGTGTATAGTGATGCTTCCCATCAGGGATTAGGGTGTGTGCTCATGCAGCCTGGAAGATTAGTCACCTAAGGATCACGACAGGTTAAAGACCATGAGTGGAATTACCCTACGCATGATTTGGAGTTAGCCACTCTGGTTTTTGCCTTGAAGATCTGGGGGTACTACTTATATGGGGAAAGATTCCAGATCTTCACTGACCACAAGAGTTTGAGGTATCTGTTTGATCAGAAAGAGTTAAATATGAGACAAAGGAGATAGATGAAACTCCTTAAGAATTATGACTGTGAGATTTTATACCATCCAGGGAAGGCGAACGTAGTCGCTGATGCCCTGAGCAGGAAGAGTGTGATATCTACTATGATGATCAGGGAATAGGATTTATTGGAGTAATTCGCCTAACTCCGGATCAAAGTTAGAAAGGTAGAGACTGGATTTTTGGCTAGCCTGTGAATAGAGCCCAGGATCATGGATCGGATTAGAAATGGGCAGCGTGATGATCCGAGGTTGATTGATATGGTTAGCCAAACTGAGCAGACTTCACAGTCGAATCTCATAGTCAGTGAGGATGGATTGTTGAGATTCAGAGGACAAATTTGTGTACCAGATGATGATACCCTGAAGAAACAGATACTGAGAGAATCCCACTGCTCGCAATACACCATGCACCCAGGGAGTACTAAGTTGTACCGAGATTTGAGAAAAGTATACTGGTAGAGTGGCATGAAGCGAGACGTGGTAAACTATGTGGCCAGATGTTTAGTGTGCCAGCAAGTAAAAGCTGAGCATCAAAAGCCTTAAGGATTATTATAGCCTTTACTTGTGCCAACATTGAAATGTGTGCATGTCACCATGAACTTTATTATGGGCTTACCGAGGACTCGAAGAGGTCGTGACGCTATATGGGTCATAGTGGATAGACTGACAAAAAGTGCCCACTTCCTTACCACCAAGAGCACAGATATTGTGGATACCTTAGTTGAGTTATATGTCAGCGAGATAGCTAGATTACATGGGGCTCCAGTGAGTATTATTTCTGACAGAGATTCCTGATTTACCTCCAGATTTTGGACCCATTTTTAGGAGTACATGGGATCTCGATTGAGTTTTAGTATCGCCTGTCATCCTTAGATAGATGGTCAGTCAGAGAGGACTATTCAGAGCATGGAGGATATGTTTAAGGCGTGTACAATGGACATGAAGGGATCATAGGATGATCTCCTGCCCCTAGCAGAGTTTGCGTACAATAATAGCTATCATGCAAGTATTGGAATGGCACCTATTGAGGCTCTATATGGTAGGAGGTGTAGATCCCCTGTAGCTTGGGAAGAAATGGGTGATAGAAAGATAAATGCTCTCGAGCTTGTTGAATAGGCTGTATAGAGTGCGAAACTCATATGTGAGAGATTACAAGCTATACAGAGTAGACAAAAAAAGCTATGCGGATGTACATAGACAGTCACTCGAGTTTGATGTTGGTGATGTAGTATTTCTGAAGATATCACCGAGTAAGGGTATCATGAGATTTGGAAAGAAAGGGAAATTGAGTCCTCGATACATTGAACCATTTAAGATTCTTGAGAGAGTGGGAGAAGTAGCCTACAAGTTAGCATTACCCCCACAGATGTCTGGAAAACACAACCTCTTCCATGTATCTATGTTGAGGAAGTACCACCCGGACCCTTCTCATGTCATAGAGTATGAAGAGATGAACATACAAGAGGACATGAGCTACATAGGTGCTTCAGACTAAAAGCATCCCATTAGTGAAAGTTTTGTGGAAACATCACTCAATGGAAGAGGCAACTTGGGAATTGAAAGCCTCATGAGGGAGAAGTACCCCCATCTGTTTGACGAGTCTAGTTGAATTTGGAGGACCAAATTCCTTAAAGGTGTGGAGGATGTGAGACCTGAGAATTCTGTGCACATCTAAATTTGTAATGTGAACATGAAGTGTAATTGATTGAGCTAAATGTGATGTACTCGTATATTGAGGTGGTAAGGAATGAAATTTCTAAGTGATTAATGAGTATTGAATGAGAAATAATCAATGGAGCTAACTATGGCTATTATATAAAGAGCTTTTATGCCAAGTGTACAACCATAATGTGAAACTGTGAGGCCAAATCGATATTAGAGAAGAGGGGATCGATCTGGTAGGCCGGAGTGACAAGGGATGAAAATTTTAAACGAGCAAATCGATCTCCAATGGAAGCAGATCGATCTCCTTGTGATTCTGCCTTAAAGAGATCCATCTCCTATAGGAGCAGATCGATCTCCAAATGTTTTTATAAAATGCAGATTGATCTCTTCACAAGGAGCAGATCGATCTCCTCAAGATTATGAGATCGATCTTGCCCCCACGACAGATCGATCTGGTAGGCATAAAAAGTGCCCAAAATGTTTCCAAATTCAGAGGCAGATCAATCTCCTACAGGAGCAGATTGATCTCCCGCCTTCTGCCTATATAAGAACCCTTATGTTTTTGTGAAATTCATCTTCTCTCTCTCCAAAAAATTGAAAACCCCTATTTTGGTCGAAATCCCTAGCTTTCTCTCTCCTCCAAAATGACCATTTCCGTTCGAATTAGAGGTTGTGGCAAGAGGGAAAGTTGTTCCTCATCAAAAGGAGAACAACATACTTGGAAATTGAAAGAAGATTTGAGCTGAGGCGTGAATTGAGCACTCCACAAGTTTTGGGTAAATTTCTAAGCTTTAATCCTTGATTTTTGCAGTAGATTTCTGCGATTGTGGCTGTAGATGTTGTGATGAGGTTGAAAATGGTTAGGGTTGTTGGAATCATTGAGGTATTGAGAAATTATGAGAAAGTGACAATTATGCTCGATGTTGAGATTAAAGACAATGTGAAGACGTGTTCATGATATTTTTACATCGTTTGGACAACCCGGGTGTTTCAGAGAGGAATGCATGGCTAGTTCGTCGTTCGGGGGAATGATTGCACTATACGAGGTGCAACGAGGTAAGGGAAAACTTAAACTCATTTGTGTATGCGATTTTAGATGATAAATGTAGCATGAAATGTTTTGAGAAACAATCATGTTTTACGAGTTGTGATTGATTTATTGCACATGGTTTTATAGCCAGTCGGGGCCCAATTCTTATAAGTTGTAAACAAAGTATGAAATTGTTTTACAAACTGTTTGAGTTTAAAAGTGAAAATGGGATTCGGGCTCTACGTTAAGGCATACTGAGATTTGAGAAATGTGTGCATGGTTTTGCTAGTTTGAGCTCGGTTTTAACATGTTTTGTAATGAGTACAAAAAGGTTTTCAGATGAGTCTTCTGAGGGAAAAAACCATTATGAGCTTTACGTGAAGGCAAAACGATTTTATATGATAATGGCTGTAATTGAGACTTAGGCGTGTCATGTGATAACACATCGGGCCTTGCTCTGGTAGCATGTATGTCCGGGCCTTGCTCTGGTAGCATGTAAGTCTGATATTACTCTACTTTGGTAGTGAGAGATGTGTCATGACCCAATACTACAAAAATCAGAACAAATTTTTCGCTTTTGAAAAATCTTTCTTACCTCCTCGTGACATATCCCTCTAAACAGGTCGGGCTGTGAATCAATATCGATATACCATTTGTAACCATTAAAATATCAAACGTACATATATATATATATATATTTACTGACATCAATCATATTGTAATAGAGTGGTCGGTATGTTTATACATCATATGATTCTATATTTTCATCCCCAAATATTCTTTCATATACAATACTGTGCTGTAAGCATACTGATACAAGATTCTGTATGTGGTGTATACCTGACCGTCGATGTGAATCATAGAAAATCAGCTATGCCGTCTACTCTTTACACCCGCTATCTCTATGGAGGAAACACTGAAAGTGGGTGGAAAATGAAAGGGTGAGCTCCACATGCTCAATAAGGCAATAATACAAATGGGTAGATAGTTATACTATCTACATGCTGATAAAAAATCAGGATATATGTGAGCATGAGGTAAAAATAATGATATGCCATATATATAATATCATATGTTCTAAAACAGGAAATCGACATATAAAACATGGAATGATTCTCATGTGAAAACATCTCATACTCAAATGGATCAACTCTTTTTAAAACACCCCATCTGGGTTAAATATGATACACTCAAGGAATTAAATCCCTTTCAATAAAATAATTTATCTTAAAATTTTCGTTATAAAATCACCCTTCTCACAGGGTTACAAATCATGAAAGTTTCAAAAAATCCCTCCATGGGGACAATCAAAACTCAATTGAAATCATAAGAAAATCGGGGCCTGACCCATCGCTCGAGTCTACCCTGGTCAATCAAGACCAAAAGTTATATCATGTGAGACATGTAGGTAACTATATCGGTAATATCCAGGACTATGGCCATAACCTCGTGATCTCTAGCACATGATCCTATGTGCGGGGTGTCACACCTGAAACGGGAGGTGAGTCGGTCCTACCCGCCAGAACTGCATAATATTAGGATTGCGAGGGCAAGACTTGCTGTCTCCTGGCTAATGCCACTCCACTCCAACAATCCCCACGGTACAGCGTACTCTGCATGACATACAAGATACAACGTACTCTGTGAACCCAAGCTTAATCAGGGGTGCCTGTAATAGGTCTTATCCACCCATGTCAAGTATGTCTCAGTATGCACGTGTGAGCATATCATCTCACTATGACACATAGTCTACAAGAGGCTCCAACACGACTATATGCATGTCATATAAATCCCTACGCGAGCGAAGCTCTAGCACGGCTCCATGCATATTCATGATATTTGAAAACCTTGTGCGAGCGAAACTCTAGCATGGTTTCATAGAAATCAATGAAATTTGCTTACGAGTAGCGCTCCAGTACGACTTAAACTGATTATATATTCAATTCAAATCCACGTACGAGCATTACTCCAGTACGGATATGCATAAAAACTCAATGAAAACCTCATATGAGAAAAACTCTAGTACGGTAGTCATATGAAATAAATATGTAAAATAGTGCGAGCAAGGCTCCAACACTCTCTGTATGAGTTAAAATATAAAATTTAGTACGAGCAGTGCTCAAGCACGGTTTCAACTCATATAGCACTGATAGGTGGCTTAATTTTATCAAAACATGTTAAATAAATACCAATTGGCACCTAACCTGTGCCTTTTCACTTAAAACATGAAAATAATAGCCAACCTATCCATAAATTGCTTGAATTAAAGCAATATCATCATGAAAACATTAAAATCATGAATTTCATGCAATTTCATAGCCTTACTGTCCTTTTTGAAATTTTCCTAACTGAGGGCAAAATAATAATTTGTCACTATTTCCATATTTTTTCGTAAAAATTATTATTTTGTTTTCAGGTAGCCTAATGAATTTAACGTAATGTAAATCCCCTCGAAACTACGTACAGCTACCTCTAAGTGCTCATAAAATTCCCTTACCTAGAATCACGCGCGAGATTATCCCTACTCGGTCGTACTAGGTTTCTCAGTCCAATTCGCTCATCGACGGAGCTTCATATAACCACATATGGGTTCAGTTCAAATATACTGATCAATACTTCACTCTTACTAATTGAATCTAAAGCTCTGGGCCCGTTTTACTCTATTGGGCCTGATTGCACTTTAATGGGCCTCGACCCCATTTTTAGCCCATTTTCACTTTTTAAGTCCCTTCTTCGGGTTTACTGGGCTCATTTGGCTTATCAATAATCATCGGGCTTCGTTCCAAACTCATTGGATAGCCTGGATACTATTTACGATAATTACTTTAAAATTTCAAATAAAATTCCTTTTATGCAGAATTAATCCGTAAAATAATCTTAACTCTGCATTTAAGGACTCATTATCGTAATTAAAATGTACTTACCCAATATGATGTGGGGTACAAAAATCGGAGCTAAATCGGTTATCGTTCGGGCTCTGTAGTAACACTGCACAATTATATAAATCTGGGTCATTTTTCATCAATAAAATATTAAATTGAATTCTTGAGATTTATCCGCAGGTCAATCCCGACTCTCGATCACTTTCTCGAATTTCGACTCGTCCCTGGGTACATTTTTTTCCTTTTCTTTTTCTTTTTTTTCTTTTTCCTTTTCTTCCTTGTCGGCTACAGTGCCGTTTTGGGCTATTCACCGTCACCGGCAATCCCGACCGTCTCACCAGCAGCCACTGGGCTCAAAAGAACTGCGTCGGCCAGGGGAGTGCTTGGCTGGGTCTAATCGGAGCTGGGGCACCGCCGTTCGCCGGAATCGACGTGTTGTCCCCCATGATTTTTCGTCTGCTGATTCGTCGAAAATCAGTACCGTCGCCTGACTCACCGGACTGTGCTCTATCTTCTCCAACCTTCGCCTGGGCTCGTTGGCTGCCGATGGCTTGTCGGGCTCCGCAGGTTCTTCATGGGTTTCACGGGTTGGTTTTCGGGTTTTCTTCTCTCTCCCTGATTCTTTCAGATTTCCATTTTTTTATTAATTTATTTATTATTATTTTAATCAATTAAATATATTAAAAATACCCAAATATGTCTAAAAATATCTTAAAAATTATTATTTTATCCATTTAAATGGATTTCTTAGTCTATTTTCGTCGTTTCGGTATATTTTTCGATTATTTTCGGAATAATTTTTCGAATTAAAAATCCCTATTAATTCCGAATTAATTCTGATTAATTCCCATAAATTAATATCTAGATCAATTAGACTCGAAATTAAATATTTTTCTCGGTATTGTTCCAGATTTCGCAAATTCCATATTTTAATGAAAATTACTTATCGAATTTATACCGAATTTTGGTTTTTCGACCTTTTTATCCTTGCACGTGTTCGAGACCAAATTAAATCGACTTTCTTTCATAATTCCACATTCTTTTCCCTATTTTTAATTCCTTATTTTTAGTCAACTCAATTAAATTCCTTAAACGAACTTGTTCGCTCCCTGCTTTCTCGATTTATCCTTATTCGATTTTTACGTACGTTATTTCATTTCATCCACATTTATCTGATTCGAATCAACCATCATATGAATTCATTAACATATAATAATGTCATACAATATGGAAATCATAAGGAACATCATACAAAAATTGTAGATCTCACAATCTCCCCAACTAAAAGAATTTGGTCCTTCAAAATAGAACCAAATCAATCGGTACACAACTTCGAGTACTTCTCCTGTATCATGCTCTCTAGCTCCCAAGTAGCTTCCTCCAGAGTGTGATACTGCCACTGAACCTTTACCAGGGAGATCATCTTGGATCGCAATACCTTCTCCTTCCTATCCAAAATCTGAACCGGTCTCTCAACATATGTCATACTGTCACTGAGCTCTAACAGCTCGTACTAAATCACATGTGACGGATCCAGATGGTACTTCCGAAGCATAGAAACGTGGAAGACACTATGTACACCTACCAACTCTGGTGGCAATGCGAATCTATAGGCCTTATCTCCCACTCGCTCCAGAATCTCAAAGGGTCCAATAAAACGAGGGCTGAGTTTACCTTTCTTACCGAACCTCATGATACCCCTGGAAGGACAAACTCTCAAAAACACCGACTCACCCTCTACAAACTCTAGTGGTCTGCGTCTCCTATCAGCGTCACTCTTTTGTTGACTCTGAGCTATCCGTAATCTATCGCATATCAATCTGACATCCTCAGTAGCCTGCTGCAGCAAGTCAGGAGCAAAGAAAAGTCTGTCACCAATCTCTTCCCATCCAATAGGGGAACGATATATGTGCCCATAAAGTGCCTCACACGGTGCCATCCCGATACTTGAGTGATAACTGTTATTGTAGGCGAACTTGACTAATGGCAAATGATCATCCCAGGAGCCTCCAAAATCCAGCACACACGCTCGCAACATATCCTCCAGAGTCTGTATAGTCCTCTCTGACTGACCATCTGTCTGAGGATGGAAAGCGGTGCTAAATCTCAATTGGGTCCCCTACGCTTCCTTAAAGTGCTCCCAAAAAAGGGAAGTGAAGTGGGGATCCCTATCAGAAACAATGCTCACTGGAACGCCATGTAGCCTGACAATCTCTCGAACATATAAGTTTGTCAACGTACTCAGAGCATCTGTAGCTCTCATAGCTAAGAAATGGGTGGACTTTGTCAATCTATCGACAATTACCCATATGGCATCGTGACTTCTGTGGGTCCTTGGTAATCCCATCACAAAATCCATGGTGACATGCTCCCACTTCCATGTCAGTATCGATAGAGGGTGTAATAATCCTGCAGGCTTCTGATGCTTTACCTTCACCTGCTGACAGACGAGACATCTCACGACATACTCTGCTATGTCTCTCTTCATCTTAGACCACCAATAAACTCTTCGAAGATTCTGATACATCTTTGTACTCCCCAGATGTATTGTGTACCTCATTGAGTGAGCCTCTGATAAAATCATCCTCCTGATCTCAGGATCCTCGGGAACACATATCCTACAGCGAAACCTCAGTAACCCATCAGTACTCAATGCAAAATCGGTACCTGTCTGTACTTGACTCATCAATTGAATACATCCCTGATCAATCTGCTGAGCTTGCCGAATACGATCAATCAACTCTGGCTCCAACCTCAGACTCGCAATGGTCTCAACTCTGCCAATCTCAGGGGGTGCTATATCCAAATTGAGGCTTGCGAACTGCTCTAGCAGGTCATATTCCTGAACCATAAAAAATGATACCAACCCTAGGCTCTTCCTGCTCAAAGCATCAGCAATTACATTAGCCTTACCCAGGTGGTATAATATCTCGCAATCATAATCCTTCAAGAGTTCGAGCCATCTCCTCTGTCTCATGTTCAGCTCCTTCTATGAGAATAAATACTTCAGACTCTTATGGTCTATAAAAATTTGAAATTGCTTACCATATAAGTAATGGCGCCATATCTTCAGTGCAAACACTATGGCCACAAACTCCAAATCATGGGTCAGATAGTTCCCCTCATGATCTTTTAGCTGTCTAGATCCATAGGCAACTACCCTCCCATCCTGCATCAATACACAGCCCAGTCCCTGATGCGATGCATCTGTATATACCAAGAATCTTCCTGAGCTAGTAGGTATGGTGAGAACTAGAGCGGTGGTCAACCGACGCTTCAGCTCTTGAAAAACTCCTCTCATAGGCATCTTCCCACATAAACTCAACATCCTTCCGTGTGAGACGTGTCAACGGAGCAGCTAATCTAGAGAAACCCTCTAAAAATCTCCTGTAGTATCCTGCCAAACCCAGAAAACTCTAAATCTCTATGGCTATCCTAGGCTACTCCCACTGAACAACTGCCTCTATCTTGGATGGGTCCACTCACACCCCATCCCTTGATACTACGTGGCCCAAAAAAGAAAACTGTTCCAATCAGAAGTCACACTTATCGAGTTTGGCATACAACTGTCTCTCTCTGAGGGTCTGTAGAACTATCCTCAGGTGCTTCTTGTGGTGCTCCCTGGATATGGAGTATACCAAAATATCATCGATAAATATAATCACAAACTGATTCAGGTATAGCTTGAACACATCGTTCATCAAAGCCATAAATGCTACGGGGGCATTAGTCAACCCGAATGGCATAACCAAAAACTTATAATGACCATAACGGGTACTAAATGCTGTCTTGGGCATATCTTCCCTCTGTATCCTCAACTGATGATACCCAGACCGCAGATCAATCTTAGAAAAGACCTATGTTCCCCGAAGCTGATCCAACAGATCGTTGCTGCGTGAAAGGGGATACTTGTTCTTAATGGTAACTTTATTCAACAATCTGTAATCCATACACAATTGGAGGCTGCTATCTTTCTTTCTCACAAATAAGACCGAAACGCCCCAAGGAGATATGCTCGGTCTCACAAACCCCTTCTCAAGCAAATCCTATAACTGCTTCCTCAACTCCTCCAACTCAACCGGAGCCATCTTATACGATGGTCTCGAAATCGGTTTTGTATCAGGTACTAAATCTATCCCAAACTCCATTTCTCTGGCTAGTGGTAATCCTGGTAAATCGTCTGGAAAGACATCAGGAAACTCCCTAACCACTGTAATATCTCTCAAATCCGATCGTACCTGGTCCGTATCAACCACATATGTGATGAATCCTTTAAAATATTACCCATAAAATCAACAAAAATTCTTTGCTCCTTTTATAACAACCACTGATTGCATTACTTTTCATGGAAATTTTACAACACATCTTTCGGGGATATTGAACGTTAACATCTTAGAAAAACAATCTAACACAACATGATTGGCAGCCAACCAATCCATTCCTAGTATGACATCGAAGTCCCTCATATACATCAAAATAAGGTCGACTGACATTTCTTTTTCCTCAACTTTTAACTTACAGTCCCTGACTACATACTCTACTAGCTGACTAGTGTTTATGGGGGTAAGTATTAACAATTTACTACTCAGAGGAATAAGCTTTACATACCTAGACAATTTATATGCAAATGAAGGTGATACGAATGAATGCGTGGCAACATGATCAATCAAAACATATGCTTCTAAATAAAAGATCAGGATGGTACCTTTCACCACATCAGACGACTCATCTGTCGTATCTTGGTCCAAAGCATGAACTCAAACTGTACCCATCACTTGCTTCCTTTTCTCTTTGGCAGTAGCTCTCCTCCTCTGAGCAGGAACCTGAACTGGAGCTCTTTTTGGCTCCTTGCCCTTCTATGGGGTAGTGTCCTATATCTCTGGGTAATCTCCCACCACATGCCCTGGCCTCTCACAACGATAACATACTACAGTAGTAGCTATAGGCACTAGATAAGGTCTGGTACCATGATATCTACCACATCGCCTACATAGATCAGTAGTAGGGTGTGGTCATCCAATGACATTACCTCTAGCTGGTGGTAAAGCCGGATAAACATGGGGTCTATCTATCCTCTCCTGAACCTCCTCAATCTTCGGCCTCTTATCAGAGAGCCGTACCCCTCTCCTGATAAATCTGTGTCTCTCGGGTCTCTTTCGGTCTCTATCTCGACTCCTACTAAACTTTCTTGTCTCGAAAATGTTCCACTCATAATCCTGCTTACACAACTGAGCTCTATGCACTGCCTCCTCATAAGTTGAAACATCAAAGGGAGCCAACCGAGATCTGATGACTGGTCTCAGTCCATCTATAAACTTCTGGACCTTCTGATCCTCACTACCCATCGTATCTAAATCATATCTCCCCAAAGAGATGAATCGAGTCTCATACTCATCAATAGACAGGTTCCCCCTAAACCAAACTCTTAAATTCCATCCTCAACTTCTGCTGTGCAATAGCAAAAACATACTGCCTCCTAAAGGCATCCAAAAATATCTCCCATGTGACCTGAGCATGTCGAGCCCTCAAAATCAGCTCGGTAGATCTCCACCAATGCTCTGTCGCTCCCTGAAATACAAATACAGTAAAAGCAACCCTCTCAGTAGTAGTGCACCTGAAAAGCCTATATAGCTTCTCCATCTAATACACCCAATCCTCAACTACTACTGGGTCCTTCCTCCCATGAAAGACTGGAGGTCTAAACTTCTGAAAATGTCTAAATCTCTCAAGGTCACACTCATATCCAGCATCCTGAGCTGGCTGGGGTCTCACTGCCTCTGGAGTCTGAGCCTCAACCTCGGGTAACTCTGCGACCTGTGTCGGCATCTAGGGATCAACTACTGTCTGTCCCGTTGGATCTCACCTATCTCTAGCCCCGAGCGCTACCTGCTACGCTACAATCTCAACTAGGCTCTCAATACTCCGCTCAAGTCTAGTGAAACGTGCCTCAGTCTCATCTAGTCTCACAGCAGTACCCTCGGGTTCCTGACCAGTCTATATACCATCACCACGGCCTTTAGGCCTGCCCCTACGGCCTCTAGCACGTGTACTAGCCCTTCTACCACAGCGGGTGATTGGCATAATGTAAATCCTATAATCCAAGATCATTTGTTAACTTAGTTCCCATCTAGTATACACTTTGACATCTCATACAACACAGTACTAAGGAGGATGCAATTTTCCTTAAAGACCACTATAAATTCTTATTTAACCAACTCTAACTCTTAATTGCATAGTTATCGATACTGATTCACGTCTGGCCAACCTCCCGCATCGACACCACTTTTTTTGTCACGACCCAATACTACTAAAATCAGTACAAATTTTTCACTTTTGGAAAATCGTTCTTACCTCTTCGTGACACATCCCTCTAAATAGGATGGGCTGTGAATCAATATCGATATACCCTTTGTAACCATTAAAATATCACACGTACATATATAGATATATATTTACTGACATCAATCATATTATAATAGAGTGGTTGGTATGTTTATACATCATATGATTTTATATTTTCATCCCCAAATATTTTTTCATATACAATATTGTGCTGTAAGCATACTGATACAAGATTCTGTATGTGGTGTATACCTGACCGTCGATGGGAATCACAGAAAATCAGCTATGTCGTCTACTCTCTACACTCGTTATCTCTATGGTGGAAACACTGAAAGTGGGTGGAAAATGAAATGGTGAGCTCCACATGCTTAGTAAGGCAATAATACAAACGGGTAGATAGCTATACTATCTACATGCTGATAAGAAATCAGGATATATGTGAGCATGAGGTAAAAATAATGATATGCCATATATATAATATCACCTATTCTAAAACAGGAAATCGACATATAAAACACGGAATGATTCTCATGTGAAAACATCTCATGCTCAAATGGATCAACACTTTTTAAAACACCCCATATGGGTTAAATATGATACACTCAAGGAATTAAATCCCTTTTAATAAAATAATTGATCTTAAAATTTTCGTTATAAAATCACCGTTCTCACAGGGTTATAAATCATGAAAGTTTCATAAAACCCCTCTATAGGGACAATCAAAACTCAATTAAAATCATAAGAAAATCGGGGCCTGACCCATCCCTCAAGTCTACCCTGGTCTATCAAGACTAAAAGTTATATCATGTGAGGCATGTAGTTGACTATATCGGTAATATGCAGGACTATGGCCATAACCACATGATCCCTGGCACACGATCCTAGTGTGCGGGGTGTCACACTTGAAACGGGAGATGGGTCAGTCCTACTAGTCAGAAAGTAGAATATCAAGATTGTGAGGGCAAGACTTGTTGTCTCGTGGCTAATGCCACTCTACTCCAGCAATCCCTATGGTACAGCGTACTCTGTGTGACATACATGGTACAACGTACTCCGTGAACCCAAGCTCAATCAGGGGTGCTTGTAATAGGTCTTATCCACCCATGTCAAGTATGTCTTAGTATGCACATGTGAGCATATCATCTCACTATGACACACAGTCTACAGGAGCCTCCAACACGGCTATATGCATGTCATATAAATCCCTGTGCAAGCGAAGCTCTAGCACGACTCCATACATATTCATGATATTTGAAAACCTTATGCGAGTGAAACTCTAGCACGGTTTCATAGAAATCAATGAAATCTGCGTACGAGCAGCGCTCTAGTACGACTTAAACTGATTATAAATTCAATTCAAATCCACGTACGAGCAGCGCTCCAGTACGACTTAAACTAATTATAAATTCAATTCAAATCCACGTACGAGCATTGCTCCAGTACGAATATGTATAAAAACTCAATGAAAACCTCATACAAGAAAAACTCCAATACGGTAGCCATATGAAATAAATCTGTAAAATAGTACGAGCAAGGCTCCAGCACTTTGTGTATGAGTTAAAATATAAAATCCAGTGTGAGCAGTGCTCAAGCACGGTTTCAACTCATATAACACTGATAGGTGGCTCAATTTTGTCAAAACATGTTAAATAAATATCAATTGGCACCTAACCTGTGCCTTTTCACTTAAAACATGAAAATAATAGCCAACCTATCCATAAATTGCCTGAATTAAAGCAATATCATCATGAAAACATTAAAATCATAAATTTCATGCAATTTCATAACCTTACTACCCTTTTTGAAAATTTCCTAACTGGGGGTAAAATAGTAATTTATCACTATTTCCATATTTTTCTACAAAAATTATTATTCTGTTTTCGAGTAGCCTAACGATTTTAACGTAATGTAAATCCCCTCGAAATTACGTACAGCTACCTCTAAGTGCTCATAAAATTCCCTTACTTGGAATCACACGTGAGCTTATCCCGACTCGACCGTACCTAGTGTCTCAGTCCAATTCGCTCATCTACAGAGCTGTATATAACCACATATGGGTTCAGTTCAAATATACTGATCAGTATTTCATTCTTACTGATTGAATCTAAAGCTCTGGGCCCGTTTTACTCTATTAGCTCCAGCACAATTTCTTTTCACACAACTCGATGGCTCTTTTAAAAGGGATGATTTCAAATCAACAAAATCAGCACCTTAATTATGCTATTTCTCATCAATCATGAAAACAGTGCCCAATCTATCTATTCTTCTGTTAAACAGCAGTAAAAACACTAAAAAATAAATTTTCCATGCTTTTTAGGACTTTTCCTAGTTTCGCAAATTTTACCCTTAATAGGGGTAAAATAGTAATTTACCTTTTTTAGGTGTCTATAAATATTATTCAATTTCTCTTACCCTCAGACTTTTTAAGTGAATGTAAAAAGTAGACGTAACTACTTGCAGATATCTCTAACTACCCACAAAATCCCCTTCCCTTAATTACTCTGTACAGTTTGACTTTTCCACGATGAAAATTCGTTCAGTCCGATTTACTCCCAATAGAATCTTCGGAGCTATATATAACCATATATCAGGTTAATTCAATTCATTCTTTAGTATTTTCCCTTTATTGGGCTTAATTTAAAGCATTGGGCCCATTTACTCCTACTGGGCCCAATTGCACCGTAATGGGCTTTAATCCGTTTTAAGCTCATTTTCACTTCACTATTTATTCCATCTAGGCATATTGGGCTCCTTGGGCCCATTAACATTTATTTGGCTATTCGAGGCTCATTGCATCATTTACGATAGTCGATTTTCAATTCCAAACATAAGGCAATTTATACGAAATTAATCCGTAAATTATTCGATGAATTTCTAACATGTATAACTATACAAGTTATAGTAAGTGAGATTCACTTACACGAGAATCTACGATGGCACGCAAATTGAAGCTCGATCAAACTCATGTTCGTTGCCTATTGTCGCGCTACACATTTACATATTTAAACTAGGTTAATTACGGTCAAATATAAATTTAGATAAATTTTTTTAAAATTAAATCGGTTAATATCGATCGCTTACCGGCTTACCCGCAGCCCGATGCATCATCGAATTTTTCTCCTCTTTTTTTATTTCATTTGTTTCCATTTTTTTGGCTGAACCAGTTCAGTCCCCCTCTTCTCCATTCGAAGCTCTACCAGTCGATTCTTTGCCTGCTTCCACTTTTAAAAGATGTGCGGGACCTCGTGAAGCATGGTTCTGGTTGTGGTCAAGCCTTAGCTGGCCGAAAAGTGGTCGATTCCACCATTCCCCTCTTCGGCTTCGGTATCGATTTTCTCCCTTTCACCGTTGTTGCGCTGTCGGCCGGCTCTCAAGCCGATTTCGTCACCCCTCAGTTCGTCTTCGCTAGGGATCATTCGATTGGCAGTGGTGCAGGGTAAATCAGTGTCAGTGCCGTTGATTTCTCTTCCCCCCCTTTCGGCTCCTCTCCTATTGTTCTCCTCATCATCGGCGGATCCTGGCGGGTGGTGGTGCTCGGGGTACTCCCACCGTGCTGGTCTTCCTTCGTCAGTTGCACTTCATCGCTGTTCACCGTCGATGACCGAGAAATCAGAAGGATCGGTTCCGTCTGATCCCTCCCTTACTATGGGTCGTGCGACTGTGTTGCGCGATCCTGTTTCTATTTTTTTCAATTCTTTTATTATTTTATTTATTATATATATATATAATATTTTATTTTATTTTTTTACTTTATCATAATATAATATATTATTACAAAAAATTATCCTATATATATTATCTAAATCAAATATTTATATTTACTTATTTTGTTTTATTTCACTTTATTTTTCACAGGAAATTTTTCCATATTCCCGAAATAAATTCCCAAGGTGGAAAAATTTCGGGTTATCACCATAAATTCGTATCTTGATTAATTGGACTTGAAATTCAATTATTTCTTCTTTATTAATCAAGATTATATGAATCCTTGTTTTGAACGTCAACTTCTTAAAGAAATGACACCGAATTTCGGGTCTTATAATCATCCCCACCCTAAGAAATTTGGTCCTCCAAATTAAAACCAAGTCAGTCCACAAATAACTGGGGATGCTTCTCTCTCATGAGGCTCTCTAACTCCCATGTAGCTTCCTTTGAAGTGTGGTGCTGCCAAAGAACCTGAACTAACCTGATCGTCTTTGATCTCAATACCTTCTCCTTCATATCCAGTATCCGAATCGGCTTCTCTACATATGACATGTCTTCTCTGAGCTCCAACGGCTCATACTGAATCACATGTGTTGGATCCGGGTGATACTTCTGAAGCATCAAAATTTGGAAGACATTGTGGACACCTGATAAGTCCGATGGTAACGCCAACCTATAAGCCTTATCTCCCACTCGATCTAGTATCTCAAAGGGTCCAATGTAGCAAGGACTCAGCTTACCTCTCTTCCCAAATCTCGCTATACCTTTGGAATAAGAAACCTTTAGAGACACTGACTTGCTAACTGAAAACTCTAGTGGCCTCCGTCTTTTGTCAGCATAACTCTTTTGTCTGTTTTGAGCTGTTCGCAATCTATCACATATCAACCGAACATCCTCAAAGGCTTTCGTGACCATATCAAGAGCAAAAATCTTTCGGTCACCCACTTCTTCCCATCCAATAGTGGGACGACATCTACGGCCATACAAAGCCTCATATGGTGCAAATTGTAGGCGAATTCTGCTAGTGGCAAATACTCATCCCAGGAGCCTCTAAAATCCAGCACACATGCTCTCAACATATCCTTCAGAGTCTGTATAGTCCTATCTGACTGACCATCTGTCTAAGGATGGAAAATGGTGCTCAAAGTCAACTGGGTTCCCATGGCTTCCTGAAAATGTTCCCAAAAGTAGGAAGTGAATCGAGAATCCCTATCTGAAACAATGGTCACTGGAACACCATGTAACCTCATTACCTGACGTACATAAAAATTGGCTTGTGAACTCGGAGTATTGGTAGCTCTCATAGCTAGGAAGTGGGCTGACTTCGTCAATCTATCAACGATCACCCATATAGCATCGTGACTCCTGCGAGTCTTCGATAAACCAATCATGAAATTCATGGTGATATGCTCCCATTTCCATGCCAGTATAGGTAGAGGCTGCAAAAACCCTACAGGCTTCTGAGGCTCTACCTTCACCTGCTGACAAACAGACATCTCACCACAAACTCTGCCATATCCTTCTTCATCCCTGACCACCAATACACCTTCTGGAGATTCTGATACATCTTGTTACTCCCCGGATGTAACGTGTACCCCAAAGAATGAGCTTCTGACAAAATTTGTCTCTTGAGCTCTGGATCATTGGGAACACACAATCTCCCTCTGAATCTCAACAGTCCATCCGAACTCAACTCATAGTCGGCTACTGTGCCTGTCTATATCTAACTAGTCATATCAATACACTACAGATCAACACACTGGACTTATCAAATTCTATCTACCAAATCAGGTTCCAATCTCAGGTTAGCTATCATACAGTCGGTATCCATGTCAGAAGGCACAACACCAAAACTGAGGCTAGCAAACTGCCCTAGCAACTCATGTTCCCGAACCATCATATACAATACTATCCAAAGGCTCTTCCTACTCAACACATCAGCTACAATGTTAACCTTACCCAGATGATAAAGTATCTCACAATCATAGTCCTCTAGAAGCTCTAGCCATCTTCTCTGTCTTATGTTCAGTTCCTTCTGCGAGAACAGATACTTGAGGCTTTTATGGTCAGTATAAATCTTGAACTTCTCACTGTATAAGTAGTGGCTCAATATCTTCAATGCAAACACTACTGCTGCCAACTTCAAATAGTGGGTTAGATAGTTCTTCTTATGGTCTTTTAGCTGTCTGGATCCATAAGGAACTACCTTCTCATCCAGTATCAATACACAGCCTAGTCCCTGATACGAAGCATCGGTATACACTGAAAAACCTCCTGAGCTGGTAGGAATAGTGAGAATCAGAGTGGTGGTCAATCGACACTTCAACTCCTGAAAACTCTTCTCACAATCATCGTCACACAGGTATGCAACATTTTTCCAAGTGAGACATGTCAATAGAGCAGCCAACTTAAAAAATCCCTCAAAAAAACTTCGGTAATAACTCACCAAACCCAAAAAAATTTTGATCTCGGTGACTGTCGTCGGCTGTTCCCACTAAGCTACAGCCTTAATCTTGGATAGATCTACTAACACTCTATCCTTCAACACAGACGTGACCCAAAAATGAGATCTGCGCTAACCATAAGTCACACTTACTGAGTTTAGCGTACAACTCCTTCTCTTGGAGGGTCTATAAAACAATCCTTAGATGTTGTTTATGCTCTTCTTGAGACTTTGAATACACCAAGATGTCATCGATAAAAATGTTAACAAATTGATCCAAGTATAGCTGGAATACATCATTCATCTACGTCATAAAAGTTGCTGGAGCATTACTTAATCTGAATGGCATAACCAAGATTAAAGCACAATAACACAAGGAGATCGATCTCATAGGTTAGCAGATCGATCTGTTAATTTGAAAATGATAGGGGAGATCGATCTGTCGAATAGGCAGATCGATCTCCTAATCTCTCTATTTGAGGCAAGATCGATCTACAGATCGATCTGCCATACAGTCTCGTAGTGGGGAGATCGATCTCTCAATACCACAGATCGATCTCCTTAGCTCTCTGACTTTGAGGAGATCGATCTCTTTCATACCAGATCGATCTCATAAGTTCTCTGTTTGAGTGTGGATCGATCTTTCAGATCGATCAACAGTCTATGCTCTTAAGGGAGATCGATCTCTTCCTAGATCAGATCGATCCCTCAGCTCTAGTTTTAGGCAGATCGATCTCTTAACCCTTACAGATCGATCTCACTCTTCCTTAATACCTTTGTATAGGTTCAAAGCTTAGCAGATCGATCTCATTTCTTCCTGAGATCGATCTCTCATCAAGGACAAACCCAGGAGATTGATCTCTCATACGCCAGATCGATCTCTCATCAACAGAACTCTAAGTTCTGGTACTGATAACCTCTAAACATGTTTTTATATCTTCTTTATATTATTGAATTTACTTGTTTTGTCATTTTAAAATACATTAACTCAACAATCTCCCCCTTTTTGATATGATAAAACCTATTCAATCAACATGTTTAGTTGCTTATTTTACATTTTGCACAAACTCCCCCTTGATGTAAGCTCCCCCTTACTTTTGGCCTTTGATCTCTAAACTTTCTTAACTCCCCCTTATTTTAATCATTCCTTTTAGGTCATTAGATGTGATTCTTAAAATGCTTTAAACATGTTTTAACACACGCATGTGTTATTAACATTATTTCTTCTCCCCCTTTTTGTCATATCAATGGTGAGAAGGAAATCTGAAACAATACTCTATCATTTCAAATTATCATTTCTTTCAATAACACAAAGGGTAGTTCATTCAAGCAAATTGAGTTTAAACAAAGAGAAATGAAAACATATAACAGAACTAAATTTTGCAACTAAGCCCTCTGGTGGAGGAGGAAATCGATCTATGAGATCCTCAACGTGAGTGCGAGTGTCTTGAATCTCATCAAACATCGCCTCCTGAGCCTCATGAACTTCATCCACTCTTCGATTCAAGTCGTCGAACATCCGCTATTGAGTTGCATGAACTGCATCCACTCTTTGGTTCAAGTCGTCGAACATCTGCTGCTGAGTTGTATGAAGGTTTGCAAAGCCTTCATCGATCTTTCGGTTGAGCTCACTCATCATCGTCATAATGAGCTCCATGCCAGCAGGTGAGGGTGCAGGTATAGTGTTCTGAGGAGTCGAGGACGATGGACCCGTAGCCGGTGCAGCAGGTGGGTTCATAGGCTCATCGGAGGGGTCTTCCTCCATAGCTTCAGCAGGCTACTGTTCCCTCTTCTTCTTCCAGTCGCCCTGAAAATCCTTGTAGTATCCCATGTGATGGAGTGTCCCGATGTTGAGGAAGCTCTTGGGAGAGGGCATTTCACCGGTTTCGCAGCTGCTATCTATCTTGAGCCGTTGGAGAAAGTACGCCACTGGTTGAGGAAACACGATCGTTGTGGCTTGGCCTCGTACAATCTTTAACCAGTCTTGAAAGATAAAGTGGACGAGGTTGGGTTTTTGACTGGTAGAATGAATATGGTGAATCCAAAACCTATCTAATCTCTTAACAGTCGAGTGTCGGGTACCAAATGGACGAAGGTTCCACGAGATGATGAGGTGGAGTAGCCGGGGGTGCATTGGGAGTTCACTTGCCTTATCCCCAGGAATGTCAAACTCCAAAGGAACTTCCTCATCTTCGTTCATCAAACCTTCATCGCGTATGTCGAAGGCTTGGGCTAAGATTTCAGTGGTTACGGCAATGGACCTTCCCATGACATACGTTGTGAAACCAAGAATGTTACAGGAGTCGATAGGATCATAGTTGAGTTCGGCATTGGAAAAGAATGCACGAACGATATTTGGAGGTACGGGAGTATTTATTTTTAGAAAGGACATCTAACCAAACTCTTCAAATTTAGACAAATATGGCAAATCAATTCGGTTGAGGAAAGAGAAATCGATTGTACGCCAATGTTTAATTGGCATGGTTGAAATGTATTCTTCGTATCGCTTTCTCTTCGCAGGTGTTTTAAAACACCGGTTGAAGGTAGCGATGGAAGAGGGAGGAATGGATTGGGAAGATGACCCGGTTTCTACAGTGGTTCAGGGAGGTTTTTGTCTTACTTTCATAAGCCTAGGCATGGTTCTAGACACAAGAATTATGCTAATTCAGATTCACAAGCGAAAAAATCAATGGAACAGTAACTAGATTTGCCATATAATGAAAGTGAACACAAATCGTAGGAAATTTTTGAGAAAACAATGAGGAATGTTGGTTACTATACCAGGAAATGACACGGAGACGCAATGGAGGCCGTACCGAGATCGATCTGAGGAGGAATCGAGAGAGGTGGTGCGAGGGAAGTTAGGGACTTTGAAGTTTAAGTTTTTGAAATTTGGGGATTTCTGGCCAGTTTTTATAGTCTAGGGCAGAGGAGATCGATCTGTCGAGACGACAGATCGATCTGTCATTTCCAAAAGCCAAGAGAGATCGATCTGTCGCATGAACAGATCGATCTGTTAGCAAACAGAGGCTTAAGGAGATCGATCTGTCACATGCACAGATTGATCTGCAGTTTAACAGAGGCTTAGAGAGATCGATCTGCCAAATGCATAGATCAATCTTCAGAATACAGAAGCTTGATGAGATCGATCTGTCGTATGGACAGATCGATCTGCTTTTTAACAGAGACGTAAGAAGATCGATCTTATGGTTAGAAGATCGATCTGCTGAGCTTAACCTTACTGATTTAGGCTTGTTGGAAGTATGGAGATCGATCTATATTACAAGGAGATCGATCTCTCATCCTTGTTGCCAGAAAATCTTTGCGAAAACTCTTTTAAGATCAACTTGAAACCAAGATTTTTGAAACACAAGCAACTTAGGGAGCATTCATAAGTCCTAATTCACCTCTAAGAATGCAAAACCTATCTCTATCAAGGGGTTTGGTGAATATATCAGCTATTTGATGTAGAGTGTCAATATACTCTAGAATTATATCCCCCTTTTGCACATGATCTCTAAGGAAATGATGCCTAATTTCAATGTGCTTGGTTCTAGAGTGTTGAATAGGATTTTTAGATAGATTAATGGCACTGGTATTATCACATTTAATAGAAACTTGTTTCATGTCAATACCATAATCTTTCATTTGTTGTTTAATCCAAAACACTTGAGCACTACAACTACCAGCTGCTTTGTATTCAGCTTCAGTTGTGGACTGAGCCACACTGTTTTTGTCAGACCTCGATTTTTGTAGCTTATTTCCTTATGATTCCTATGTGTATGAACACTATGTAATTATAGTTGAATCATAAGAAGAGTATTTACTAGATTTAAAGTGTTAGTGAAATGAATTAACACGCAAAAGCTACATAAAATGCCTAATGTGGACGATGGGTATCACAGGCTAAATCGAGTCATTCTAAATCATTTTGACTGAAAATAAGAACTAAAAATAAGAGAGCGTAGAGAGCTCATGAAGGAAAGTCAGCTTGATTTAGACCCGAACATACAAAACGAGTGTAAAAGCTAAAAAGGGTAAAATGGACCTTTTTGGCGAGAAAAGGAGTTTCGGGTGAAATTATCCACCGGGAGCGGTTGGAATATAAAAACAAGAGTGTAAGACATAATATATGACACTTTCAAAATTTGGAGAAAAAGTCAACTTAGTCAATGGTTAAGGAAAAAGTCAACTATAGTTAAGAAAGTGGACTTTTGCCATATTTGACTAATCATGGTTAAAAATTAACCTAAGTGTGGAGAAACATTTAGGGAAAAATATTCTTGGTCAGAATACAAGATAATCATCCCCAAAAGTAAGGAAAATTTATTCGGAAGGATTCCGGAATAAATTTAATGGTTAAAAACATAATGGGCCTAAGGTGAAAATTTTAAAGCCCATTAAGGTATATTAAACGTATATCGAAATTTTTAGGTCCTTTAGACCGAATTGTTGGACCAATTGATCGGCCAAATTTTGAGACAATAAAAGGCCCGAGGTATAGTAAAAATTTCAGCCCAAAAGTCCATTAGGAAAGCCCAAACCGAGAAGCCCAATTGGAAAAGCCCATGAGATAAATATCTAACCATAGTTAAAGTTAACTATGACTCATAAGGTGACTCATAAGGTGACTCATGGTTCAGATTTGGAAAGTCAAGTATAATGGCTGAAAAGTAAGGCTTAATGGCTAAGTAAGTGGCTTATAAATGCAGCCACACCATTGTCATCTTCATCACACAATTCCGGCTAGAGAAGAACACCATTGAAACATAAACATCCAAGCTTTCTCTCAATAGAAATCACTAGGAATTAGACATATTTGAAACTTGCATTCTTCATGTAAGTTGTTCCAAATTGAAAGGAGATTGACATATGTTGGAATTGGCTATCAAGGAGCCATAGAGTGCAAACCGAGAGCCTCCAAAGTTTCGGCCAAAGGGTGAACACAACAATTGGTATATTTTCTAATTTCCAATTTCATATATGTTAATGTATGAATGATTTTAAGTATGTTGATATATGTTTTAAGCATTGAAACATATTAAATCACCATGAAGAGGGTTAGGCCGAGAGTGATCAATGGGATATTGAAATATGTCAATTTGATTTTAAGACATAAATGGATTAGTACACATGTATTAATGTAAATGGTATAATTAGAATTAATCAAATTGATTAATTAATACATGTAAATTGTTGGCAATCAAGGTGTTTGATAAAATGCCTAAATGAACAATATGATGATTGGTAATGTTGCCTACCAAGTGTTTGTGAGATGCCTAAGTGAAAATGGCTAGGAAATAAGCATGTATGGCATGCCATGGTGGAAAACCGAGAATGGCTAGCTCTCGGCCATGGCATGTGGCCGAGAGGCCCAATGGTGGCCGAGAGGCCCAATGGGCCAAGCCCAATATTTTTAGGCCCAATTGGGTGAATGGGTCTAAGACAAGCCCAATAAGAGTTGGTGGGCCCCACAAGCCCAATAGGCCCAACAAAAATGAATAGTAAAATGAAAATGGACTTAAGGCCTAGTTAGGCCCATTAAGGATTTTAAGGCCCATTAAGGGAAATTAAACTGTATTAATGTGTAATACAGTAGGAAAATTATAATTAACCTGAGGAATGGTTATTTACAGCTCCGGAGTTTACATTGAGAGCTGATCGGACTGCGGGATTTAGCAGCACCGAGGAAATGAGGTCACGTGACGTGATCCGAGGTAAGGGACTTTTGCGAGTAGTTAGAGATACCTGCACGTATTTTCAACTGCTTCTGCATTCACTTAAAAACTCTGAGGGTCAGAGAAAGTGAATAATAATTATTGCGACCCGATAGTGGCAAATTACGATTTTGCCCCTAGTTAGTCAAAAAGTCAACTTTTGTGAGAAGTTGCAAAAAGCATGGAAAATACTATTGTGAGTGTTTAATTGCTATTAGCATGAAAATAAATAGATGGGCTAATGATTTTAAGGTTGATATGACTTAAGCACACTTTTAGTGCTGATTTTACTATTTTGTAAACAATCCCTTTTAAATAGCCATCTATCATATTATGTGAGAATGAATCGTGCTAGAGCACAGCTCGCACTGGGATTCATATGTTTTCCACATACATAGTGCTGGATTTTGATACGCACTAGATTTTCATGACATGCATGATAGAGTACTGGAGTTTTACTCATACTCAGCTTTAAATGATATATGCATGACAGAGTGCTGGAGCGATTGGCTCGTACTTGATTCTTCATGGTTTATACATGACATAGTACTGGGAGCTATTGCTCGTACTTGATTTTGATATTGTGCATAGCATAGTACTGGGAGCTATTGCTCGTACTTGATTTAATACATAAACTATGCATTTACCTAGTTGCTAGAGATTGCTCGCACTAGAGTTAAGTTTTGTGATGTGAAACAGTGTTATGTAATACATGTTAAAACCCATGCCTGTATCTTTGTGTGACTGTGTGTCATAGCTAGAGAGGATATCCGCATGAGGTTGATATAGACGTGGTATACTTATTTCCATAGTTTCGAGGGCTAAGTCCTATGGGAGGCACCCTGGCTATGAGGGTCCACGGGTGTACTTTGTATCGTGTTTGGGACACAAGGTGTACGCTGTACCGTGTGTTACGTAGCTGGCGGTTGACATTGGACTGACCATCCTCTCGTTACAGCAGTGATTGCCGCACACCGAGTACTGTGTTGCATGGGATCACTTTTCGGATATGATCATAATCCAGGATACTGTTTGCATTAACCACAGAGTCTAACATGATATATCACATTGATTGACTGATTTAAACTACGGACAGACCTGAGGGATGGGTCGGACTCCGATTTGTGTTGTGAATCATTTGATGCCATATTTATTATGATTTAAATATACATGGCATGATTTACATAAAGGCATGATTTATATATAATGCATTGTTTTGCACTACATGCCTACATTTGAGAAATAAAGCATGATTTCTGTACATGGGATTTATTCTGTACAAGTATATATATTATATTTCAAGACATGCTTTTAAAGTGAGTTAAGGAAATAATGTTTTCAAGGCATAGCACTATTTTGAGTAGATAGTGTGGATATCTACTTGCTTGCCTGATTTCCTTACTGAGCGCGTTATGCTCACCCCTCTTTTCTTTACATCTCTCTACAGAGCGTCAGTAGAGCGAGAGTTGTCGTGGGAGAGTGTCCCAGAGTCCACTGCTAGTTCCTATCGATCGCCAGGTATACTTATTATGTACAGTTGTGTATCTAAACATAGAAACAGCACAGTGATGTATACGTTATATATTATGGGGAATGTAATTGTATTAGATTTTATATAATCTTACATGTATAATAAAAGCAGCTACAGTCAGAAATAATATATTGACATGTATGTATGAAATGGATGATGTGGTAAGTGAGGACTCTGACATCGAATCACAGCCCAACCAGTGAAGAGAGGAAAGGTAAGTTAAAAATGCAAAAAAAATTATTATGGTTTTTGGTTAAAGTCAAGGATTAAAACTGGGGTCCTGACAGAATGGTATCAGAGCAGAGGTTGGTCTGATGTGAGTCGGTGTTAGAAAAATATGAAAGTGTACATCCCCATAGTATTGTGCTGTGTTTAGATATAACTGTGTATACCAGATAGGAAATGGACTGATTCACTATTATGAATGCAGGAACTTTACCGATATGGCAAATACGCGTAGTGGTAGAGGTATGAGAGGTAGGGCTCGAGGCCAGGGAGATAGACCCGATGGACGAGCCACTGCCGGACCATTACCTACGCATGAGACTCCAGGTGCTACTGAGGCACCTGAGTGTGCTGAGACGCGCTTCACGAGATTAGAGCGTGGTCTCGAGACTATTATTGAGATACTGGCACAGACGATGCCAGGTAGGCAGAGACAGGAGGCAGGAGCTGCTACAAGAGAGGCAGTTGCCCCTGATACACCTACGCAGACAGCTGATGCACAGAGGACAGTAGATACTCCTACACCTCCACCGATTTCGGGTGGTAGTGGATTAGGATATGGATGTGATCTGCATCGGTTGAGGGAGTTCTAGAAGTTTAGACCTCCATCATTTAGTGGGGCCAAGAACCCCGTGGCTGCCGAGGAGTGGTTAGCAGAGATGGAAAAGCTTTATGGATTCTTCGAGTGTACGACCTCGGAGATGGTCGCGTTTGCTGCGTTCCTACTGAAGGGAGCCGCAGAGCATTGGTGGAAGTCCACCCGACCTATATTGAGATCTCGACACACGGATATCAGTTGGGATATATTCCGGGAGGCCTTCAAGAGGCAGTTTATTCCCGACACTGCACAGCGGAAGTTACAGGCAGAGTTTTTGGGACTACGTCAGGGGAGTTTATCTGTGGATGAGTATGAGACTCGATTCCTATCCCTAGGAAGATATGACCCGGATACCATATACAGTGAGACCAGGAAGGTCCATAGGTTTATCGACGGGTTGAGACCGGTTCTGCTGTCCAAGTTGGTTCCGCTGGACATAGTGACTTATGAGGAGGCAGTGCGCAGGGCGCAACTATGTGAGCAGGACTACGAGAGGAATGCTTCCGAGTTTGGGAAGTTTAGCCGTAGCCTAGACTTGCAGAAGAAGAGACCCACTAGAGATTTTAGTTATCGAGGGGGAAAGAGATCCTTCGGTAAGAGATCACGGATAGAGGGGACACGAGATAGATATGCTAGACCTCCTTCTTATCCGACTGCAGCCCCAGCGAAGGGCATTGTCATGGGAGGACCGAGACCTGCTGCAGATTCGTACAGAAGATGCGGTAGATCACATGGAGATAGACCGTGTCCACAGGGTGCTATGGTATTTTTTCGATGTGGGAAACAAGGGCACATGGCTAGAGAGTGCCCAGCGCCGTATGTGACTGCACCACAGAGGGGCATGGAGTATGATAGAACCCCAGCTGGTACGTCTGCTCAGAGAGGTAGAGCGACGGCAGAGGAGAAGGGGAAACAAGTGATGGGTCAAGGGCGAGTACATGCTTTGGACCAGGGAACAGCTGATGCTTCATCGGATGTGATTCGAGGTAACATCCTGATTTATGATATTGAAACATATGTTTTAATTGATCCTGGTGCCACGCATTCTTTTGTATCGCCTTCATTTACATGTAAATTAGCAAGACATGTAGAGCGTACACGTTTATGTATGATGATGTTAATCAGTACGCCTATGAATAGTAGTCAAGTTGTAGAATATGTATATAATGACTGCAAGTTGAGAGTAGGGGATAAGGAGATGACAGCCAATCTAATATTACTAAGTATGAGTGACTTTGATATAATATTAGGAATGGATTGGCTATCTGCAAACCATGCTATTTTAGATTGTTATGCTAAGACAGTTATGTTTCCTAACCCTACAAGATATGTTGTAAAGTTTAATAAGAATAAATGAAAGGAATAGATATGATTATTACATGATTTTTGATTTAGAAAACCTTCAACATATCAAGGTTTCATTGCGTACGTGGTAGATATGGATAAGGCACATCCGGAGTTGTCAGATATCACTGTGGTCAGAGAGTACCCAGATGTTTTCCCGGATGAATTGCCAGGGTTACCACCAGACAGAGAGATGGAGTTCTGTATAGATCTGGTGCCTGGTACGGAGCCTATTTCGAGACCACCTTATCACATGGCCTTAGTCGAGCTGGAGGAGCTCAAGAGACAGTTACAGGAGCTGTTGGATAGGGGCTTCGTACGACCGAGTGTTTCACCTTGGGGAGCACCGATTTTGTCTGTAAGGAAGAAGGATGGGAGCCTCCGATTGTGTATAGACTACCGATTGTTGAATAAGGCCACCATCAAGAATAGATACCCCCTTCCACGCATTGACGACTTGCTAGATCAGCTACAGGGAGCACAGGTCTTTTCCAAGATTGACTTAAGGTCTGGGTATCATCAGCTGAAGGTTCGGAGTGGATATGTACCCAAGACAGCATTTCGTACCCGATATGGCCATTATGAGTTCTTGGTCATGCCATTCGGATTGACGAATGCTCCAGCTGCTTTCATGGCTTTAATGAACGATGTGTTCAAGCCATACTTGGACCAGTTTGTTATCGTCTTCATCGATGACATATTGGTGTATTCGAGATCCAAGGAGGAGCATGAGGATCACCTCAGGATCGTGTTGCAGACATTACGGGAGCATGAGTTTTATGGTAAGCTCAGCAAGTGTGACTTTTAGTTGTCACAGATCTCATTTTTGGGACATGTCGTATCGAGAGATGGTGTATCAGTTGATCCATCTAAGATAGAGGCGGTAGTTCAGTGGGAACAGCCGAGGACAGTCACCGAGATCAGGAGTTTCCTGCGTTTAGCTGGATACTATCGGAGATTCGTTGAGGGATTTTCGAAGTTGGCTGCTCCGTTGACACGTCTTACTCGAAAGAGTACACCGTTCATATGGAACGAGGATTGTGAGAAGAGCTTTGAGGAGTTGAAGCGTCGATTGACCACCGCTCCAATTCTCACTATCCCTACCAGCTCAGGAGGATTTGCAGTGTATACCGATGCTTCGCATCAGGGACTGGGCTGCATATTGATGCAGGATGGGAAGGTAGTTGCTTATGGATCCAGACAGTTGAAGGATCATGAGAAGAACTATCCGACCCATGATTTGGAACTAGCAGCAGTAGTGTTTGCGTTGAAGGTATGGCGTCACTACTTGTATGGTGAGAAGTTCCAGATATTTACCGACCACAAGAGCCTCAAGTACCTGTTCTCACAGAAGGAGCTGAACATGAGACAGAGAAGATGGCTAGAGCTTCTGAAGGACTACGATTGCGAGATACTTTATCATCCGGGTAAGGCTAACGTTGTAGCCGATGGCTTGAGCAGGAAGAGCCTGGGGATGGTATCGTATATGATGGTTAGGCAACATGATTTGCTAAATCAGTTTGCCAGCCTCAGTTTGGGAGTCGTGCCTTCTGACATGGATACAGGCTATGTGATAGCTAGTCTACGCTTGGAGCCGGATCTGTTGGACAGGATCAGAGTAGCTCAGCAGACTGATCCATTTTGTATGGATGTGAGTAGTCAGATGCAGAAGGGCACCTTGACTGATTTTGGGTTGAGTTCTGATGGACTACTGAGGTTCAGAGGCAGATTGTGTGTTCCCGAGGATCCAGGACTCAGGAGATTGATATTGGCGGAAGCTCATTCGTCGAGGTATACTTTACATCCGGGGAGTAACAAGATGTATCAGAATCTCCGGAAGGTATACTAGTGGTCAGGTATGAAGAGAGATGTAGCAGACTTCGTGGCAAAGTGTCTCATATGTCAGCAGGTGAAGGTAGAGCATCAGAAACCTGCAGGATTATTGCAGCCTCTACCTATACCGACATGAAAATAGGAGCATATCACCATGGATTTCGTGATGGGTTTATCGAGGACCCGACCCACAGGAATCACGATGCTATATGGGTGATCGTTGATAGACTGACGAAGTCAGCCTACTTCCTAGCTATGAGAACTACCGATACTCTGAGTTCATTAGCAAAACTGTATGTACGCAAGGTAGTGAGGTTACACGGTGTACCAGTGAGCATAGTCTCTGATAGGGATTCCCGCTTCACATCCCACTTTTGGGGACATTTTCAGGAAGCAATGGGAACCCAGTTGAGTTTGAGCACCGCTTTCCATCCTCAGACAGATGGTCAGTCAGAGAGGACTATACAGACTCTGGAGGACATGTTGAGAGCATGTGTGCTAGACTATCGAGGCTCCTGGGATGACCACTTGCCACTAGCCGAGTTTGCCTACAACAACAATCATCATTTGAGTATCGGGATGGCACCGTATGAGGCTTTGTATGGCCGTAGATGTCGTTCCCCTATTGGATGGGAAGAAGTGGGTGACCGTATGATTTTTGCTCCTGGCTTGGTTGCGCAAGCATCTGAGGACGTCCACTTGATAGTAGAGAGACTGAGGACAGCTCAGAGCAGACAGAAGAGTTACGCTGACAGGAGACGTAGGCCACTAGAGTTTGCAGTTGGTGAATCCGTGTTTTTGAGAGTTTCTCCTTCCAAGGGCATAGCGAGGTTTGGGAAGAGAGGGAAACTAAATCCTCGCTATATTGGACCCTTTGAGATACTTGATCGAGTGGGAGATAAGGCGTATAGGTTGGCATTGCCACCGGACTTATCAGATGTCCACAACGTCTTCCACATATCGATGCTTCGGAAGTATCACCCAGATCCGTCACATGTGATTTGTTACGAGCCTTTGGAGCTCCGAGAGGACTTGTCATATGTAGAGAGACCGATTCGGATATTGGATAGGAAGGAGAAGATATTTAGATCGAAGACCATCGGATTAGTGAAGATTCTCTGGCAGCATCATACTTCAGAGGAAGCTACTTGGGAGCTAGAGAGTCTGATGCGAGAGAAGTACCCTCACCTATTTGAGGACTGACTTGGTTCTAATTTGGAGGATCAAATTTTCTGAGTGGGGGAGGATTGTCAGACCCGGATTTTTGTAGCTTATTTCCTTATGATTCCTATGTGTATGAACACTATGTAATTATAGTTGAATCATAAGAAGAGTATTTACTAGATTTAAAGTGTTAGTGAAATGAATTAACACGCAAAAGCTACATAAAATGCCTAATGTGGACGATGGGTATCACAGGCTAAACCGAGTCATTCTAAATCATTCTGACTGAAAATAAGAACTTAAAATAAGAGAACGTAGAGAGCTCATGAAGGAAAGTCAGCTTGATTTAGACCCGAACATACAAAACGAGTGTAAAAGCTAAAAAGGGTAAAATGGACCTTTTTGGCGAGAAAAGGAGTTTCGGGTGAAATTATCCACCGAGAGCGGTTGGAATATAAAAACGAGAGTGTAAGACATAATATATGACACTTTCGAAATTTGGAGAAAAAGTCAACTTAGTCAATGGTTAAGGAAAAAGTCAACTATAGTTAAGAAAGTGGACTTTTGCCATAGTTCACTAATCATGGTTAAAAATTAACCTAAGTGTGGAGAAAAATTTGGGGAAAAATATTCTTGGTCAGAATACAAGATAATCATCCCCGAAAGTAAGAAAAATTTATTCGAAAGGATTCCGAAATAAATTTAATGGTTAAAAACGTAATGGGCCTAAGGTGAAAATTTTAAAGCCCATTAAGGTATACTAAACGTATATCGAAATTTTTAGGTCCTTTAGACCGAATTGTTGGACCAATTGATCAGCCAAATTTTTAGACAATAAAAGGCCCGAGGTATAGTAAAAATTTCAGCCCGAAAGCCCATTAGGAAAGCCCAAACCGAGAAGCCCAATTGGAAAAGCCCATGAGATAAATATCTAACCATAGTTAAAGTTAACTATGACTCATAAGGTGACTCATAAGGTGACTCATGGTTCAGATTTGGAAAGTCAAGTATAATGGCTGAAAAGTAAGGCTTAATGGCTAAGTAAGTGGCTTATAAATGCAGCCACACCATTTTCATCTTCATCACACAATTCCGGCTAGAGAAGAACACCATTGAAACATAAACATCCAAGCTTTCTCTCACTAGAAATCACTAGGAATTAGACATATTTGGAACTTGCATTCTTCATGGAAGTTGTTCCAAATTGAAAGGAGATTGACATATGTTGGAATTGGCTATCAAGGAGCCATAGAGTGCAAACCGAGAGCCTCCAAAGTTTCGGCCAAAGGGTGAATACAACAATTGGTATATTTTCTAATTTCCAATTTCATATATGTTAATGTATGAATGATTTTAAGTATGTTGATATATGTTTTAAGCATTGAAACATATTAAATCACCATGAAGAGGGTTAGGCCGAGAGTGATCAATGGGATATTGAAATATGTCAATTTGATTTTAAGACATAAATGGATTAGTACACATGTATTAATGTAAATGGTATAATTAGAATTAATCAAATTGATTAATTAATACATATAAATTGTTGGCAATCAAGGTGTTTGATAAAATGCCTAAATGAACAATATGATGATTGGTAATGTTGCCTACCAAGTGTTTGTGAAAATGCCTAAGTGAAAATGGCTAGGAAATAAGCATGTATGGCATGCCATAGTGGAAAACCGAGAATGGCTAGCTCTCGGCCATGGCATGTGGCCGAGAGGCCCAATGGGCCAAGCTCAATTTTTTTAGGCCCAATAGGGTATAATGGGTCTAAGACAAGCCCAATAAGAGTTGGTGGGCCCCACAAGCCCAATAGGCCCAACAAAAATGAATAGTAAAATGAAAATGGACTTAAGGCCTAGTTAGGCCCATTAAGGATTTTAAGGCCCATTAAGGGAAATTAAACTGTATTAATGTGTAATACAGTAGGAAAATTATAATTAACCTGAGGAATGGTTATTTACAGCTCCGGAGTTTACATTGAGAGCTGATCGGACTGCGGGATTTAGCAGCACCGAGGAAGTGAGGTCACGTGACGTGATCCAAGGTAAGGGACTTTTGCGAGTAGCTAGAGATACCTGCACGTATTTTCAACTGCTTCTGCATTCACTTAAAAACTCTGAGGGTCAGAGAAAGTGAATAATAATTATTGCGACCCGATAGTGGCAAATTACGATTTTGCCCCTAGTTAGTCAAAAAGTCAACTTTTGTGAGAAGTTGCAAAAAGCATGGAAAATACTATTGTGAGTGTTTAATTGCTATTAGCATGAAAATAAATAGATGGGCTAATGATTTTAAGGTTGATATGACTTAAGCACACTTTTAGTGCTGATTTTAATTTTGTAAACAATCCCTTTTAAATAGCCATCTATCATATTATGTGAGAATGAATCGTGCTAGAGCATAGCTCGCACTGGGATTCATATGTTTTCCACATACATAGTGCTGGATTTTGATACGCACTAGATTTTCATGACATGCATGATAGAGTACTGGAGTTTTACTCGTACTCAGCTTTAAATGATATATGCATGACAGAGTGCTGGAGCGATTGGCTCGTACTCGATTCTTCATGGTTTATACATGACATAGTACTGGGAGCTATTGCTCGTACTTGATTTTGATATTGTGCATAGCATAGTACTGGAGCTATTGCTCGTACTTGATTTAATACATAAACTATGCATTGACCTAGTTGCTAGATATTGCTCGCACTAGAGTTGAGTTTTGTGATGTGAAACAGTGTTTGAGCAGAGTGACGACTGTGAGTCGCACTCAAGACGCACACTGTATGTGATATGTAATACATGTTAAAACCCATGCCTGTATCTTTGTGTGACTGTGTGTCATAGCTAGAGAGGATATCCGCATGAGGTTGATATAGACGTGGTATATTTATTTCCATAGTTTCGAGGGCTAAGTCCTATGGGAGGCACCCTGGCTATGAGGGTCCACGGGTGTACTTTGTACCGTGTTTGGGACACGAGGTGTACGCTGTACCGTGTGTTACGTAGCTGGCGGTTGACATTGGACTGACCATCCTCCCATTACAGCAGTGATTGCCGCACACCGAGTATTGTGTCGCATGGGATCACTTTTCGGATATGATCATAATCCAGGATACTATTTGCATTAACCACAGAGTCTCACATGATATATCACATTGATTGACTGATTTAAACTGCGGACAGACCTGAGGGATGGGTCGGACTCCGATTTGTGTTGTGAATCATTTGATGCCATATTTATTGTGATTTAAATATACATGGCATGATTTACATAAAGGCATGATTTATATACAATGCATTGTTTTGCACTACATGCCTACATTTGAGAAATAAAGCATGATTTCTGTACATGGGATTTATTCTGTACAAGTATATATATTATATTTCAAGACATGCTTTTAAAGTGAGTTAAGGAAATAATGTTTTCAAGGCATAGCACTATTTTGAGTAGATAGTGTGGATATCTACTTGCTTGCCTGATTTCCTTACTGAGCGCATTATGCTCACCCCTCTTTCCTTTACATCTCTCTACAGAGCGTCAGTAGAGCGAGAGTTGTCGTGGGAGAGTGTCCCAGAGTCCACTGCTAGTTCCTATCGATCGCCGGTATACTTATTATGTACAGTTGTGTATCTAAACATAGAAACAGCACAGTGATGTATACGTTATATATTATGGGGAATGTAATTGTATTAGATTTTATAAAATCTTACATGTATAATAAAAGCAGCTACAGTCAGAAATAATATATTGACATGTATGTATGAAATGGATGATGTGGTAAGTGAGGACTCTGACATCGAATCACAACCCAACCAGTGAAGAGAGGAAAGGTAAGTTAAAATGCAAAAAAATTTATTATGGCTTTTGGTTAAAGTCAAGGATTGAAACTGGGGTCCTGACAGTTTTGTTTCTTGGAGAACCAAGAAATTAATCTATTTCCTAAGAATTGGCAAGTACCTGAAGTAGTTTTCCTATCTATTTTACATCCTCCAAAATCTGCATCTGAAAATGCATGAAGGGTAAAATTTGAGTCTTTGGGGTACCAAAGTCCTAGTGAGGGAGTGTCTTTGAGGTATCTAAAGATCCTTTTAGTTGCTAATAGATGTGATTCCCTAGGGGAGGATTGAAATCTAGCACAAAGGCATACACTAAACAAAATATCTGGTCTACTTGCAGTTAAATAAAGCAATGAGCCTATCATAGACCTATAGAGTTTAGTGTCTACACACTTACCACTTTCATCTTTATCAAGCTTGATGTTGGTGCCCATTGGAGTGGCTTGAGGTTTGCGATTGTCCATAGCAAATCCTTAGTATACTTTGCTTGATTGATGAAGGTTCCATCCTTTGTTTGCTTCACTTGAAGTCCCAAGAAGAATGTGAGTTCTCCCATCATGCTCATCTCAAATTCTCCTTGCATGATCTTAGCAAACTCTTGGCATAAAGACTCATTAGTTGAACCAAAAATAATATCATCTACATAGACTTGTACAACTAGTAAATCCTTATTTTTATTCTTGATGAATAAGGTGGTATCCACTTTTCCTCTTAAAAATCCCTTTTTCTATTAAGAATTTTGACAACCTTTCATACCAAGCTCTAGGAGCTTGTTTCAATCCATAGAGTGCCTTAGATAATTTAAAAACATGTTTAGGAAATTCATGATTTTCAAAACCAGGAGGTTGCTCAACATAGACTTCTTCATTAATGAAACCATTTAGGAATGCACTTTTTACATCCATTTGATATAATTTGAAGTTTTTATAACATGCAAAGGCAAGTAACATTCTTATTGCCTCTAGTCTAGCTACCGGTGCATAGGTTTCATCATAATCTATACCTTCTTCTTGTCTATAGCCTTGTTCCACTAACCTAGCCTTATTCCTTATGATCACACTATTTTCATCCATTTTGTTCTTGAATATCCATTTAGTTCCAATTATAGAGTGATCACTAGGCCTAGGAACTAGTTTCCATACTTTGCTTCTCTCAAATTGATTTAATTCTTCTTGCATGGCTAGGAACCAATTATTGTCATCTAAGGCTTCAATGACATTCCTAGGCTCTATTTGAGATACAAAGGCTATATATTGACACATATTCCTTAGAGATGATCTAGTTCTAACTCCAAGAGTTGGATCTCCCACTATTTCACAATCTTTTACATATCCTAACTCCCTTGGTGCTCTAGATTCTCTCTCCAATATTTCTAATTCATCTTTATCTTCTTTATTCAAGTCAAGTTTTTCTAATAAATCATCTTCTAATTTTGAGTTTTCCTCCAAGTTTTCATCAAATATTCCAATATCCTCATCTTTAGATAAATTATTTGACTCATTAAATATCACATGAATTGATTCTTCAACCATCAATGTTCTTTTATTGTATACTCTATAAGCCTTTGAATTCAAAGTATATCCTAGAAAGATTCCCTCATCACTTTTGGCATCAAATTTTCCTAAATTATCTTTCCCATTATTTAAGACAAAACATTTGCAGCCAAAGGGATGGAAGTAACTAATGTTAGGCTTTTTACCCTTGTAGAGCTCATAAGGAGTTTTCTTAAGCATGGGTCTAATCATAGCTCTATTAATTATATAGCAAGATGTGTTTATAGCTTCAGCCCAAAAATACTTTGGCAAATTATTCTCACACAACATGGTTCTAGCCATTTCTTCCACAGTTCTATTTCTTCTTTCTACTACTCCATTTTGTTGTGGTGTCCTAGGGGCTGAGAAGTTATGACTAATTCCTTGATCATTACAATACTCATCAAATCCTATGTTTTCAAATTCCTTACCATGATCACTTCTAATGCTAGTTATTGTATACCCTTTTTCATTTTGAGTAATTTTTTAATAGGCTATGAACTTTTCTAAGGCTTCATTTTTTACTCTTAAAAAGAACACCCATGTGAACCTAGTGTAATCATCAACTATTACAAATCCATAGTGCTTCCCACCTAGGCTAGTTGTTCTAGTTGGTCCAAATAAATCTAAGTGAAGTAATTGAAGAGGCCTAGTGGTGGATACAATATTCTTAGGCTTAAATGTTATCCTTTTATGTTTTCCTTTAATACAAGCTTCGCATATTTCTTCATAATCAAAGGATAGCTTGGGTAAACCTATAACAAGATCCTTTCTAGCTAACTTAGATAGCACATGCATGCTAGCATGACCTAGTCTTCTATGCCATAACCAAGATTCCTTTTTATTGTCTACCATTAGGCATATATTTTCATTTTTGAGTTCATTAAGATATACAATATATATATTGCCTTGCCTATGACCTAGAAAAAGAACTTTGTTAGACTTAGGATCTACCACATTACATTTCATGCAATCAAAAATTACTTTGTAACCTTTGTCACAAAGTTGACTTATGCTTAGTAAATTATGCTTTAGACCCCTAACAAGCAATACTTTTTCTAAAGAGAAGTAATCATTACCTATTGAGCCACTTCCTTCTACTTGGCCTTTGGAGTTGTCCCCAAAAGTGACCTCTCCACCAACCTTTGATTTAAAAGAGTTGAAGTGGCTTCTATCTCCCGTCATGTGCCTTGAGCATCCACTATCCAAGTACCATGCTTCCTTTATTTTAGCTGTGTGGCCATGCTCAATCACCTACAAGAAGATTTAAACTCAAGTCTTAGGTACCCAAATTTTCTTGGGTCCTTTGAGGTTAGTGAATGCAATTCTTGATCCCTTTGGGATCCATTTTGCTAATGCATTACAATCCTTAGAGTGAATTACTTCTTTTGGAATCCATATCCTTTTTACTATTTTTCCTTTTAGAGTTCTCATCTTTATATTGCAATTATGTGATGCATGTCCCTTTCTATTGCAATATGAACAAGTAATTGCAGGTTTATTCATGCTCTTCCTAGCAATAAAACTTTTAAGGTGGGTCTCCCTACTCTTTGCATTATATCCTAAGCCATTTTTGTCAAAGAATGCCCTTTGGGTCTCTAGCATGCTATCTAACTTTTGTTGACCCATGTGGAACCTATTAAAGGAATTATGTAGATTGCTATTTTTCTCTTTAAGGTCACAAATTTCTAGATTTGAAATCTCTAGTTTCTTTTCACATTCTAATTTATCCAATTGCATTATCTCATTTTCTTTTCTCAATTTGGATATTATCTTTCTATATTTCATACTCATAGATTCATACTCTAATGCAAGGTCATCAAAGGCATCTTGCAATTCATCAAAAGAATATTCATTGAGGCTTGAAGTTACCTTTTCATCCTCAATAGCCATGAAGCACAAGTTGGCAATGTCCTCATTTGATTCATCATCGGAGCAGTCACTGTCGCTCCATGTTGCCACCAATGCCTTCTTTTTATGGAACCTATCATTGGACCTTTTAAGAAGAGGGCAGTTAAATTTTATGTGTCCTGGTTTTTACATTCATAACACACAATTGAGTCTTTTCTACCTACTTCTTCTTGATCTCTCTTATTGTTTCTCCTATTACTACCACTAGCTCTCATCCTCATGAACTTGTTAAATCTTTTGGCAAACATTGCCATCTCAAGGTCCTCTTCACTACCACTCTCATTCTTAATCTCCTCTTGAGCAGTGGATTTTAGAGCAACTCCCACTTTCTTGGGTGGCTCTTCATTTCTTTTTAATTTCATCTCATAAGTGAGTAGAGATCCTATTAATTCATCTAAAGACAATGTGTGAGGATCCTTAGATTCCTCAATTGCAGTCACTTTAGCTTCCCATGATTTAGGTAAGATATTTAAAATTTTCTCTACCATTTCAATATTAGAATATATTTTTCCTAAGGACTTTAGTCCATTAATTACATATGTGAATCTAGTGAACATATCACTAATTGATTCTCCTTCCTTCATCCTAAAAAGCTCATAGTCATGTGTGAGCATACCTACCTTTGTCTCCTTCACTTGGGTTGTACCCTCATGAGTTATTGCCAATTTATCCCATATTTGTTTGGCATTATCACACCCTGAGATCTATTATATTCATTTGGACCTAAGGCACAAAATAATGTGTGCATAGCTTTAGCATTTAGCTGAGCATATTTAATATCATTTGAATCCCATTCATCTTCTTCCTTAGGAATATCTCTTCCCTCTATTCTCTCTGTAGGGATTTGAGGTCCTTTAATTATAATTCTCCATACTTCATAATCATTTGCTTGAATGAATAACATCATCCTAGTCTTCCAATATGCATAATGCTCTCCATTGAACATTGGAGGTCTAACCGTAGAGTGCCTCTCTCCTACCAAACTAGTAGCTACATTGTTATGAGCCATTTGATCGTTTCTAACTCTTAGGAAGTTGTTCCTAGGTGATTAAATAGTCCTATCTCTGATACCAATTGTTGGCTCTACCGAGAGGGGGGTGAATCGGTTTTCTAACGTTAATAGCAAATTTTAATTTAATCCTATTTTAATTTGCAAATGAAAATAAGCAATATAATAAAATTAAACAATTTAATGCAAGATAGGGAAGAGAGAAACAAACACAATCGTTTATAGAGGTTCGGCCAAACTTTTGCCTACGTCCTCTCTCCTTGACCTTCTTGTCAAGTGCTTTCTTACTCTCCTTCAACAGAAGTTTACAATGTTCCTTTTACAGGTTAAGGAATAACCTCTCTACCCTTTGCAATATGAAAATGTATTCACCCTCTTACAATTTATCTCACTGAGGAACAATCCTCTTCTCTCTCAAGATAAGGATGAATACAAAATGAAGTTTTTAATGTAGGTACGACAAATACAGCTTTTGCACTTAAGCTTATACAATAAATCTCAATAAATGACGAATGAAGACACAAGGAATGAAAGTGTTGAAAGCTTGAGAATGAAGAAAATGTACAGCAATAATGTCTCTGTTCTCATTGTCTTCAATGCTTGGTTAAATACTGAAGGATTGGTAGTTGGAGCATTAAATGCTGTTTTTCCCGTTGAGTTTTTGCAGAAACTAGCCCTTGGGTACCTCCAGTAGAGTGCCAGATCGATCTGCCTTCTTGGCCAGATCGATCTCTTAGTTATAAATCCTGCAAGATTAAAGCACAATAACACAAGGAGATCGATCTCATAGGTTAGCAGATTGATCTGTTAATTTGAAAATGATAGGGGAGATCGATCTGTCGAATAGGCAGATCGATCTCCCAATCTCTCTGTTTGAGGCAAGATCGATCTACAGATCGATCTACCATGCAGTCTCGTAGTGGGGAGATCGATCTCTCAATACCACAGATCGATCTCCTTAGCTCTCTGACTTTGAGGAGATCGATCTCTTTCATACCAGATCGATCTCATAAGTTCTCTGTTTGAGTGTGGATCGATCTTTCAGATCGATCTACAGTCTATGCTCTTAAGGGAGATCGATCTCTTCCTAGATCAGATCGATCCCTCAACTCTAGTTTTAGGCAGATCGATCTCTTAACCCTTACAGATCGATCTCACTCTTCCTTAATACCTTTGTATATGTTCAAAGCTTAGCAGATCGATCTCATTTCTTCCTGAGATCGATCTCTCATCAAGGACAAACCCAGGAGATCGATCTCTCATACGCCAGATCGATCTCTCATAAACAGAACTCTAAGTTCTGGCACTGATAACCTCTAAACATGTTTTTATATCTTCTTTATATTATTGAATTTACTTGTTTTGTCATTTCAAAACACATTAACTCAACATACTTAACAACGTACGCTCCACGTACTTTAATAACTTACATGCAAATGAAGGCGATACAAATGAATGCTTGGCATCAGGATCAAATAATACATATGCTTCAAGATCAAAACTCAAGATGGTACGTTTAATCACATTCGATTAAGGATCAGCTGTGTCTTGGTCTAAAGCAAGTACTCGCCCTCGACTAATCACTTGCTTCCCTTTCTCCTCGGTTATCGCTCTCCTCCTCAGAGCAGAAGTATCAACTGGAGCTTTCTTTGGCTCCTTGCCCTTCTTTGGGTAGACTTAATCCACTTTAGGCAAGTTCTCGCGATATGCCCTGGTTTCCCACAACGAAAACAAACTACCAAAGTCATAGGACAAGGTCTACCGCCATGATATCTTCCACATCTACTACAGTGCTCAGTTGTAGGCCTCTGTCCTCTAATAATAATATCTCTGGCTAGAGCTATGGCCGGATATACAAGAGGTCTAACAATCTTCTCTTGTATCTCCTTAATTTGTGGTCTCTTATCGGAGAGTCTCCTCCCTCCTTGATAATCGAAACCTCTGCCATTATCTCTCACCGGCCTCTTCCTATCTCTATCTCGACTTTGGCTAACCTTCCCAAACTCAGAGGCTTTCCTCTCATAATCCTGCTTACAGAGTTGCACCCTGTGCACTGCCTCCTTGTACGTAGTAATGTCCAGTGGAACCAATCTCGATCGTAATGTCAGTCTCAGTCCATCCATAAATCTACGAACCTTTTTGGTCTCACTACACATAGTATCAGGGTCATACCTTTATAGGGATATAAATCTCGTGCCATACTCATCCACTGACTGACTCCCCTGGCTCAACCTAAAAAAGTTTGTCTGTAGCTTTGCTGCGTCGTATCCTGAACATACTGCCTCCTAAAAGCATCCAGAAATATCTCGCAACTAATCTCTGAGTGTCGAGCTCTTAATATCAATCTAATGGACTTCCACCAATGCTCTACCGCTCCCTTCACCATGAACACGACAAAGGCAACCATCTCTAAAGTCGTAAACTGAAAGAATTCGTACAACTTCTCGATCTTTCTAATCCAATCCTCCGCAACCACTAAGTCCTCGACCCCACTAAAATATGGCGATCTAAACGTCTGAAACTATCGTAGATGATCCAGATCACAACCGTACCCCAAGCCACTACTAACCTGTTGCGGGCCAACAGGAGATGGCGTATCCTAAACAGGTAGAGGTGTAGGAGTATCTGTAGGCTCTAGAGTCTATGCAGGCGTATCAGGAGCAACTCTCTATCCAGTAGTAGTCCCTGCATCCAAACCCTATCTCTCATGCATCGCCTGTGTAAACATCTCTCTCATGGTCTCTAGGTCTGCTCTATCCTACTAAAATGTGCCTCAATACTCTTTGGTACCTTAGTGGGACGTTGAGTCACAAGGTCAGATGAAGACTCATCTCGGCCCTCAGGCCTTCCTTTAACGCCTCTAGCCCGACCTCTCGCCCCTCTACCACAGTTAGTATTAGCCATAATAGCTAGATTCCGACATTCAAAACTGTTACTTATATAATTCCCATCTCGGAATACATATTTATATCTAAACACAGCACAGTAATATAGGGATGTAAACTTTCGTAACCACTAACACTAACTAACATCAGACCAACGCAGCTCTGATACCATTCTGTCACGACCGACTTTTACCAAAAATCACTACAAATTTTTCGCTTTTCCTTACTTTTCTTTCTCTTATAACTCAATCACCAACAGTTGGGCTATGATTCAATATTAGTATTATCACCTTTACTTACCATATCATCCATTCAACACATTACATAAATGCCAATATAACTATCTATTGACTTTAAATACTTTTGCATCATAAGTGAGCTCACATATAATTTAATACAAATACATCCCCAAATATTACTTATGTTTACATCACTGTGCTGTTATATGTTCAGATACAAAATCGTACGTGTGTCTATACCTTTCGCTTGATGGAAATGCAGCGGACACAAGGAATGCGAGTCCTCGACTATGTACTATCTACTGTGGAGGCTTTATAGAGATGTGGCAAATGAAAGGGGTAAGCTCACTAGGTTAATAAGGAAATCATGCAAACAAGTAGATAACTACACTATCTACTGAAAATATGCCCATGCCTTGAAATATTCTTTCCTTAACTTCACAATTAAAGCATGAGTTGGAAAACTGATGTGGCACGTACATATATTATTTCACATATGCTGAAATCATGCTTTGCTTTATAAACACAGGCATTTCATGCAAATCACTACATCTTTGTAAACTCATAATACCTTTAAATAAATCATGCCATTTAAATTCAAACATAGTAAATATGGCATTTTAGCAATTGAAACATATCAATCAGGTTCCAACCCATCCCTCATGGTCTACTCGAAAATCATATAAAATCATGTGAGACTCGGTGGCTAAATGCAATAATATCTTGGACTACATATCCTATACAGTGATCCCAAGCTACATAGTGCTCGGTCTACGGGGTAATCACTGCTGCAATAGGAGGTGGGTAAAATCCTAACAACCACCAGTTATCAACTCCTCAACTCCATATCTTACTCCAAACAACACATGGTACAACGTATCCGTGACACATAAACGGTATAACATACTCTTGTGGACCCTATCTCAATGGATAATCAATGCAACATCTCTAAATCCATATGCGAACATCTCATTAGTGTGACACATAGTCTACACGAAAAAATCAGCACGATTTTTAACATATCATGTATATCACATCAAAGTTACAGTTCAAGCCTTGAGTGTGACTCACAGTCAACTCCTCTCTCAAATTACTGAGGTTACAATGTAAGCTTTCAGTGTGACTCATAGTCGGCACCGTGCTCAAATCACTGTTTCACACATATCACAAACTCGAGCACTAGTAAGAGTAACACTCCAGCACTAGGTCATGTATATTTCACATTTCAAATAAAGTAAGAGCAATCGCTCCAACACTGTGTCATGTACAAAAATCATTAAAATCAAGTACGAGCAATGCTCTAGTACTATGTCATGTATAAATCTTGTAAAACTGTGTACGAGCAACGCTCCAATACTCTGTCATGAATATCATAGAAATCTAGTGCGAGTGATACTCCAGCACTTTTCATGTATAAAACATATAAAATGAAGTGCGAGTAGTGCTCCAGAACAATTTGTTTTCACACAACTCGATAGATGGTTCTTTTAAAAGGGATGATTTCAAATCAGTAAAATTAGCACCTTAATTGTGCTATTTCTCATCAATCATGAACAACAGCGGCCAATCTATCTATTGTTCTACTAAACAGCAGAAAAAACACGCAAAAACAAGTTTTCCATGCTTTTTATAACTTTTCCTAATTTCGTAAATTTTACCCTTGGTAGGGGAAAATAGTAATTTGCCCTTTCCAGGTCTCTATAAATATTATTCACTTTCTCTTACCCTCAGACTTTTTAAGTGAATGTAAAATCAGACGAAACTACGTGCAGATATCTCTAACTACCTGTAAAATCCCCTTGCCTCAATTACTCTGTACAGTTTGACTTTTCCATGATGAAGTTTCGTTAAGTCCGATTTGCACCCAATAAAATCTCCAGAGCTGCATATAACAATTTATCAAGTTAATTTCTATGCATTCTTTAGTATTTTCCCCTTTATTAGGCTAAATTTAAAGTATTGGGCCCATTTACTCTTATCAGGCCCAATTGCACCTTAATGAGCCTTAATCCATTTTAAGCACATTTTCACTTTACTATTTATTCCATCTGGGCCTATTAGGCTCGTTGGGCCTATTAACATTTATTCAGCTTGTCTGAGGCCCATTGCATCATTTACGATAGTTGATTTTCAATTCCAAACATAAGTCAAATTATACGGAATTAATCCATAAATTATTCGATGAATTTCTAACGCGTATAGCTATAAAGTTATAGTAAGTGAGATTCATTTACCCGAGATTTCATGATGGCACGTAAATCGATGCTCGATCAAACTAACTCTCGTCGCCTATTGTCGCACTACACATTTATATATTTAAACTGGTTAATTACGATCAAATATAAACTCAGATAAATTTTTCAAGAATTAAATCGGTTCATTTCAACTGCTTACCGGCTCACCGTAGCTCGGTGCATCATCGAACTTTTCTACTATTTTTTCCTTTTTTTTCATTTTTTCGCTAAATCGGTTCAGATCGATTCAATCCCTGTCTTCCCTGTTCGAAGCTCACCGGCTTCCACTTCCAGCAGATCCGTGGGACCTCACGAAGCATAGATCTGGTGCTGGCTAAGCTTTAGCTGGCCAAAAAGTGGCTGGTTCAGCCCTTTCTCTCTTCGGTTTCGCTGTCAGTTTTCTCCTTTTCACCGTTGACGACGCTGTCGGTCAGTTCTCGAGCTGATTTTGACACCCCTCGGTTCGTCTTCGCCTGGGGATAATTCGATTGGCGATGGTGCAGGGCAAATCGACACCGGTGTCGTCGATTTCTCTTCTCCCCCTTTCGACTCCTCTCCCACCATTCTCCTCATCGTCGACGGATCCCGATGAGTGGTGGTGCTCGGGGTACTCCCACCATGCTAGTCTTCCTTCTTCAGCTACCCTTCATCGACGTTCGCCACTGGTGACCGAGAAATTAGAGGGATCGATTTTGTCCAATCCCTCCCTTCCTATGGGTCGAGCGACTATGTCGCGCGATCCTGTTTCTATTATTTTTTTCAATTCTTCTATTATTTTATTTATTAGATATATAATATAATATAATATTATATTATATTTATTTACATTATCATAAAATAATATATTATTGCACAAAAATATCCTATATATATTATTTAAATCAAATATTTAAATTTACTTATTTTGTTTTATTTCACTTTATTTTTCGTGGGAAATTTTTCTATATTCACGAAATAAATTCCCAAGGTGGAGAAATTTCGGGTTATCACCATAAATTCGTATTTTGATTAATTGGACTTGGAATTCAATTATTTCTTCTTTATTGATCAAGATTATATGAATCCTTGTTTATAACGTCAACTTCTCAAAGAAATTACACGGAATTTTGGGTCTTACAACAGTGTACTCCGTGTTGTCGCAATGTATAACGTACTCCGTGGAACCCAAATATATTGTGATATATAGCTGAGAAGACCGAGTAATCTGGAGGTCTATCCCCTCAGTATCACTATCATCCTTTACCATATTCATAAAACCACGTGTGAGCAGGTCAGTGCAAGAACACTTAGTAATACACGACGACTTCAGCACGGTTTTATTGATGGAACCGAGTAATCTCAATGTTTACTAACCCAATATCAATATTACAATGTAGTGCGAGCATGTCGGTGCAAGAACACTTAGCAATACACGACGGCTCCAGCATGGTTCTAACCATCACACATCACACAGTTCAAAAACCATTTTCACATAGCAAAACAATATACGTGAGATTAGGTTGGGATGTAATATAAACTTTCAAGGGACATATGGCCATAGTCACTGGATTCCAGGCAATCACGGATTAGGTATTCGAGAATCCCACGCTTAGGGAGGCAGATCAACCATCCCGTCAGCTCACTAAGATCACTAAGATATCACGGTACATCGTACTCTGTGGATCCTTATATAATGTGATATATAGTTGATATTACCGAGTAATCTCAAGGTCTACCATCTCAACATCACTATCATCATTTGCCGTATCTCAAAATCTCGCATGAGTAGGTCAATGCAAGAACACACAGCAATAAACGATGGCTCTAGCACGATGTTTCTAATTACATAACAAAATTCATAAAACCACGTGCGAGCAAGTCAATGCAAGAACACCCAGTAATACATGATGGCTCCAGCACAGTTTTATTTAAAATCATAATAAGTTTAGGAATTCATCAGCAAACATGTCATAGTAATATTATAGCGAACCAACCTAATCGGCCTTAGTCCACTAGCCCACACAAGCCTATAACAACGACTGTTGTGACATCGTTACTCAACTGTACTGTTGGCTTTGAGCCCACTGACCTGCATGATTTTATCGTGGAGTACACCACCTTCAGTGGCCACCGCTCTACAAATCGCATCTCCAACATGAATTCAAAACCAAGTACGAGCTCTTTGGTGTCTCACTTAGCTTACACATAACTCCAGCATTACTTTCATTCTCAAATTCAATTTAAAACTAAGTGCAAGCAAATTAGGTAACTAATAGTACCACATTGGCTCTAGCACATTATCACACAAAAAAATTGATAGATGGCTCACTTCTAGTGAAAACGATACTCAAAATCAAGTTCAGCATGAAAAACTGTGCAAAACGAAGCTAGAGGGGTAACTTCCCGTATGGTCACCCATCATTGAATTTCTCCCACTCAAGTACGCTTAACTTTGTAAAACGTGTAGTTTAAAAATGATAGTAAAATCTTAAGACAGTCTATCATTATAAACTTACAAAAGAACTTTTCACAATAAAGACACTGAAAGCATGCACTTTATGCATTTATGCTTTTTCGATAATTTACAGTATAATTTCAACTGTAAATTGGGTCATTTTAGGAATTTCCTCTAATTTGATTTTCAAGTAGATATATCAATATCTATATACTCTACAATATTTATTTGCATACAAAAGGTAAGAAATATGTGTATAGTTATCTCTAATAGCTCGCATATATCCCTTACCAGGAATCTTGTCGAATACACTTTTCACCTTTTTCACTTTTCGTATGTTGGTCTATCTGACTCTGTATATATCTCTCGGAGCTGCAGATAATCATCAATAACATCACTCAACTTTATTAACTTGTATTCCACTTTCTGGACGGTCAATTTAACGTATTGGGCCTGATGTCAGGATCCCAGTTTCAATCCTTGACTTTAACCAAAAACCACAATAAATTTTTCGCATTTAAGCTTACCTTTCCTCTCTTCACTGGTTGGGCTGTGATTCGATGTCAGAGTCTTCACTTACCATATCATCCATTTCATACATACATGTCAATATATTATTACTGACTGTAATTGCTTTTATTATACATGTAAGATTTTATAAAATCTAATACGATTACATTCCCCATAATATATAACGTATACATCACTGTGCTGTTTCTATGTTTAGATACACAACTGTACATAATAAGTATACCTGATGAATCGATAGGAACTAGTAGTGGACTCTAGGACACTCTCCCATGATAACTCTCGATCTACTGACGCTCTGTAGAGAGATGTAAAGAAAAAGGGGGGTGAGCATAACGCGCTCAGTAAGGAAATCAGGCAAGCAAGTAGATATCCACACTATCTACTCAAAATAGTGCTATGCCTTGAAAACATTATTTCCTTAACTCACTTTAAAAGCATGTCTTGAAATATAATATATATGTACTTGTACAGAATAAATCCCATGTACAGAAATCATGCTTTATTTCTCAAAAGTAGGCATGTAGTGCAACACAATGCATTTATATATAAATCATGCCTTTATGTAAATCATGCCATGTATATTTAAATCACATATAAATATGGCATCAAATGATTCACAACACAAATCGGAGTCCGACCCATCCCTCAGGTCTGTCCGCAGTTTAAAGAAGTTAATCAATGTGATATAACATGTAAGACTCTGTGGTACATGTAAATAGTATCCTGGATTATGATCATATCCGATGTGATCCCAAGCAACACAGTACTAGGTGTGCGGGGCATCACCGCTGTAACGGGAGGGGGGTCAGTCCATCACAACCGCCAGCTATATCCTCCTCAACTCCATAACAACACACGGTACAGCGTACACCTCATGCCACTCAGACACGGTACAAAGTACACCCGTGGACCCGTTCTCACGGCCAGAGTGCCTACTATAGGACTTAGCTCTCACTCCCGTGGAACATATCAACATCACAGTCAGGGTGCCTAACAAAGGTCTTAGCCCTCGCGCCTGTGGAAATATCATACCACGTCTATACCAACCTCATGCGGATATCCTCTCTGGCTATGACACACAGTCATGCAAGGTCTCAGGCATGGGTTTCAACATGTATTACATATCACATACAGTGTGCGTCTTGAGTGCGACTCACAGTCGTCACTCCGCTCAACACTGTTTCACATCATAAAACTCGACTCTAGTGCGAGCACTCTCAAGCAACTAGGTCAATGCATAGTTTATGTATTAAATCAAGTACGAGCAATAGCTCCCAGTACTATGCTATGCACAATATCAAAATCAAGCACGAGCAATCGCTCCCAGTACTATGTCATGTATAAACCATGAAAAATCGAGTACGAGCCACGCTCTAGCACTCTGTCATGCATATATCATTCAAAGCTGAGTACAAGTAAAACTCCAGTACTCTATCATGCATGTCATGAAAATCTAGTGCGTATCAAATCCAGCACTAATATTATGTGGAAAAACACATGAATCCCAGTGCGAGCTGTGCTCTAGCACGATTCATTCTCACATAATATGATAGATGGCTATTTAAAAAGGGATTGTTTATAAAACATCCAAAATCAGCACTCAAAGTGTGCTTAAGTCATATCAACCTTAAAATCATTAGCCCATCTATTTATTTTCATGCTAATAACAATTAAACACTCACAATAGCATTTTCCATGCTTTTTGCAACTTCTCACAAAAGTTGACTTTTTGACTAACTAGGGGCAAAATCGTAATTTGCCACTATCGGGTCGCAATAATTATTATTCACTTTCTCTGACCCTCAGAGTTTTTAAGTGAATGCAGAAGCAGTTGAAAATACGTGCAGGTATCTCTAACTACTCGCAAAAGTTCCCTACCTCGGATCACGTCTCGTGACCTCACTTCCTCGGTGCTGCTAAATCCCGCAGTCCGATAAGCTCTCGATGTAAACTCCGGAGCTGTAAATAACCATTCCTCAGGTTAATTATCATTTTCCTACTGTATTACACATTAATACAGTTTAATTTTCCTTAATGGGCCTTAAAAATCCTTAATGGGCTTAACTAGGCCTTAAGTCCATTTTCATTTTACTATTCACTTTTGTTGGGCCTATTGGGCTTGTGGGGCCCACCAACTCTTATTGGGATTGTCTTAGGCCCATTACACCCTATTGGGCCTAAAAATATTGGGCTTGGCCCATTGGGCCTCTCGGCCACATGCCTTGGCCGAGAGCTTAGCCATTCTCGGTTTCCACCATGGCATGCCATACATGCCTATTTTCTAGCCATTTCCACTTAGGCATTTTCACAAACACTTGGTAGGCAACATTACCAATCATCCTATAGTTCATTTAGGCATTTTATCAAACACCTTGGTTGCCAACAATTTACATGTATTAATTAATCAATTTGATTAATTCTAATTACACCATTAACATTAATACATGTGTACTAATCCATTTATGTCTTAAAATCAAATTGACATATTTCAATTATTCCATTGATCACTCTCGGCCTAACCCTCTTCATGGTGATTTAATATGTTTCAATGCTTAAAACATATATCAACATACTTGAAATCATTCATACATTAACATATATGAAATTGGAAATTAGAAAATATACCAATTGTAGTCTTCTCCTTTTGGCCGAAACTTTGGAGGCTCTCGGTTTGTTCTCTATGGCTCCTTGATAGCCAATTCCAACATATGTTAATCTCCTTTCAATTTGGAACAACTTTCATGAAGGATTCAAGTTCCAAATATGACTAATTCCTAGTGATTTCTAGTGAGAGAAAGCTTGAATGGTTATGTTTCAATGGTGTTCTTCTCTAGCCGGAAATGAGTGATGAAGAAGACAATGGTGTGGCTGCATTTATAAGCCACTTACTTAGCCATTAAGCCTTACTTTTTAGCCACTATGCTTGACTTTCCAAATCTGAACCATGAGTCACCTTATGAGTCACCTTATGAGTCATAGTTAACATTAACTATAGTTAGATATTTATCTCATGGGCTTTTCCAATTGGGCTTCTCGGTTTGGGCTTTCCTAATGGGCTTTCGGGCTGAAATTTTTACTATACCTCGGGCCTTTTATTGTCTCAAAATTTGGCCGATCAATTGGTCCAACAATTCCGTCTAAAGGACCTAACATTTTCGATATACATTTAGTATACCTTAATGGGCTTTAAAATTTTCACCTTAGGCCCATTACGTTTTTAACCATTAAATTTATTCCGGAATCCTTCCGAATAAATTTTCCTTACTTCCGGGGATGATTATCTTGTATTCTGGCCAAGAATATTTTTCCCCAAATTTTTCTCCACAATTAGGTAAATTTCAAACCTTGATTAGTCAACTATGGTAAAAGTCCACTTTTTTAACTATAGTTGACTTTTTCCTTAACCATTGACTAAGTTGACTTTTTCTTAAATTTTCGAAAGTGTTTTATATCATGTCTTACACTCTCTTCTTTATATTCTAACCGCTCTCGGTGGATAATTTCACCCGAAACTCCTTTTCTTGTCGAAAAGGTCCATTTTACCCTTTTTAGCTTTTATTCTCGTTTTGTATGTTCGGGTCTAAATCAAGCTGACTTTCCTTCATGAGCTCTCTACGCTCTTTTATTTTAAGTTCTTATTTTCAGTCAGAATGATTTAGAATGACTCGGTTTAGTCTGTGATACTTATCATCCACATTAGGCATTTTATGTAGCTTTTGCGTGTTAATTCGTTTCATTAACACTTTAAATCTAGTAAATACTCTTCTTATGATTCAACCATAATTATTTAGTGTTCATACACATAGGAATCATAAGGAAATAAGCTACAAAAAATCCGGGTCTGACAATCCTCCCCCACTCAGAAAATTTGGTCCTCCAAATTAGAACCAAGTCAGTCCTCAAATAGGTGAGGGTACTTCTCTCGCATCAGACTCTCTAGCTCCCAAGTAGCTTCCTCTGAAGTATGATGCTGCCAGAGAATCTTCACTAATCCGATGGTCTTCGATCTCAATACCTTCTCCTTCCTATCCAATATCCGAATCGGTCTCTCTACATATGACAAGTCCTTTCGGAGCTCCAAAGGCTCGTAACTAATCACATGTGACGGATCCGGGTGATACTTCCGAAGCATCGATATGTGGAAGACGTTGTGGACACCTGATAAGTCCGGTGGCAATGCCAACCTATACGCCTTATCTCCCACTCGATCAAGTATCTCAAAGGATCCAATGTAGCGAGGATTTAGTTTCCCTCTCTTCCCAAATCTCGCTATGCCCTTGGAAGGAGAAACTCTCAGAAATACGGACTCACCAACTGCAAACTCTAGTGGCCTACGTCTCCTGTCAGCGTAACTCTTCTGTCTGCTCTGAGCTGTCCTCAGTCTCTCTACTATCAAGCGGACATCCTCAGATGCTTGTGTAACCAAGTCAGGAGCGAAAATCATACGGTCACCCACTTCTTCCCATCCAATAGGAGAACGACATCTACGGCCATACAAAGCCTCATACGGTGCCATCCCGATACTCGAATGATAACTGTTGTTGTAGGCGAACTCGGCTAGTGGTAGGTGGTCATCCCAGGAGCCTCGATAGTCTAGCACACATGCTCTCAACATGTCCTCCAGAGTCTGTATAGTCCTCTCTGACTGACCATCTGTCTGAGGATGGAAAGCTGTGCTCAAACTCAACTGGGTTCCCATGGCTTCCTGAAAATGTCCCCAAAAGTGGGATGTGAAGCGGGAATCCCTATCAGAGACTATGCTCACTGGTACACCATGTAACCTCACTACCTCGCGTACATACAGTCCTGCCAATGTACTCAGAGTATCGGTAGCTCTCATAGCTAGGAAGTGGGCTGACTTCGTCAGTCTATCAACGATCACCCATATAGCATCGTGATTCCTGCGGGTCCTCGGTAAACCCATCACGAAATCCATGGTGATATGCTCCCATTTCCATGTCGGTATAGGTAGAGGCTGCAACAATCCTGCAGGTTTCTGATGCTCTACCTTCACCTGCTGACATACAAGACACTTTGCCACAAAGTCTGCTACATCTCTCTTCATGCCCGACCACCAGTATACCCTCCGGAGGTTCTGATACATCTTGTTACTCCCCGGATGCAACGTATACCTCGACGAATGAGCTTCCGCCAATATCAATCTCCTAAGTCCTGGATCCTCGGGAACACACAATCTGCCTCTGAACCTCAGTAGTCCATCAGAACTCAACTCAAAATCAGTCACGGTGCCCTTCTGCATCTGACTACTCACATCCATACAAAATGGATCAGTCTGCTGAGCCACTCTGATCCTGTCCAACAGGTCCGGCTCCAAGCGTAGACTAGCTATCACATAGCCTGTATCCATGTCAGAAGGCACGACTCCCAAACTGAGGCTAGCAAACTGCTCTAGCAAATCATGCTCCCTAACCATCATATACGATACCATCCCCAGGCTCTTCCTGCTCAAGGCATCAGCTACAACATTAGCCTTACCCAGATGATAAAGTATCTCGCAGTCGTAGTCCTTCAGAAGCTCTAGCCATCTTCTCTGTCTCATGTTCAGCTCCTTCTGCGAGAACAGATACTTGAGGCTCTTGTGGTCGGTAAATATCTGGAACTTCTCGCCGTATAAGTAGTGGCGCCATACCTTCAACGAAAACACTACTGCTGCTAGTTCCAAATCATGGGTCGGATAGTTCTTCTCATGATCCTTCAGCTGTCTGGATCCGTAAGCAACTACCTTCCCGTCCTGCATCAATACGCAGCCCAGTCCCTGATGCGAAGCATCGGTATATACTGCAAATCCTTCTGAGCTGGTAGGGATAGTGAGAATCGGAGCGGTGGTCAATCGACGCTTCAACTCCTCAAAGCTCTTCTCACAATCCTCGTTCCATATGAACGGTGCACTCTTCCGAGTAAGACGTGTCAATGGAGCAGTCAACTTCGAAAATCCCTCAACGAATCTTCGATAGTATCCAGCTAAACCCAGAAAACTCCTGATCTCGGTGACTGTCTTTGGCTGTTCCCACTGAACTACAGCCTCTATCTTAGATGGATCAACTGATACACCATTTCTCGATATGACATGTCCCAAAAACGAGATCTGTGACAACCAAAAGTCACACTTGCTGAGCTTAGCATATAACTCATGCTCCCGTAACGTCTGCAGCACGATCCTGAGGTGCTCCTCATGTTCCTCCTTAGATCTCGAATACACCAATATGTCATCGATGAAGACGATAACAAACTGGTCCAAGTATGGCTTGAACACATCGTTCATCAAAGCCATGAAAGCAGCTGGAGCATTCGTCAATCCGAATGGCATGACCAAGAACTCATAATGGCCATATCGGGTACAAAATGCGGTCTTGGGCACATCTCCACTCCGAACCTTCAGCTGATGATACCCAGACCTTAGGTCAATCTTGGAAAAGACCTGTGCTCCCTGTAGCTGATCTAGCAAGTCGTCAATGCGTGGAAGGGGGTACTTATTCTTGATGGTGGCCTTATTCAACAATCGGTAGTCTATACACAATCGGAGGCTCCCATCCTTCTTCCTCACAAACAAAACCGGTGCTCCCCAAGGTGAAACACTTGGTCGTACAAAGCCCCTATCCAACAGTTCCTGTAACTGTCTCTTGAGCTCCTCCAGCTCAACTAAGGCCATGCGATAAGGTGGTCTCGAAATAGGCTCCGTACCAGGTACCAGATCTATACAGAACTCCATATCTCTGTCTGGTGGTAACCCTGGCGATTCATCCGGGAAAACATCTGGGTACTCACTGACCACAGTGATATCTGCCAACTCCGGATGTGCCTTATCCATATCTACCACGTACGCAATGAAACCTTGATATGTTGAAGGTTTTCTAAATCAGAAGTCATGTAATAATCATATCTACTCCTTTCATTTATCTTTATTAAACTTTACAACATATCTAGTAGGGTTAGGAAACATAACTGTCTTAGCATAACAATCTAAAACAGCATGGTTTGCAGATAGCCAATCCATTCCTAATATTATATCAAAGTCGCTCATACTTAGTAATATTAGATTGGCTGTCATCTCCTTATCCCTTACTCTCAACTTGCAGTCATTATATACATATTCAACAACTTGACTACTATGCATAGGCGTACTGATTAACATCATCATACATAAATGTGTACGCTCTACATGTCTCTCTAATTTACATGCAAATGAAGGCGATACAAAAGAATGCGTGGCACCAGGATCAATTAAAACATATGCTTCAATATCATAAATCAGGATGTTACCTCGAATCACATCCGATGAAGCATCAGCTGTCCCCTGGTCCAAAGCATGTACTCGCCCTTGACCCATCACTTGTTTCCCTTTCTCCTCTGCCGTCGCTCTACCTCTCTGAGCAGACGTACCAGCTGGAGCTCTATCAAACTCCCTGTCCCTATGTGGTGCAGTCGCATATGGCGATGGGCAATCTCTAACCAAATGCCCCTGTTTCCCATATCGGAAACATACAATAAAACCCTGTGAACACGGCCTATCTCCATGAAATCTGCCGCATCTTCTGCACTGATCTGCAGCAGGTCTCGATCCTCCTATCATAATGCCCTTCGCTGGGGCTGCAGTCGGATAAGCAGGAGATCTAGCATATCTATCTCGTGTCCCCTCTATCCGTGATCTCTTACCGAAAGGTTTCTTCCCCCCTCGATAACTAAAATCTCTAGCCGGCCTCTTCTTCTGCAAGTCTTGGCTACGGCTAAACTTCCCAAACTCGGAAGCATTCCTCTCGTAGTCCTGCTCACATAGTTGCGCCCTGCGCACTGCCTCCTCATAGGTCACTATGTCCAGCGGAACCAACTTGGACCGTAGCACCGGTCTCAACCCGTCGATAAACCTGTGGACCTTCCTGGTCTCACTGTACATAGTATCCGGGTCGTATCTTCCTAGGGATAGGAATCGAGTCTCATACTCGTCCACCGATAAACTCCCCTGGTTGAGTCTCAGAAACTCTGCATGTAACTTCCGCTGTGCGGTGTCAGGAATAAACTGCCTCCTAAAGGCCTCCCGAAATATATCCCAAGTGATATCCGTGTGTCGGGATCTCAATATAGGTCGGGTGGACTTCCACCAATGCTCTGCAGCTCCCTTCAGTAGGAACGTAGCAAACGCGACCATCTCCGAGGTTGTACACTCGAAGTATCCATAGAGTTTCTCTAGCTCTGCCAACCACTCCTCGGCAGCTACGGGGTTCTTGACCCCACTAAATGATGGAGGTCTGAACTTCTGGAACTCCCTCAACCGATGCAAGTCACATCCATATCCTAATCCACTGCCACCCGAAACCGGTGGAGGTGTAGGAGTATCTACTGTCCTCTGTGCATCAGCTGTCTGCGTAGGTGTATCAGGGGCAACTGCCTCTCCAGTAGCAGCTCCTGCCTCCTGTCTCTGCCTACCTGGCATCGTCTGTGCCAGTATCTCTATAATAGTCTCGAGACCATGCTCTAATCTCGTGAAGCGCGTCTCAGCACAATCGGGTGCCTCAGTAGCACCTGCAGTCTCATGCGTAGGTAATGGCCTGGCAGCGGCTCGTCCCTCGGGTCTCTCCCCCCGGCCTCAAGCCCTACCTCTCATACCTCTACCACTACGCGTATTTGCCATTTAGGCAAAGTTCCTGCATTTATAATAATGAATTAGTCCATCTCCTATCCGGTATACACAGTTATATCTAAACACAGCACAGTACTATGGGGATGTACACATTCCTATTTTTCTAACACCGACTCACATCAGACCAACTTCTGCTCTGATACCATCCTGTCAGGATCCCAGTTTCAATCCTTGACTTTAACCAAAAACCACAATAAATTTTTCGCATTTAAGCTTACCTTTCCTCTCTTCACTGGTTGGGCTGTGATTCGATGTCAGAGTCTTCACTTACCATATCATCCATTTCATACATACATGTCAATATATTATTACTGACTGTAATTGCTTTTATTATACATGTAAGATTTTATAAAATCTAATATGATTACATTCCCCATAATATATAACGTATACATCACTGTGCTGTTTCTATGTTTAGATACACAACTGTACATAATAAGTATACCTGATGAATCGATAGGAACTAGTAGTGGACTCTGGGACACTCTCCCACGATAACTCTCGATCTACTGACGCTCTGTAGAGAGATGTAAAGAAAAGGGGGGTGAGCATAACGCGCTCAGTAAGGAAATCAGGCAAGCAAGTAGATATCCACACTATCTACTCAAAATAGTGCTATGCCTTGAAAACATTATTTCCTTAACTCACTTTAAAAGCATGTCTTGAAATATAATATATATGTACTTGTACAGAATAAATCCCATGTACAGAAATCATGCTTTATTTCTCAAAAGTAGGCATGTAGTGCAACACAATGCATTTATATATAAATCATGCCTTTATGTAAATCATGCCATGTATATTTAAATCACATATAAATATGGCATCAAATGATTCACAACACAAATCGGAGTCCGACCCATCCCTCAGGTCTGTCCGCAGTTTAAAGAAGTTAATCAATGTGATATAACATGTAAGACTCTGTGGTACATGTAAATAGTATCCTGGATTATGATCATATCCGATGTGATCCCAAGCAACACAGTACTAGGTGTGCGGGGCATCACCGCTGTAACGGGAGGGGGGTCAGTCCATCACAACCGCCAGCTATATCCTCCTCAACTCCATAACAACACACGGTACAGCGTACACCTCGTGCCACTCAGACACGGTACAAAGTACACCCGTGGACCCGTTCTCACGGCCAGAGTGCCTACTATAGGACTTCGCTCTCACTCCCGTGGAACATATCAACATCACAGTCAGGGTGCCTAACAAAGGTCTTAGCCCTCGCGCCTGTGGAAATATCATACCACGTCTATACCAACCTCATGCGGATATCCTCTCTAGCTATGACACACAGTCACGCAAGGTCTCAGGCATGGGTTTCAACATGTATTACATATCACATACAGTGTACGTCTTGAGTACGACTCACAGTCGTCACTCCGCTCAACACTGTTTCACATCATAAAACTCGACTCTAGTGCGAGCACTCTCAAGCAACTAGGTCAATGCATAGTTTATGTATTAAATCAAGTACGAGCAATAGCTCCCAGTACTATGCTATGCACAATATCAAAATCAAGCACGAGCAATCGCTCCCAGTACTATGTCATGTATAAACCATGAAAAATCGAGTACGAGCCACGCTTTAGCACTCTGTCATGCATATATCATTCAAAGCTGAGTACAAGTAAAACTCCAGTACTCTATCATGCATGTCATGAAAATCTAGTGCGTATCAAATCCAGCACTAATATTATGTGGGAAAACACATGAATCCCAGTGCGAGCTATGCTCTAGCACGATTCATTCTCACATAATATGATAGATGGCTATTTAAAAAGGGATTGTTTATAAAACATCCAAAATCAGCACTCAAAGTGTGCTTAAGTCATATCAACCTTAAAATCATTAGCCCATCTATTTATTTTCATGCTAATAACAATTAAACACTTACAATAGCATTTTCCATGCTTTTTGCAACTTCTCACAAAAGTTGACTTTTTGACTAACTAGGGGCAAAATCGTAATTTGCCACTATAGGGTCGCAATAATTATTATTCACTTTCTCTGACCCTCAGAGTTTTTAAGTGAATGCAGAAGCAGTTGAAAATACGTGCAGGTATCTCTAACTACTCGCAAAAGTTCCCTACCTCGGATCACGTCTCGTGACCTCACTTCCTCGGTGCTGCTAAATCCCGCAGTCCGATAAGCTCTCGATGTAAACTCCGGAGCTGTAAATAACCATTCCTCAGGTTAATTATCATTTTCCTACTGTATTACACATTAATACAGTTTAATTTTCCTTAATGGGCCTTAAAAATCCTTAATGGGCTTAACTAGGCCTTAAGTCCATTTTCATTTTACTATTCACTTTTGTTGGGCCTATTGGGCTTGTGGGGCCCACCAACTCTTATTGGGCTTTTCTTAGGCCCATTACACCCTATTGGGCCTAAAAATATTGGGCTTGGCCCATTGGGCCTCTCGGCCACATGCCTTGGCCGAGAGCTTAGCCATTCTCGGTTTCCACCATGGCATGCCATACATGCCTATTTTCTAGCCATTTCCACTTAGGCATTTTCACAAAAACTTGGTAGGCAACATTACCAATCATCCTATAGTTCATTTAGGCATTTTATCAAACACCTTGGTTGCCAACAATTTACATGTATTAATTAATCAATTTGATTAATTCTAATTACACCATTAACATTAATACATGTGTACTAATCCATTTATGTCTTAAAATCAAATTGACATATTTCAATATTCCATTGATCACTCTCGGCCTAACCCTCTTCATGGTGATTTAATATGTTTCAATGCTTAAAACATATATCAACATACTTGAAATCATTCATACATTAACATATATGAAATTGGAAATTAGAAAATATACCAATTGTAGTGTTCTCCTTTTGGCCGAAACTTTGGAGGCTCTCGGTTTGTTCTCTATGGCTCCTTGATAGCCAATTCCAACATATGTTAATCTGCTTTCAATTTGGAACAACTTTCATGAAGGATTCAAGTTCCAAATATGACTAATTCCTAGTGATTTCTAGTGAGAGAAAGCTTGAATGGTTATGTTTCAATGGTGTTCTTCTCTAGCCGAAAATGAGTGATGAAGAAGACAATGGTGTGGCTGCATTTATAAGCCACTTACTTAGCCATTAAGCCTTACTTTTCAGCCACTATGCTTAACTTTCCAAATCTGAACCATGAGTCACCTTATGAGTCACCTTATGAGTCATAGTTAACATTAACTATAGTTAGATATTTATCTCATGGGCTTTTCCAATTGGGCTTCTCGGTTTGGGCTTTCCTAATGGGCTTTCGGGCTGAAATTTTTACTATACCTCGGGCCTTTTATTGTCTCAAAATTTGGCTGATCAATTGGTCCAACAATTCCGTCTAAAGGACCTAACATTTTCGATATACATTTAGTATACCTTAATGGGCTTTAAAATTTTCACCTTAGGCCCATTACGTTTTTAACCATTAAATTTATTCCGGAATCCTTCCGAATAAATTTTCCTTACTTCCGGGGATGATTATCTTGTATTCTGGCCAAGAATATTTTTCCCCAAATTTTTCTCCACACTTAGGTAAATTTCAAACCTTGATTAGTCAACTATGGTAAAAGTCCACTTTTTTAACTATAGTTGACTTTTTCCTTAACCATTGACTAAGTTGACTTTTTCTTAAATTTTCGAAAGTGTTTTATATCATGTCTTACACTCTCTTCTTTATATTCTAACCGCTCTCGGTGGATAATTTCACCCGAAACTCCTTTTCTTGCCGAAAAGGTCCATTTTACCCTTTTTAGCTTTTATTCTCGTTTTGTATGTTCGGGTCTAAATCAAGCTGATTTTCCTTCATGAGCTCTCTACACTCTTTTATTTTAAGTTCTTATTTTCATTCAGAATGATTTAGAATGACTCGGTTTAGTCTGTGATACTTATCATCCACATTAGGCATTTTATGTAGCTTTTGCGTGTTAATTCGTTTCATTAACACTTTAAATCTAGTAAATACTCTTCTTATGATTCAACCATAATTATTTAGTGTTCATACACATAGGAATCATAAGGAAATAAGCTACAAAAAATCCGGGTCTGACACCTGAATACTCTTTTGGGCCTTATTACTCCTTATAGGCCTAACTCTATCTTAAACCTATTTCGACTTTACTATTTATTCTATCAAAGCCCATTGGGCTCACCAGGCCCATTAACACTTATTGGGCTAGCCTTAAAGTCCATCAACACAGTTAGGCCGATTGCACTATGTGCTTGGCCCATGAACCATATCGGCCATGTATGGTGTGTCGAGCACCATCACACCTAGCCATGCCGATTGGCCATTACTGTGGCTTGCCATGCTTGCCTAGTTCACTTAGGAATTTCAGTAAACACTTGGTGTGCTTTCCTTAAGCTTTTCACTTTGTTCATTAAGGCATTTCATCAAACACCGTATATGCTTAAGTCATAAACACATCCAATCTTACAAATTGGTTTCACTTAAACACACCATCATCATCTACACACCATAACCAACACATACATGCCATTAAACATCATGCATGTTCATCATAAATCAAATACCCATTTTCGGTCAATCTTGTTTTACCACTTTAGGTCATGTTTTGTCATGAAATTCATACACCAATCAACTCCATATAATTCATAGATCAACATATATGAGATTGGTGGATTGAAAACATACCTAGCTTATTGTTCTTGCTTTGGTTGAAACTTATGGAGGAACTTGACTTTAACAATTCCACTTATTAGGTGCTAGTTTTTGAGTATGTTACTCCTCTCATAATATGGAAAAACTTTGATGCAGAACACTTGTTCCAATTATGCTTGTAGAGTGATGAAATCTAGAGAGAGAAAGCTTAGTAGCTTATGTTTCTATGGTAGCCAAACTTTACTTAATGAAGAAGGAAATCTTAACTTAGCAAATTTTGATTTTCCTTCTTCATGTCCATCCAATAAATATCTTAAAAATCAGCCCATGGGTTGGGCTTACAATTTGGTTTGGGCTTGTGTCAAGACCCGTTCTCAATCCATGATTTAACCAAAAACCACTACAAATTTTTCCCATTTTTAACTTACCTTTCCTCTCTTCAATGGTTGGGCAGTGATTCGATGTCAAAATCCTCGCTTACCACATTATCCATTATCATACATACATGTCAATATACTGTTACTGACTGTAACTGCTTTTATAATACATGTGAGATTATATAAAAGCTAATATAATTACATTCCCCATAATATATATCGTATACATCACTGTGATGTTTCTATGTTTAGATATATAATTGTACAAAATTTGTATACTTGGCGGTCGATAGGAACTAGCAGTGGACTCAGGAATACTATCCCACAGTAGCTCTCGCTCTACTGCTGATGCTCTGTAGAGAGATGTAAAGAAAGGGGGTGAGCATACAACGCGCTCAGTAAGGAAATCAGGCAAGCAAGTAGATATCTACACTATCTACTCAAAATAATGCTATGCCTTGAAAACATTATTTCCTTTACTCACTTTAAAAGCATGTCTTTAAATATATATATGTATACTTGTACAGATTAAATCCCATGCATAGAAATCATGCTTTCTTTCTCAAATGTAGTCATGTAGTGCAAAACAATGCATCTTTATATAAATCATGGCTTTAGATAAATCATGCCATGTATATTTAAATCACAATAAATATGGCATTTAAATAATTCACATCACAAAATCGGAGTTCGACCCATCCCTCAAGTCTGTTCGCAATTTAAATCAGCCAATCAAGTGATATATAATGTGAGACTCTGTGGTGAAAATGTAAATAGTATCCTGGACTATGATCATATCCGACATGTGATCCCAAGCTACACCGAATCCTAGTGTGCGGGGCATCACTGCTGCAACGGAAGGGGGTCAGTCCATCATAACCGCCAGCTATATCCTCCTCAACTCCGCAACACCACACGGTACAGTGTACCCAGTGCCACATGCATGGTACAACGTACTCCGTGGACCCTACATAACAGTCAGGGTGCCTGCCATAGGTCTTAGCCCTCAGACCATGGAATATCATACCACGTCTCTAGTACCCTCATGCGGATATCCTCTCACATAATGTGACACTCAGTCCACACAAGGAATCAAGCATGGGTTTTAACATGTATTATATATCACATACAGTGCGAGCCTTTGAGCGTGACTCACAGTCAACACTCCACTCAAACACTGTTTCACATCACAAACTCAACTCTAGTGCGAGTAAGCCTCCAGCAACTAGGTCAATGCATAGTTCATGTATTAAATCAAGTACGAGCAATAGCTCCAGTACCATGCTATGCACAATATCATCAAATCAAGTACGAGCAATAGCTCTAGTACTATGTCAAGTATAAATCATGAAGAATCGAGTACGAGCAACACTCCAGCACTCTGTCATGCATCTCATGAAAACCTCGAGTACGAGCTAATCGCTCCAGCACTCTCTCATGCATATGTCATATAAAACTGAGTACGAGTAAGAACTCCAGTACTCTACCATGCATGTCATGGAAATCTAATGCGAATCAAAATCCAACACTAATGTATGTGGAAAATATATGAAATCCAGTGCGAACCGTGCTTCAGCACGATTCATTCTCACATAATATGATAGATGGCTCTTTTAAAAGGGATGATTTACAAAATATCAAAATCAGCACTATAAAGTGTGCTTAATTCATATCAACCTTAAAATCATTAGCCCATCTATTTATTCTTCTGCTAAACAGCAATAAAACACTCAAAACGGTGGTTTCCATGCTTTTTACAAATTTCACAAAAGTTGACTTTTTGACTAACTAGGGGCAAAATCATAATTTGCCACTATCAGGTCATAATAATTATTATTCACTTTCTCTGACCCTCAGAGTTTTTAAGTGAATGTAAAAGCAGACAAAAATACGTGCAGGTATCTCTAACTACTCACAAAAGTCCATTACCTGTAATCACTCGAGAAATTTCACTTTCTCTGCGCTGCTCGATTCAGCAGTCAGATTTGCTCCTCCAATAATCTCTGGAGCTGCATATAACCATTTATCAGGTTAATTACACTTTTCCTACTGTATTTCACACTAAATACAGTCTATTTCCCTTAATGGGCTTTAAAAATCTTTAATGGGCCTAACCATGCCTTAAGCCCGTTTTCCACGTATTATTTCCCTTCACCAGGGTCTATCGACTCATTGGGTCTATCAATACCCATTGGGCTTTATTCCAAGCTCTATGGATAGCCCGTATATCATTTATGACAGTTAATTCGAAATGTTGAATATAATTCACTAAATGCGAAATTTAATCCAAAATGCGTAAAATAAATCTTAAATACGTAATAATCACATAAATTGTCGTAAATGAGCTATACTTACCCGAGATTATGGATGGTACACAAATCGAAGTTCGATCGGGCTTCCATTCGAAATTTATCGTCGAACTACACAATTTTGTATATTTCCTTCTGGGTCAATTTTTCGATTAAATATAATTTAAATAAATTTATCAGAAATTAAATCGATCACTTTTGACCTCGTATCGGTTTACCCGAAGTCCGATGAAATCCCAAAAATTTTCCTTTTTCTTTTTTCTTTCTTTTTCCTCTTTTTTCCCTTTTCTCCTTGGCTGAAACGGTCCGGTCCGGTTCAGCGCAGAACCTTCTTCACTGAACCGCCGACCGGTTCAGGCTTCCTTTTGTCGTGCCAGTGTCGTCCGGCCGATTCCCTATGCATCACCACCGCCGTTCGATGAGCCACAGACTGGGGACCTCTCGGCTAGCCTCGATCAAGACCAAGCACCGATTATGGCCGTCGGATTCCTCTTTTCCTCCGTGGCCTTCTCCTTTTCGATTCGTCGGCGTCCGGCGTCGATGGAGCGCATTGCCGGTGCCGATGGTAGCGCACGGACCTCCTCTTCCTTTTCCGACCTTTGTCCTGGCCGTGGGGTCGCCGGTGGTGGTTGTCCGGTGGTCTTCTCCTCTTTGTCGGTTTACCTCTGTAACTTTCTTTCTCCCCGCGTTTCAAATTTCAGATTTTCTCTTTTTTTTCTTTTATTTATAATATATTTTTATTATTATTATATTATTAAAATAATCATAAAAATCCTAAATATCCCAAAAATATCTCAAAAATATCTAAAAATATCCTATTAAATTCATTTAATCCGTAAATGAATTTATTAGTCAGATTTTACCTTTTTGGTAATTTTTTTTTTACTATTTTTGGGCTCATTTTTCGAGGTAAAAATTTCGATAAATTCTAATAAATTTATATCTTGATCAATTGGACTCGAAATTCAATATTTTCCTCGATTTGGATCAAGATTCCTCAATTTCATATTTTTAATGAAATTGTCTTATCGAAATTATATCGAATTTCAATCATTTGACCGTTTTACCCTTGTACTCGTTCGGGAATCAACTTAACCCTTATCTCGCTGTTATGTAGCTTACATGCATTTTTAATTTCTCAAATTGTCGATTGCATGATAGTAAATACTCTTCTTATGATTCAACTATAATAATAGAGTGTTCATACACATAGGAATCATAAGGAACAAGCTACATAAAAAATTCGGGTCTGACAATCCTCCCCTACTAAAAAATTTTAGTCCTTCAAATTAGAACCAAGTAAGTCATCAAATAGGTGAGGGCACTTCTCTCGCATCAGACTCTCTAGCTCCTAAGTAGCCTCCTCTAAAGTATGATGCTGCCAGAGAATCTTCACTAACCCGATGGTCTTCGATCTCAATACCTTCTCCTTCCTATCCAATATCTGAATCGGTCGCTCAACATATGACATGTCCTCTCAGAGCTCCAAAGGCTCATAACTAATCACATGTGCCAGATCCGAGTGATACTTTCGAAGCATCGATATGTGGAAGACGTTATGGACACCTGATAAGTCTGGTGGCAATGCCAACCTATACGCCTTATCTCCCACTCGATCAAGTATCTCAAAGGGTCCAATATAGCGAAGATTTAGTTTCCCTTTTTTCCCAAATCTCGCTATTCCCTTGGAAGGAGAGACTCTCAAAAACAGGGATTCACCAACTGCAAACTCTAGTGGCCTACGTCTCCTATCAGCGTAACTCTTTTGTCTACTCTGAGCTGTCCTCAGTCTCTCTACTATCAAATGGACGTCGTCAGATGCTTGTGTAACCATGTCAGGAGCGAATATCTTACGGTCACCCACTTCTTCCCATCCAATAGGGGAACGACATCTATGGCCATATAAGGCCTCATACGGTGCCATCCCGATACTCGAATGATAACTGTTGTTGTAGGTGAACTCGGCTAGTGGCAAGTGGTCATCCCAAGAGCCTCTAAAATCTAGCACACATGCTCTCAACATATCCTCCAGAGTCTGTATAGTCCTTTCTGACTGACCATCTGTCTGAGGATGGAAAGCGGTGCTCAAATTCAACTGGGTTCCTATGGTTTCCTGAAAATGTCTCCAAAAGTGGGAACTGAAGCGGGAATCCCTATTAGAGACTATGCTTACTGGTACACCGTGTAACCTCACTACCTCGCGTACATACAGTTCTGCTAATGAACTTAGAGTATCGATCGCTCTCATAGCTAGGAAGTGGGTTGACTTCGTCAGTCTGTCGACGGTTACCCATATAGCATCGTGATTCCTACGGTTCTCGGTAAACCCATCACGAAATCCATGGTGATATGCTCCCATTTCCATATCGGTATAGGTAGAGGCTGCAATAACCCTGCAGGTTTCTGATGCTCTACCTTCACCTGCTGACATACGAGACACTTTGCCACAAAGTCTGCTACATCTCTCTTCATACCCGACCACCGATATACCTTACGGAGGTTTTGATACATTTTGTTACTCCTCGGATGTAACGTATACCTCGACGAATGAGCTTCCGCCAATAACAATCTCCTGAGTCCTGAATCCTCGAAAACACATAATCTGCCTCTGAAGCTCAGTAGTCCATCAGAACTCAACTCAAAGTCAGTCACTGTGCGCTTCTGCATCTGACTACTCACATCCATACAAAATGGATCCGTTTGCTGAGCCACACTGATCCTGTCCAACAGATCCAGCTCCAAGCATAAACTAGCTATCACATAACCTATATCCATGTCAGAAGGCACGACTCCCAAACTGAGGCCAGCAAATTGCTCTAGCAAATCATGTTCCCTAACCATCATGTACGATACCATCCCTAGGCTCTTCCTGCTCAAGGCATCGGCTACAACGTTAGCCTTACCCAGATGATAAAGTATCTTGCAATCGTAGTCCTTCAGAAGCTCTAGCCATCTTCTCTGTCTCATGTTCAGCTCTTTCTATGAGAACAGATACTTGAGGCTCTTGTGGTCGATAAATATCTGGAACTTCTCGCTATAGAAGTAGTGGAGCCATACCTTTAACGCAAACACTGCAACTCCTAGCTCCAAATCATGGGTCGGACAGTTCTTCTCATAATCCTTCAGGTGTCTGGATCGATAAGATAATACCTTCCCATCCTGCATCAATACACAGCCCAGTCCCTGATGCGAAGCATCGGTATACACTACAAATCCTCTTGAGTTGGTAGGGATAGTGAGAATCAAAGCGGTGGTCAATCGATGTTTCAACTCCTCAAAACTCTTCTCACAATCCTCATTCCATATGAACGGTACACTCTTTTAAGTAAGACGAGTCAACGGAGCAGCCAACTTCGAAAATCCCTCAACGAATCTCTGATAGTATCCAGCTAAACCCAAAAAACTCCTGATCTCGATGACTGTCCTCGGCTGTTCCCATTGAACTACAGCCTTTATCTTATATGGATCAACTGATACACCATCTCTCGATACAACATGTCCTAAATACAAGATCTATGGCAACCAAAAGTCACACTTATTGAGCTTAGCATATAACTCATGCTCTCGTAGAGTCTGTAATACGATCCTGAGATGCTCCTCGTTCTCCTCCTTGGATCTCGAGTACACCAATATGTCATCGATAAAGATGATAACAAACTGGTCTAAATATAGCTTGAACACATCGTTCATCAAAGCCAGGAAAGCAGTTGGAGCATTCATCAATCCGAATGGCATGACCAAGAACTCATAATAGCCATATCGAGTACAAAATGCTGTCTTGGGTACATCTCCACTCCGAAGCTTCAGCTGATGATACCCAGACCTTAGGTCAATCTTAGAAAATACTTGTGCTCCCTGAAGCTAATCTAACAAGTCGTCAATGCGTGGAAGGGGATACCTATTCTTGATGGTGGCCTTATTCAACAATTGGTAATCTGTAAACAATCGGAGGCTCCCATCCTTCTTCCTCATAAACAAAATCGGTGCTCCCCAAGGTGAAACACTCGGTCGAACAAAACCCCTATCCAACAGCTCCTGTAACTGTCTCTTGAGCTCCTTCAGCTCAACTAAGGCCATGCGATATGGAGGTCTCGAAATAGGCTCCGTACCAGGCAGCAAATCTATACAGAACTCTATCTCTCTATCTGGTGGTAACCCTGGCAATTTATCCAGAAAAACATCTGGGTACTCACTAACCACAGTAATATCTGACAACTCCGAACATGCCTTATCCATATCTACCACGTACGCAATGAAACCTTGATATGTTGAAGGTTTTTCTAAATCAGTAATCATGTAATAATCATAACTACTCCTTTCATTTATTCTTATTAAATTTTACAACATATCTAGTAGGATTAGGAAACATAACTGTCTTAGTATAACAATCTAAAACAGCATGGTTTGTAGATAGCCAATCTATTCCTGATATTATATCAAAGTCACTCATACTTAGTAATATTAGATTGGTTGTCATCTCCTTATCCCCTACTCTCAACTTGCAGTCATTAAATACATATTCTATAACTTAACTACTATTCATAGGCGTACTAATCAACATCATCATACATAAACTTGTACGCTCTACATGTCTTGCTAATTTACATGCAAATGAAGGCGATACAAAAGAATGCGTAGCACCAGGATCAATTAAAACGTATGCTTCAATATCATAAATCAGGATGTTACCTCGTATCACATCCGATGAAGCATCAGCTGTCTCCTGGTCCAAAGCATGTACTCGCCCTCAACCCATCACTTGTTTCCCCTTTTCTTCTGCCGTTGCTCTACCTCTCTGAGCAGACGTACTAGCTGGAGCTCTATCCAGCTCCCTGCCCCTCAATGGTACAGTATCAACCATCTTTGGGCAAGCTCTAGCTATATGCCCCTATTTCCTACATAAAAAATACACGATAGGAGTCAGTGGACACGGTCTACCTCCATGTTATCTATCGCATCTTCTGCACTAATTGACAGCAGGTCTCTGTCCTCCTATGATAATGCCCTTTGCTGGAGCCACGATCGGATAAGCAAGAGGTCTAGTAAATCTCTCTCGTGTCTCCTCAACCCGTGATCTCTTACCGAAGAGTTTCCTTCCTCCTCGATAACCGAAATCTCTAGTCAACCTCTTCTTCTGTATATCTCAGCTACAACTAAACTTCTCGAACTCGGAAGCATTCCTCTTGTAATCTTACTCACACAGTTGTGCCTTACGTACTGCTTCCTCGTAGGTAGCTATGTCTAATGGAACCAACCTGGACCACAGAACTGATCTCAACCCATCAATAAACCTGTGGACCTCTTGGCCTCACTATGCATGGTATCTGGGTCATATCTTCCTAGGGATAGGAATCGAGTCTCATACTCATCCACTGACAAACTCCCCTGGTTCAGTCCCAAAAACTTTGCTTGTAACTTTCGCTGTGCGGTATCGGGTACAAACTGCCTCCTAAAGGCCTCCTGAAATGTCTCCCAACTGATATCTGTGTGTCGGGCTCTCAATATAGGTCGGGTGGACTTCCATCAATGCTCTGCAGCTCCCTTTAGTAGGAACGCAGCAAACGCGACCATCTCCGATGTTGTGCACTCGAAGAATCCATAAAGCTTCTCCATCTCTGCCACACACTCCTCGACAGCTACAGGGTCTTGTCGCAGCTCCTGCCTCTTGTCCTTGGCTACCTGTAATTGCCTGTGCCAATATCTCTACAATCATCTCAAGACTATGCTCTAATCTCGTAAAGCGCATCTCAACACACTCAGGTGCCTGAGTAGCACCTGGAGTCCCATGCGTAGGTAAAGGTTCGACAGCAGCTCGTCTCTCAGGCTTATCTCCACGACCTTGAGCCCTACCTCTCGTACCTCTACCACTACGCGTATTTGCCATATAGGCAAAGTTCCTGCATTCATAATCATTAATTTGTCCGTCTCCTATTTGGTATACACAATTATATCTAAACATAGCACAGTACTATGAGGATGTACACTTTCCTATTTTCTAACATCGACTCACATCAGACCAACCTCGGCTCTGATACCATTCTGTCAGGACCCATTCTCAATCCATGACTTAACCAAAAACCACTACAAATTTTTTGCATTTTTAACTTACCTTTCCTCTCTTCAATGGTTGGGCTGTGATTCGATGTCAAAATCCTCGCTTACCACATTATCCATTATCATACATACATGTCAATATACTGTTACTGACTGTAACTGCTTTTATAATACATGTGAGATTATATAAAAGCTAATACAATTACATTCCCCATAATATATATCGTATACATCACTGTGCTGTTTCTATATTTAGATATATAACCATACAAAATCTGTATACCTGGCGATCGATAGGAACTAGCAATGGACTCAAGAATACTATCCCTCAATAGCTCTCACTCTACTGCTGATGCTCTGTATAGAGATGTAAAGAAAGGGGGTGAGCATACAACGCGCTCAGTAAGGAAATCAGGCAAGCAAGTAGATATCTACACTATCTACTCAAAATAATGCTATGCCTTGAAAACATTATTTCCTTTACTCACTTTAAAAGCATGTCTTTAAATATATATATATATATGTATACTTGTACAGATTAAATCCCATGTACAGAAAGCTAAGTTGGGTAAATCTTTAAAACTCTCAACTCCAAGCATGATGTTTTAAGTGATTTTAGGAGTTGATGGATGTATATTGTGTTAGTAGGATATGGCTAGGATGCTTAAAACTCATTTAACCAAAAAACATGTCTAGAAGAGCAATAGATAGAGTATGCTATTGTGATGATCTTGGAACACTATGATATTAATGGTGTTGAGTGAATAATTTTAGAGGAATTTATAAAGAAATATTGAGGTGAAATATGATAAAAGGTTTGTGAAAGCTTGAGTAAGTAAGTAAATGACAATGTGGAAGTTTAGAAAAAGAAGAGGAAAATGACTTAATGATTTATGCGTGTAGATTGGAATACGTTGAGACTCGATTAACCCGGATCGTAAACAGAGCAAAAGAGACGAAAGAAAAACAAGTGCAATTCGAGGTAAGGGACTGTATGTCAGCGATAGAGTTATGCGTACGTATTTGACAGCGATTTTGGTAGTTATGAAGCTAGTGATACCATGTTTAGCTATTGAGCCATGAATTGATATGAAATTATGAAATGTATTATGGTATATATATCGTGAAAATGGGATGTGGAAAGGAAAACAACATGACATGCATGTTTTTAATGTTTTTACAACTACAAGTTGTTTTTGTGACTGTGGAATGATGATGGATAGGCTGGCTAGTTTTACATGTTTAGCATGGAACGACATGCTACGTTAATAAACATTATTTGAGTCTTTAAAAGAGAAAAATAGTCACCTATCATATCTGAGATATGAATTGGTGTTGGAGCCATAGCTCACACCTGTTTTGATGATTTTGACTAGGCTGGAGATTTTTCTCGCAATTGTTTTCATGATTCAATAAACCATGCTGGAGCATAGCTTGCACGTGGTTTTATGATGATGATAATGTGCTGGAGCTTAGCTCACACAATGATTTTGAGATTATACAGAGCTAGAGGTAGTTGCTCGCACTGAGAGATATCACGCTAGGGCTTTACGAAGACTGTGTGTCACGCTGATTCTGCTTGCCTGGTATACGATACATGGTTTAGGACAAGAAGTCCATCGGTGTAAGGCGGATGGACTGGGTCCACGGGAGTACATTGTATCGTGTAGTTGTCTGAGGAATCTATGTACCGTGCTGTGTGCACGCGAGTACGAGTATCGTGTAGATGACACATGGAGTATGTTGTACCGTGAGTATATGTGATGTGATGAGGAAGATGATGATGATGATTGAGATGAGCTGAAGGATAGGACTGACCCATCCCCCTTCAGGCAAGTGATGCCCTGTGCAAACCTGATCAGTGAGGCCTGGGATCACTGACTATGGCCATATGTCATGGATATTTGTTTGCATAAGTTCCCTACCTGACTTAGAGATAAGAGAAAATTTGAGAAAATTAGAAGAGAGAGAAATTTGATGAAAAGAAATGATTTGTGAAAAGAAAAGAGATATTATGATTTGATAAATATCTTGAGTTAAATGCTTATGTTGTGATATCACTGTTTTATGACATGTTTTCAAACAGAAATATTGAGCATTGGTTTTTATGAAAATACCTATGAGATAAGAATGTTTAAACACATTTTCTATTGATAATTTCATTTATAATGAAAGATGATTTTGTTAATCATGCATGGGCTACGTAGATAGTACAGTATCTACCTGTTAGCATCATTTTCCTTACTGAGCTGTGGTTTGCTCATCCCACTATTTTCCCCCCTCTAGATACTGAGAAGTAGAACAGTACGGTGGTTTCCAGATCCTTTTGTGTTAGTTAGCTCCTACTAGTTGTTAAGGTATAAGAACTGTATATACAAAAGCATTTTGTATCTATCGTGTTGTATCGCATAGTCATACATTGAAAATGAGAAAAATTGCATGGGGATGTTATGTAAAGATATTTATTTATACAATAGCTTTTGTATATCTACACACATGCCTGGGAGTGTGTAATTAAATGTTTCAAGTGTTTCAACTATAAATATATGAAATTTGTAATTACATCGGCTCACAGCCCCACCGTAAGTGGTATATGGAAGGATGGAAGGCAGTCGGAGTCCGGGTGTGATAGAATTTGGTATCAGAGCAAGGTTGGTCCGATGTGAGTCGATGTTTAAGACTAAGAAAATGTACATCCCCCAAGTTATTGTGTGATATTTAGATACAAATGTGTATACAGAGCTAGTAGTGATCTAAGAGTTTGTTCTGAATACAAAAAAGTCAATAAGTTTGTGAGCTATGCCTGAGAGACACCACAAGAAGGGAGAGAGCTCATGAGCTCAGGGGCGCAATGATAGGACTGAGAGGCATAGTAGATCGTCCTCTAGTCATGAGCCCTATAATCAGGTAGAGGCTTCCGATCCTCGGGTAGCCAGATTAGAGGAAGACATGCATACGATGATGACCATGATGGGTCAGATCATGTCTAGATTAGAGGGTATACCCGGTACAACAGGACAAGCTGCACCGAATCCCCCAGCAGTAGTACCTAAACCTGAGAATGCTGCACTTACACAACCTGAACTAGATAGACCACGAGGTCCCCCTATTCGACTAGTTACTCCTCTAGTGGCCCCACAATAGTATGATGATGATGATATGGAGAGGTTGAGACATTTTATGGACTTTGAGCCTCCTCCTTTTAGTGCGGTAAAGGATCCAGTAGTGGTTGAGGATTAGATAAGTCAGATGGAGAAGCTGTTTAATTTTTATAGATGTTCGCCTATGGAAAGAGTCGCGCTCACGACCTTTGTATTGAGAGGTGAAGCAGAGCATTGGTGGAAGTCCACCAGACCTATGTTGAGAACTTAAGGTACAATGATGACATGGGATATGTTTTTGGGTACTTTAAGGAACAATATATTCCAAATACTACTCGACGTAGGTTACAAATGGAATTTTTAAATCTGACTCAAAGGAACTGAACAGTGGATGTGTACGAGTCACGATTCACATCATCGGGCCGGTATGATTTAGACTCTATCAGGAGCGAAGCTATAAGGGTCTGTATATTTGTTTATGGACTAAGGCCTTCGATTAGAGCTAAACTGGCTTTGTTTGATGTTGCTGCATACAAAAAAGTTGTACGACAGACCCAGTTGTGTGAGCAAGAGTATGACCTGCATATTTCAGAGTTCAGTTAGGGTAAGGACAAGGGTCAAAGGAAACTAGGAGATGGTAAGAGTGCTAGATTTGGTCGGAGATATACTGGTAAGCGTCAGAGAGAGGCAGATGAGTCACAGAAGAAGGTTGTTAGACTTTTTATGCATCCAACTCTAACACCAGCCAATGGTATAATGATTGGTGGACCCCAACCGACTACTGATCAGTGCAGAGTATGTGGCTGATACCATGGTAGTAGTCCCTGTCATTTTCAGGGTACACGATGCTTCGAATGTGGTAGGTTTAGGCACTATACACGGGATTGTCCAAAAGCAGTTGAGGTAGTCCCACATAAGGGCAAGGAGCCAGAGAAAGTTCCTACAGTTACACCTCCTGCTAGGAAGAGAGTCACGATTGAAGAAAAAGGGAAGCAAGTTATGGGTCAAGATAGGGTATATGTGATAGACCAGGCATCAGTAGATACCTCTTCTGAGGTGATAAAAGGTACAATTTGATTTTTGATTTGGAAGCTATAGCTTTATTTGATTCTGGTGCTACGCATTCATTTATATTGCCTACATGTGCATCACAGTTAACAGGTTTTGTAAAACCCAAATACTTAGTTATGACTTTACTAATAAGTACTCTAATGAGAGTTAGTCAATTAGCTGAACAAGTATATAAAGATCGTAAAGTGAGGGTAGAAGATAAGCATACGACAGGCAATCTAATTTTGTTGAATAGGTATGACCTTGATGTAATTTTGGGAATGGACTGGTTAGCTACAAATCATGCTGTCTTAGATTGCCACTCTAAGTCTATTACATTTTCACTACATGAGAAATTTGTTGTAAAATTTTATGAGAAGTAATGAAATCCTGATTTTATAGTAAGTAAAGTGCATTGGTACATAAATGACAAATGTTGTTTTAAAGGTTTTATTGCTTATGTGGTGGACTTGAACAAAACACATCCGGATATAGATGACATTCCAGTGGTTATAGAATTCCTTGATGTCTTTCCAGACGACCTACCGAGATTACTACTGGATAGAGAAATGGAATTTGGTCTAGACTTTACACCAAGAACATAGCCCATATTTAAATCACCATATAGGATGGCTCTAGTTGAACAAGAGAAATTAAGGAAGCAGTTGCAAGATATGCTAGATAAGGGGTTTATAAGACCGAGAGTCTCACCATGGGAGCCCTAGTATTATTTGTGAAGAAGAGAGATGGGAGCCTTATGTTGTGTATTGATTATCGGATGTGGAACAAGGCTACTGTCAAGAATAAATACCCCTTGCCGCACATCGATGATTTATTGGATCAGCTTCGGGGAGCATAGATCTTTTCCAAGATAGATCTGAGGTTTGGGTACTAACAACTGAAGATTCAGAAGGAAGATGTGCCCAAGAAGCTTTTCGCATCCCCTATGGTCATTACGAATTCCTGTTGATACCTTTCGGGTTGACATATGCACCAGTAGCTTTTATGGCTTTAATGAATGAGGTATTCAAGCCATACCTAGATCAATTTGTGATAATATTCATCGATGATATATGAGTGTATTCCAAATCCAGGGAAGAGCACGAGTAACACATAAAGATTGATTTGCAAACCCTCCAAGAGAGAAAGTTGTATGCCAAACTTAGTAAATGTGACTTTTGGCTAGAGTAGATTTCCTTTCTAGTCCATGTTGTATCGAAAGATGGGGCGTCAGTATATCCATCCAAGATTGAGGCTATTGTTCAGTGGGAATAGCCAGGACAGTCATAGAGATCAAAAGCTTTCTAGGTTTGGCAGGTTACTACAGGAGATTTGTATAGAGTTTCTCTAGATTGACTGCTCTGTTAACATGTCTTACGAGGAAGAATATGGAATTTATGTCGAATGAAGCATGTGAGTGGAGTTTTCAAGAACTTAAGCACAAATTAACCACCTTGCCAATTTTGCATCCGCTATGGTCATTACGAATTCCTGGTGATGCCTTCCGAGTTGACATATGCACCAGCAGCTTTTATGGCTTTAATGAATGAGGTATTTAAGCCATACCTATATCAATTTGTGATAATATTCATCGATGATATATTAGTATATTCCAAATCCAAGGAAGATCATGAGCAACACCTAAGGATTGCTTTGTAAACCCTCCAAGAGAGAAAGTTGTATGCCAAACTTAGTAAATGTGACTTTTGGCTAGAGTAGATTTCCTTTCTAGTCCATGTTGTATCGAAAGATGAGGTGTCAGTAGATCCGTCCAATATTAAGGCTATTATTCAGTGGGAACATCCCATGACAGTCATATAGATCAAAGCTTTCTGGGTTTGGCAGGTTACTACAGGAGATTTGTAGAGAGTTTCTCTAGATTGGTTGCTTTGTTAACATGTCTTACGAGGAAGAATGTGGAATGAAGCATTTGAGAGGAGTTTTCAGGAACTTAAGCACAAATTAACCACCTTGCCAGTTCTAACCATTCCTAACAGCTCAAGAAACTATTCTGTTTACACAGATGCTTCACATTAAGGACTGGGTTGTGTCTTGATGCTGAATGGGAGGGTAGTTACTTATGGATCCAGACAGCTGAAAGATCATGAGATGAATTATCCTACTCATGATTTAGAGTTCGCAGTCATAGTATTTACATTGAAGGTATGGTGCCACTGCTTGTATGGTGAGAGATTTCAGATCTTTACGGATCACAAGAGTCTTAAGTATCTATTTTCACAGAAAGAGTTAAATATAAGATAGAGAATGTGATTAGAACTCCTCAAAGACTATGATTATGAGATTTTGTACCACCGGGGGAAGACGAATGTGGTTGCCAATGGGTTGAGCAGAAAGAGTCTCAGATTGGTAGCATATACGATGGTTAGGGAACACAAGTTGTTAGAATAATTCACAAACCTTAGTTTAGATATGACCCCACCTGAGATTGGCAGTTATGGGATTATAGCCAGCCTGAGATTAGAAGCGAAGTTAATTGAGAGAATCCGGTAAGCTCAGCATAATGATCTATGGTGTATTAATGTGATTAGCCAAATTCGATAAGGTAATGGTACTGATTTTGTATTGAGTTCAGATGGAATACAAAGGTTCAGAAATAGAATATGTGTCCCTAAGGATTTAGAGCTTAGGAAGTTGATTTTATTAGAGGCTCACTCGTCAAGATACACAGTACACCTAGGGAGCAGTAAAATGTTTCAAAATCTCTGGAAAGTATATTGGTGGTCTGGAATGAAAAAAGATATAACTTAGTATATTGATAGATGTCTCATCTATCAGCAGGTTCAAGTAGAGCGTCACAAACCTGGAGGATTATTGTGACCTCTACCGATATCGACATGGAAGTGGAAGCACGTTACCATAGACTTTGTGATGGGGTTATCGAGAATCGTAAAAACCATGATGCTATTTGGGTTATAGTAGACCGGTTAATGAAATTGACACACTTTTTAGCCATGAGATCTACAAATACTTTAAGTGCATTGGTGAACATGTATGTATGGGAAATAGTGAGACTGCATGGAGTCCTACTGAGTGTTGTTTCTGATTGGGATGCTCGCTTCACTTCCCACTTTTGGGGACATTTTCAGGAAGCGATGGCGACCCAATTGAGCTTTAGCATTGCTTTTCATCCTCAGATAAATGGTCTCTCATAGAGGACTATACAGACCTTGGAGGATATGTTGAGAGCGTGTGTGCTGGAGTTTAGAGGCTCATAGGACAATCACTTGCCACTGATTGAGTTTGCCTACAACAACAGTTATCACTCAAGTATTGGTACGGCCCCCTATGAGGCCCTATATGGTCATAGGTGTCGATCGCCTATTGGTTGGGAAGAGGTTAGTGACAGACAGTTGCTCGCTCCCGATTTGGTTAGACAAGCCTCGGACAACATTCGGATAATATGTGAAAGGTTACGAACGGCTCAGAGTTGATAAAAGAGCTATGCTAACAGGAGACAGAGACCACTTGAGTTCGTTGTGGGTGAGTCTGGATTTTTGAAAGTACCTCTTTTTAAGGGAATAACGAGGTTCAGGAAGAAGGGAAAACTAAGTCCTTGTTACATTAGTCCCTTTAAGATTTTGGATAGTGTGGGAGATAGAGCATATAGGCTAGCCTTACCACCTGAGCTAGCAGAGGTCCACAATGTCTTCCATGTTTCCATGCTCCAAACGTACCATTCAGATCTTGAACATGTAATTAGCTATGAGCCATTGGAGCTCAAGGAGGATATGTCATATATATAGAAACCGATCCAAATATTAGATAGAAAAGAGGTGTTGCGGAACAAGTCGAGTTCATTGGTTAAGGTCATGTGGCAACATCATACATCAGAGGAAGCCACCTGGGAGTTAGAGGACCCGATGAAAGAGAAATATCCTCAACTTTTTTAGGAATGAACTTGATTCAATTTGGAGGACCAAATTTTCTAAGAAGGGGAGAAATGTAATGCTTGTAGTTTTACAAGTATTTCTATGTAGCTATGGTGTATATGGCCATTATTGCATGTGTACAAATTATAAAGGATGTCGGAGTTATGAAATTTAATGTAAAATTCATGATTTTAAGTACATTGGATTGTGAAATGAATACATGCATTTAATTATTTAAGGCGTATATTGGATTGTGAAATGAATACACGCAAATTTTTTGTATTAGGTTGTAATACCCTTAATTTTTGTAAACTCCCATTTAATTATTTAAGGCGTATATTGGATTGTGAAATGAATACACGTAAATTTTAAAGTGTATAGCGAGTGTAAGAAGGATATATCTATGAGTGGAATGTGAATATATTGAGTTTTGCGTGGTGTGGTAAAATGAAATGAAGTTACATGAGTTGCGTAAATCTTTGTACTTCAATTTAGTTTAATATTGTATACCATTGGTTATACAATGAATACACACAAGTTTTAATGTGTATAAAGTATGAATGGATGTCATTTTTAAGTCTTAAAGGTGGTTGGATGATAAAATGACTATGGCAGCAAAATTAAGGATGTTTTGTGTGAGTTATTATAGAAAGTGCAGCAAAATCTGAAAAATATCAATGCCAGATCGATCTGATAGAAGGAAAGATCAATCTGGAAGAGCCAAAAATACTCTTATTTGAGCAATGGAATAGGGCAGATCAATCTCCAATGGGGCCAGATCGATCTACTAAGCATTCTGTGTAGAAGGAATCGATCCCCTGTGAAGAGAAGATCGATCTCACCTTAAACAGATCGTTTTTCTTTGCTCTCGGCTAAGAGAAGATCAATCCTATCCTTGTCCCAGATCGATCTATTTTGCTTTTTGCCTGGAGAAGATCGATATCATCACATAGAACAAATCGATCTCATAGCAATGAGTAGATCGATCTCAAGCCTCGACAGATTGATCTCATAGGCTTAAAAATTGCATTATGAAATGCTTAAAATAGAGGAAGATCGATCCCTGACCTAGGGAGATCGATCTCATTGGGGTAATTTCTATATAACTGGGTTGTTGAATTGTAGATTTCGGGAAAACATCAAACCTTTCCATTTTTGAATCAAAGTAACCTAAAATCTCTCTAAGGATTCTTAACACTTTCCATAAAGATTTGGAAGAAGTTCATTTCATCAAAGTTGTTCATAAAGTGGGGAAGAATAACATAGTTGGAAGCTAGAAGTTGTATTAATCCATTGAAGGAGAAAAGGAGTTTTCCCCCAAATTGTGCAAAGTGGGGAAAAGTTAAGATTGGTAAGATTTCAATACTTCAATCTCATAATGTTAATCTATATACTTGTGTGAGTCGATTAGTATATAGATTTATGATTGAAACATCTTAGAACATGTTAAACTCTCCATGACCTATAAAATGGTTAAATGTGCCAAAATGAGGATTTGTTGAGTAAGCATGGGTTTAAAGTTGGTTTAAGCATGAATAGATGTTATTGAGCATGTATAGATGCTTGTAAAATGATTCGGTGAAATCCATAAGTTTGAATGGATAATGGCTGGAAATGAGTATATGAGGTATTTGATGAAATGCCTCAAAGAAATTAAATGATGAACTAATGGCATAGGGAGCTAAATGCCGGTTTAATATGGAATCAATGGACTTGAGGAGTCTAATGGATTCTCGAGAAACAAATAAAATGAGTGAAATGGACTTAAGGAAGAATAAAGTCCAATAATGGTATAAAGAGGCCAAATGAGATATAAATGGCCAAAATACATTGATCTAAATATCATACAAGTGGAATGAAGTATATAGGAATATAATGATGAGAATTGTGAACACTTGCAGCTCCTGGAGATAAATTCGGAGTTGACAAGGCTGGATCATAAGCTATTGGAATCAAGAATGATGATTCAAGCGTGATTCGAGGTAAGGGACTTATGTGAGCTATAGAGATAGCTATACATATGTTTTCTTACCTGCTGAACGCTCATGTATACGATAAATACATAGATATTGATATGGCTAGATTAAAAACTACCTATAAGAATAAGTCGATAGTATGAATTTGCTTGACTTCTATGATTGTTGTGAAAAGGGGTTTTTGGAAACGTTTTGAGAAAGACTAACAATAGACAGGCTCTCGATTTTGATAAATTGCATGAAATGCCTTTAGAGAGTGATTGAAGGGAGATTTACCCTCTCACTCATGACTATACATGGAGCCTTTCTATTTTTTTTGTGTGAAATCGTGCTAGATCATGAGATGCAATGGTAGATTGACAATCCCTGCACGCACGTTACTTTCAAAGTGTTTTTATGAAAAGCTAAAGAGTGCTTGATGCCTCGGGTGATGATGTGTGTTCCACTCGAGGTGCTCGCACTAGATTTTGGGAGTTATGTTAGAGTTATAGAGTACTTCTTAGTGATCCTGCTCTTATTATACTCGTATGTGACCCTCTCGATTTAAAGTGATGGGACAGCCGTGCTCGATGCCTCAAATATGCTGTGTGCTTCACACTGAGTTGCTCGCACGTAGTCTCTTAAGCTTCTGTGTGATAAGCAAAATCGTGCTTGATGTCTCGATGATACTGTCTGTTCCACTTGATAGCTCACATGAGAGTTTATGAAATTACTGTGTGGTGGATAAACCGTGCTAGAGCCGTCGTGTACTGTTGTGTGTGTGGCACTGAACTGCTCGCATGTGATTTTGTGACAACAAAAATAGGTAATAAGGATCCATGAAAGCACGATGTACCGTAAGCATTAGCCATGGGGTACGATGTGCCGTGAATTGAGTTGAGCTGACAGGATGGTTGATCCGCCTCCCTAAGCGTAGGGTTCCCGCACACTTGATCAGTGTAGCCTGGAATCTGACTATGGCCATAAGTCTTCTATATCTGTGTGATATGATATTGTCACTACTGTGTGAGGTGACATGTATCTTCCCTTGCTGTGTGTCTGGGGATATGTGATAACCCATGATTATGTCTCATATGAGCATTGACTTACTGTGTGAAAAGTGATTTCGAAATGAACCTGTATGGTTTTAAGTAAAGCATTTTCTATATATGAACTGTGTGAACAGATTATGCTGTGAAAAGCTGTGTGCTACTGTGCGAATATGCATATTCCCATCTAGTGAATTAATGATTTTGCATTGATGGAGGTTGTTTTAACGAATATGCATATTGTTTTATAAGGAAAATGAATATATATGTATTTTATCATCTAGATGGTTTAGTTATCTACCTGTTTGCACATTTTCCTTACTGAGCGTGTTATGCTCACCCCCTTATTTCCTCCTTCACAGATACTACGCAGTAGTGAGTATACTGCAGTCGTCCCTACTATCGTGTTTTCTCTAGTCATCCAGCAGTACAGAGAGGTATACACTTGTGATGAGAAAAATTTTGTATAATGTAAATTAATGCATAGTAAATTTTGAAATTTGTATTTTGGGGGGTGTATATGATAGAAACTGAGGTAAACGCTTTCGTACTTATATAAAATTCCAGTTTCTATTTCACTTCGTTAAATTAAGATGATTAAACTAAAATGGGTGAGATATGAAGTGGATATTGAATCACAACCCCAATGTAAGTGGTAAGGTAAAGGTCAGGTACTGGTATAGAGGGCCGTGACAGAATTAATGGTATCAGAGCTGAGTTGGTCTGATGTGAGTCAGTATCCATATCTAGGAAATTATACATCCTTAAAGTACTGTGCATTATTAGGATACAATTGTGTATACCAAGCTGGAAATTGTGACTGAGACACTTATTTTTAGTATGCAGGATGTCTGATAGATGACGTACTGGTAGAGGAGAGAGTTCACTCTCCCAAGGTGGTAGAGATGAGCTCGAGAGATGCAGTGGGTCTAGTTATTATAGAGATCCACTGGTCTGAGTGAGGCCACTAAGGGGCATATAGCGCAGTTACAGGGCAGTGTAGACACGGTTATGAAGATGTTTACACATGCTATAGCCAGGTTTGAGGGTAGACAGGAGAACCCTGCTGGTCAAGCTGCTGCACCTTAGAGACATGAGCCAACATAGCCTGCACCGAGACCTCGAGATGCAAAGGTAGAGATACCTGTATCCCCTCCAGTTCAGGACATTCCCCCACCGGTTTAGGATCCTGTAGCTCTACAACAGGTTGGTGGTGAGGGAGTTTACGATTGTGATATAGGTAGATCGAGAGAGTTTCAGAAATTCGGACCACCTTCATTTAATGGGGTGAAGAACCCCGTATCAACTGAGCATTGGATACGTAGTATGGAGAAGCTCTACTGATTCTTCCATTGCTCATACATAGACAAGGTCACCTTTGTGGCTTTTGTATTAGAGGATGAGGTCGAGCATTGGTGGATGGCCACACAACCAATGTTGAGTGCACAACAACCAGTTGTGACATAGGACATATTCTTGGATGCCTTCAGGAGGCAATACATTCCAGCTACTGCTCAGAAGAAGATGCAGTTGGAATTCATGACATTGACTTAGGGGAACCGGACAGTGGATGAATATGAGTTTGGATTCACATCCTTGGACTGATATGATACAGTCACTATAAGCCTTGAGGACAGAAAGGTTCAGAAGTTTCTCGAAGGATTGAGACCTCCCATCAGAGCTCGATTAGCTCCACTGTACATTACCACCTATGATGAGGCACTACGCAGAGCTCAGCTATGTGAGCAAGACTATGAGTTTCATGCCTCGAAATTAGCTAAGAGTGGTAAGGGCAGAGATAGAGATTGAAAGAGGTCGGTGGATGACAGATGGTTACGAAAGGGTCGAAGGTTGTTCGACAAGGGGCCTAAGATTGATGAGATATAAGAGAGGCCAGTGAAGCCTCCAGTGTATCCAGCTCTATCTCCAGCTTCGAGGGGCATAGTGATTGGTGGACCTCGACCTACCACAGAGCAGTGCAGGTTATGTGGTAGATATCATGGGGGTAGACCATGCCCACTATCGATGAGATCTTGTTATAGGTGTGGTAAATCGGGGCACATAGCTCGAGAGTGCTCAGAGTTGATTGATACATCCCTACAGAAGGGCAAAGAGCCAGAGAAGGCTACGGTTGAGACACTTATACCTAAGAGGAAAGCCACAATAAAAGAGAAAGGGAAACAAGCTATTGGCAAAGGGCGAGTGTTTGCATTAGACCAAGCTTTTGCAGAGACTTCTAAGGATGTGATTAAAGGTACCATCCTAATCTTTGATATTAAAGCATTAGCATTGATTGATCCTGGTGCCACACATTCATTCATATCGCCAACTTTTGCATGTAAATTGATTGAACATGTAATACCTGTACCTCTATGTAGGACTTTACTTATAAGCACTCCACTTAGAGAGAATGTAATGACATAGTATGTCTGTAATGGTTGTAAGCTAAAGGTAGGGGAAAATGAGATGTTAGCCAATATGATTCTGTTAAACATGAAAGATTTTGATGTAATATTAGGAATGGATTGGTTAGCTACAAACCAAGCCATCTTAGACTGTTATGCTAATACAGTAATGTTTCCTACCCCTGAAAAAGCTTGTTGTAAGCTTTGCAAAGTAAAGAAAGAAATAAGAAATTATGTTCAAAGATGGATGATTTTACTAATCAAATGTGATTGTGATATGTTGAAGGTTTTATAGCTTATGTGGTTGATTTGGATAAAGTGTATCCGGATATGGTTGACATCACTGTGGTTAGAGAATTTCCTGATGTCTTTCCGCAAGAATTACCAGGGTTGCCACCAGATAGGGAGATGGAATTCTGTAATGATTTAGTGCCTGGAACTGAACCGATATCCAAACCACTGTATAGGATGGCTCCAATGGAATTGGAGGAGCTAGAGAAGCAATTGCAAGAGTTGTTGGACAAGGGGTTCATCAGGCCGAATGTATCACCATGAAGAGCACCGGTCTTGTTTGTAAATAAGAAAGATGGGACTCTTCGACTGTGTATATACTGCCAGTTGTTGAATAAAGCTACCATCAAGAATAAATATCCCATTCCATGGATAGATAATCTATTGGATCAGTTGCAGGGAGCATAGGTCTTTTTGAAGATTGATCTAAGGTCTAGGTATCATCAGTTGAGGATTCGGAGTGGAGATGTACCTAAGATAAGATTTCGAACCCGTTATGGCCATTATGAGTTTCTGGTTATGCCATTTGGATTGATGAATGCTCCTGCAGCGTTTATGGCTCTAATGAACGATATATTTAAGCGATACCTGGAGAGATTCGTGATTGTCTTCATAGATGACATACGGGTGTACTTGAAGTCCAGGGAAGAGCATAAGCAGCATTTGAGGACAGTGTTGCTAACCCTCCGAGATCAGGACTTGTATGCTAAACTCAACAAGTGTGATTTCTGGTTAAGTGAGACATCATTTTTAGGTTATATGGACTCGAGGGACTGGGTATCAGTGGATCCGTATTTGATTGATCGGATACGCCAGGCTCAGTATGCCGATCTATTATGTGAGGATCGTACGAGTCGGATTCAGAGGGAAGATGTGGCCGATTTCTCTGTGAGTGATGATGGCTTATTAAGGTTTAGAGGCAGGATTTACTTTCCCGATGACCCGAATTAAAGAAATTGATTTTGACAAAAACTCATTCATTAAGATACACATTGTATCCGAGAGGTAATATGATGTACCAGAACCTCCAGAAAGTGTATTGGTGGTCAGGGATGAAAAGAGATATCGAAAAATTTATGGTAAGATGTCTGATATGTCAACAAGTGAAGGTAGAGCATCAAAAGCCTACAGGTTTATTGCAACCTCTACCAGTACCGACTTGGAAATAGGAGCATGTCACCCTGGATTTCATCATGGGATTGCCAAGAACTAAGAGGACCATGATGCTATCTAGGTACTGCTTGACAGACTGATGACATTTGGCCACTTTCTAGCTATGAAATCTACAGATACTTTGAGTAGCTTAGCAGAGTTGTATGTACGGGAGATAGTGAGGCTACATGGTGTTCCAATAAGCATCGTATCGGATAGGGATTCCCGTGTCACTTCTCACTTTTGGGAATAATTTTAGGAAGTTATGGGAACCCAATTGAGTTTTAGTACTGTTGTCTATCCTCAGACTGATGGTCTGTCATGGAGAACCATCCAAATGTTAGATGACATGTTGAGAGCAAGTGTTATGGATTTTAAAGGCTCCTGGGATGATCACCTACCATTAGCGGAATTTACATACAATAATAGTTATCACTTGAGTATCGAGATGGCACCATATGAAGCCTTGTATAGTAGAAGGTGTTGTTCGCCTATAGGTTTGGAAAAAGTGGGTGAAAGAAAAAATTTTGCTCCTGATTTGGTACAGCAAGCCTTTGAGGTTGTTCAGTTGATATGTGAGAGATTGAGAACAGCTTAGAGCAGGCAGAAAAGCTATGCTGACGTAAAACGCAGGCCACTAGTGTTCACTATAGGTGACTCTATTTTTTTGAAAGTTTCTCCCTCAAAAGGGTTATGAGGTTTAGTAAGAAGGGTAAGTTGAGCCCTCGGTATATCGAGCCATTTGAGATACTTGAGCGAGTAGGAGATAAGGCTTATACAATTGCGTTGCCACCGAAGTTGGCAAGCATTCATAACGTCTTCCATGTCTCAATTCTTCGAAAGTACCATCCAGATCCATGTCATGTGATTCGGTATGAGCCATTGGAGCTCAAACATCACTTGACATATGTCCAGAAACTGATCCAGATACTAAATAGAAAAGGAAAAGGTGCTACGGAACAAGACGATTCCACTTGTCAAGATTCTTTGGCAACACCATAATTCGAAGGAAGCGACTTGGGAGTTAGTGAACTTGATACGGGAAAAGTACCCTCAACGTTTTGAAGAGTAACTTGGTTCTAATTTAGAGGACCAAATTTCTTAAGAAGGGGAGAATATAATACCCTTAATTTTTGTAAACTCCCATTTAATTATGTAAGGTGCATATTGGATTGTGAAATGAATACATGTAAATTTTAAAGTGTATATCGAGTGTAAGAAGGATATTTCCTTGAGTGGAATGTGAATATATTGAGTTTTGAGTGGTGTGGTAAAATGGAATGAAGTTTTATGAGTTGCATAAATCTTTGTACTTCCATTTAGTTTTGTATCGTATACCTTTTGGTTATACAACAAATACACACAAGTTTTAATGTGTATAAAGTATGAATAGATGTCATTTTCAAGTCATAAAGGTGGTTGGATGAGAAAATGACTAAGGCAGCAAAATTAAGGATTTTTTGAGTGAGTTACTACAGAAAAGTGCAACAAAATCTAGAAAATATGAATGCCAGATCAATCTAGAAGAGCAAAAAATGCTCTTATTTGAGCAATGGAACAGGGCAGATCGATCTCCAATGGGGCCAGATCGATCTGCTAAGCATTTTGTGTAGAAGGAATCGATCCCCTATGAAGAGAAGATCAATCACATCTCAAACAGATCGATTTTCTTAGCTCTCGGCCAAGAGCAGATCGATCCCACACTTGTGCAGGATCGATCTATTTAGCTCTCTACTTGGAGAATATCGATCTCATAACATAAAGCAGATCGATGTCATAGCAATAAGTAGATCGATCTCATTCCTCGATAGATCGATCTCATAGGCTTAAAAATGGCATTCTGAAAGGCTTAAAATAGAGGAAGATCGATCCTTGACCTAGGGAGATCGATCTCATCAAGGTAATTTCTATATAACTGGGCTGCTGAACTGCAGATTTCGAGAAAACATCAAACCTTTCCATTTTTGAATCAAAGTAACCTAAAATCTCTCTAAGGATTCTCAATGCTTTCCATAGAGATTTGGAAGAAGTTCATTTCATTAAAGTTGTTCATAAAGTGGGGAAGAACAACATAGTTGGAAGCTAGAAGTTGAGTTGGTCCATTGAAGGAGAAAATGAGTTTTCCCCTAAATTGTCCAAAGTGGAGAAAAGCTGAGATTGGTAAGATTTCAGTACTCCAATCTCATATATGTTAATCTATATACTTGTGTGAGTAGATTGGTATATAGATTTATGATTGAAACATCTTAAAACAAGCTAAACACTCCATGACCTATAAAATGGTTAAATGTGCCAAAATGAGTATTTATTGAGTAAGCATGGGTTTAAAGCTGATTTAATCATGAATAGATGTTATTGAGCATGTATAGATGCTTGTAAAATGATTTGGTGAAATCCATAAGTTTGAATGGATAATGGCTGGAAATGAGTATATGAGGTGTTTGATGAAATGCCTTGATGAAATCCCTTAATGAAATGAAATGATGAAGTAATGGCATTGGGTGCTAAATACCAATTCAATATGGAATCAATGGACTCGAGGAGTCTAATGGATTCCCGAGAAACAAATAAAATGAGTGAAATAGACTTAAGGAAGAATAAAGCCCAATAATGGTATAAAGGGCCAAATGAGATATAAATGGCCAAAATGCATTGATCTAAATATCATGCAAGTAGAATGAAGTATATGGGAATATACTGATGAGAATTGTGAACACTAGCAGCTCCTGGAGATAAAGTCGGAGTTGACAAGACCGGATCATAAGCTATTGAAATCAAGGAAGCGTGATTCGAGGTAAGGGACTTATGTGAGCTATAGAGATAGCTATACATATGTTTTCTTACCTGCTGAACACTCATGTATGCGATAAATACATAGATATTGATATGGCTAGATAGAAAACTACGTATGAGAATAAGTCGATAGTATGAATTTGCATGACTTCTATGATTGTTGTGAAAAGGGGTTTTTGCAAACGTTTTGAGAAAGAATAACAATAAAAGGGCTCTCGGTTTTGATAAATTGCATGAAATGCCTTTAGAGAGTGATTGATGGGAGATTTTTTCTCTCACTCATGACTATACATGGAGCCTTTCTATTTCTTTTCAGTGTGAAATCATGCTAGAGCATGAGAGGCAATGGTAGATTGACCAGCCCTGCTCGCATGTTACTTTCAAAGTGTTTTTAAGAAAAGCTAAAGAGTGCTCGATGCCTCGGGTGATGATGTGTGTTCCACTCGAGCTACTCGTACCAGATTTCAGGAATCATGTTGGAGCTATAGGTCACTTCTTAGTGATCTTGCTCTGATTATGCTCGCATGTGACCCTCTCGATTTAAAGTGATGGGATAACCGTGCTCGATCCCTCAGATATGCTGTGTGTTTTACACTGAGTTGCTTGCACATAGCCTTTCGAGCTTCTGTGTGGTAAGCAAAATCGTGCTTGATGCCTGGATGATACTCTGTGTGCCACTCGAGAGCTCACACGAGAGTTTATGAAATTATTGTATGATGGATAAACCGTGCTAGAGCCGTTGTGTACTGCTGTGTGTCTGGCACTGACCTGCTCGCACGTGATTTTGAGACAACAAAAATGGGTAATAAGGATTCATGGGAGCACTGTGTACCATGAACGTTAGCCATGGGGTACAATGTGCCGTGAATTGAGTTGAACTGACGAGTTGGTTAATCCACCTCCTTAATTGTAGGGTTCCTGCACACCTAATCTGTGTGGCCTAGAATCCGACTATGGCCATAAGTCTTCTATATCTGTGTGATATGATATTCTCACTACTGTTTGAGGTGACAGATATCTTCCCTTGCTCTATATCTCGGGATATGTGATAACCTATGATTATGTCTCATATGAACATTGACATATTGTGTGCAAAGTATTTCATAATGAACCTGTGTGGTTTTAAGTAAAGCATTTTCTATATATGAACTATGTGAATAGATTATGCTATGAAAAGTTGTGTGCTACTGTGTGAATATGGATATTCCCATCTAGAGAATAAACGATTTTGCATTGATAGAGGTTGTTTTAACAAACATGCATATTGTTTTATAAGGAAAATTAATATATATGTATTTTAGCATGTAGATAGTGTAGTTATCTACCTACTTGCACATTTTCCTTACTGAGCGTGATATGCTCACCCCCTTATTTCCTCCTCCACAGATACGTTGTAGTGAGTACACTACAGTCGTCCCTGCTATCGTCTTTTCTCTAGTCATCCAGCAGTACATAGAGGTATACACTTGTGATAAGAAAAATTTTGCATCCTGTAAATTAATGCACAGTAAAGTTTGAAATTTTTATTTTAGGGGATGTATATGATAAAAAACTGATGTAAATGCTTCCGTGCTTAAATATAAAATTCTAGTTTCTATTTTACTTCATTAAATTGAAATGATTAAACTAAAATGGATGAGATATGAAGTGGATACTGAATCACAGCCCAACTATAAGTGGTAAGGTAAAGGTCACGTACTGGTATAGAGGGTTGTGACATAGGCAATTAAGGATGAATTGCACATTGGAAATCTACAGAAAACTGCAGAAATGAGGATGCAGGGGTGGAGCGATCGATCTCCCATGAAGAAGAGATCGATCCCCTCTCATGAAATGTCAAGTATCAGTCAATTAGGATAAGGCAGATCAATCTCATAACAAGGCAGATCGATCTCCTTAAGCTTCTGTCTGGAAGAAATCGATCTCTCACAAGGAACTGATCAATAACCAAATGTCTCGGGTTGAAACAGATCGATCTACCCTTAACTAACAGATCGATCTGATCATGAAGAGAAGATCGATCTGGTAGTAGTTATGTTAGGAAAAAAAGGACTACCAAACCATACAGAGATCGATCTCCACAAGGGGCCAGATCGATCTCATGTCTCAACATCTATAAAATGAGCACGAGATTGAACTGAAAATCAGGTTTTCTTCCTACCAAACCCGCATCTATCATTTTCTCTCAAATAATCAAGCTTTCTCACTCTAAATATCACTACATTCCAGCCAGATTTGGAAGAAGCTCAAGAAGTAGAAGTTATTCCTTGAAGTAAGGAGAACAACATACCAAAAAATCACATATTGGTTTGATCAAGAGGAGGAGAATAGACTACCGCAAGTTTGACTAAGGAAAAAGCTAAGTTGGGTAAGTCTTCAAAACTCTCAACTCCAAGGATGATGCTTTAAGTGATTTTAGGAGTTGATCGATATATATTGTGTTAGTAGGATATGGCTAGGATGCTTAGAACTCATTTAACCAAAAAACATGTTTAGAAGAGTAATAGATTGAGTATGCTATTGTGATGTTCTTGGAACACTATGATATTAATGGTGTTGAGTGAATGATTTTAGAGGAATTTACAAAGAAATATTAAGGTGAAATATGATAAATGGTTTGTGAAAGCATGAGTAAGTAAGTAAATGACAATATTAAACTTTAGAAAAAGAAGAGGAAAATGACTTAATGATTTATGTATGTAGATTGTAATATGTTGAGACTCGATTAACTAGGATCGTGAATGGAGCAAACGAGACGAAGGAAATACAAGTGCGATTCGAGGTAAGGGATTGTATGTTAGCGTTAGAGATATGCGCACGTATTTTACAACGATGTCGGTAGTTATGAAGCTAGTGATACCATGTTTGGCTATTGAGCCATGAAGTGATATGAAATTATGAAATGTATTATGGTATATATATTGTGAAAATGGGATGTGGGAAGGAAAACACATGACATGCATGTTTTTAATGTTTTTACAACTCTAGGTTGTTTTTGTGACTGTGAAATGATGATGGATAAGCTGGCTAGTTTTACATGATTAGCATGGAATGACATTCTATCTCAATAAACATAATTTAAGTCTCTAAAAGAGAAAAATAGCCAGCTATCAGATTTGAAATGTGAATTGGTGTTGGAGCCTTAGCTCACACATGTTTTGATGATTTTCACTAGGTTGGAGATTTTACTAGCATATGTTCCATGATTCAATAAACCGCGCTGGCGCGTATCTCGCACTTGGCTTTATGATGATGATAATGTGCTTAATCCTAGCTCGCACAATGATTTTGAGATGATACAGTGCTAGAAAAAATTGCTCGCACTGAGAGATACCACGCTGGAGACTTGCGGAGACTGTGTGTCACGTTGATTCTGCTCGCCTGGTATATGAGACATGGTTTAGGATGAGAAGTCCATCGGTGTACGGTGGATGGACTGGGTCCACGGGCGTACGATGTACCGTGTAGCTATCCGAGGATACTATGTATCGTGCTATGTGCACGCGAGTACAAGTATCGCGTAGATGACACATGGAGTACGTTGTACCGTGAGTATATGTGATGTGATGAGGAAGATGATGATGATGATGATGATTGAGATGAGCCGAAGGGTAGGACTAACCCATCCCCCTTCAGGCGAGTGATGCCCTGTGCACACCTGATCAGTGAGGCCTGGGATCACTGACTATGGCCATATGTCGTGGATATTTGTTTGCCTAAGTTCCCTATCTGTCTCAGAGATAAGAGAGAATTTGAGAAAATCAGAAAAAGAGAGAAATTTGATGAAAAGAAATGATTTGTGAAAAGAAAAGAGATATTATGATTTGATAAATATTTTAATTTAAATGCTTGTGTTGTGATAACACTGTTTTATGACATGTTTTCAAACAGAAATATTGAGCATTGGTTTTTGTGAAAATGCCTATGAGAGAAGAATGTTTAAATGCATTTTCTATTGATAATTTCATTTATAATGAAAGATAATTTTGTTAATCATGCATGGGTTACGTAGATAGTATAATATCTACCTGTTACCATCCTTTTCCTTACTGAGCTGTGGTTTGCTCATCCCACTATTTTTCTTCCTCCAGATACTAAGAAATAGAACAATGCGATGGTCTCCAGATCCTTTTGCTTTGGTCAGCTCTTACCAATTGTTAAGGTATAAGAACTGTATATACAAAAGCATTTTGTATCTATCATGTTGTATCGCATAATCATACATTGAAAATGAGAAAAATTGTAGATTTTGTATATCTACACACATGCCTGGGAGTGTGTAATTTAAAGTTTCAAGCGTTTCCAGTATAAATATATGGAATTTGTAATTACATTGGCTCACAGCCCAACCGTAAGTGGTATATATATGGATGGAAGGCACTTGGAGTCGAGGTGTGACAAAACCAAATTATAGGAAATTCCTAAAATGACCCAATTTACAGATTCAATTATACTGTAAATTTATCAAGAAAGCATAAATGCATAAAGTGCATGTTCTCAGGGTTTTTATCATGAAAAGTTGTTTTGTAAGTGTATAATGATAGACTGGCTCAAGATTTTACAGTCTGTATGAAATTTCACATTTCCCAAAGTTAAGCGTGCTTGAGTGGGAGAAATTCCATGGATGGGTAACCATACGCGAAGTTACACATCTTGCTCCGTTTTGCACCATTTTTCATGCTGAACTCAATTTTAAGTACCGTTTTCACCAGAATTGAGCCATCTGTTTAGTTTATGTGTGAAATCATACTTAAGTCGTTGTGTTAACTGTGAGTTACACAGACCTGTTCCCACTAGATTTTTTATGTGAAATTGTGCTAGAGCCAACGTGGTAACTATAGGTTACCCAAACTTGCTCGCACATAGTTTTTAACTTAAATTGGGAGTGAAAGCAATGCTAGAGCTATGTGTAAGCTGAGTGATACACTAAAGAGCTTGCACTGGGTTTTGAATTCATGTTGGAGCCGTCGGGTACAACTAAGTGTTCTTACTTTGATCTGCTCGCATGTAAAGTCCTAAACTTAATACGATTTTAATTAAAACCATGCTTGAGTCATTATGTATTGCTATATGTTCTTGTACTGAACTGCTCGAACGTAATTTTGAGACATGGTAAAGGATGATAGTGAAGTTGAGATGGTAGACCTCGAGATTACTTGGTCCCTTCAGCTATATATGACAATATATAAGGGTCCACGGAGTACGTTGTACCGTGAGATAAACCACGGAGCACGTTGTATCGTGATATCTTAGGGATCTTAGTGGGCTGACGAGATGGTTGACCCACCTCCCTAAGCATGGTATTCTCGCACACCTAATCCGTGATTGCCTGGAATCCAGTGACTATGGCAATAAGTTCCTTGAAACTTGATATTACATGTCAGCCTAATCTCACGTGTATTGTTTTACAATATGAAAATGGTTTTCGAAGCGTGTGCTGTGTGATTTCAAATGATAATGCATATAGCGATCTAGCAAATTAATGATTTCGCACAGATAGATGTTATTTTAAAGAAATGCATATTGTTTTATAACGAAGATAAATGTGTATATTAAGCATTGTAGATAGTGTGGTTATCTACCAGCTTTCATATTTTCCTTACTGAGCATGTTAGCTCACCCCCTTATTTCCTCTTCTACAGATTTTGCGCATTAGAGTGTGTTTGTTGCATTTATTCCTACTACCGTGCTCTCTAGTCCTCTAGCAGTACAGAGGTATACACATATGCGAATTTTGTATCTATTTAGTAAGGCACAGTGACGTTATCTTTTGTATTTGGCGGATGTATATAACAGAAACTAATGTAAACGGCTTTGTTTTAAATAAAAGCACAATTTCTATATTGTTATACGCAACTCTGATAATAAATGATTAAATGGATAAGAATGAGGTAACCAATATAGACTCACAGCCCAACTAGTAGTAGTGCGATTGATTTCGAAAATGGGTCGTGACAGTAGTGGTATTAGAGCCAAGTTGGTCTAAGGTGAGTCAGTGTTAGTAGTTAGGAAATATACATCCCATAATATTGTGCATTATTTAGATGCAATTGTGTATACCGAGCTGGATTTAGATTGAGAAGCTTGTTGTTGTGTATGCAGGATGTCAGATAGACGTCGCAGTAGTAGAGGAGAGAGTTCGCGCTCTCAGGAGCGTAGAGATGAGCCCGAGAGGAGTAGTGGGTCTTGTTCTGGTATAGCCCCACCAGGCTCTAATGATGCCGCAGAGGCATGTATAGCGTGGTTAGAGCGAAGTGTAGACACTATCATGGACTTGTTTACACAGACGATGGCTAAGATTGAGGGTAGATAGGGCACAGCATATCAGGTGAACCCTACTTCTCAGGCAGCTTCTCTTGAGACACCTGCACCTGCATAGCCTAAACTGAGACCTCAACTGCAAAGGCAGAGATCCCTGTACCCCCTCCAATATAGAATGTAGCCCCACCGGTTCAGAATGTACCCCCGTTTGTAGCTCTATAGCAGGTTGGTGGTGATGGAGATTATGATTGTGATTTGGATAGATTGATATAGTTCAGGAAGTTTGGACTATCTTCGTTCAATGGGGTTACAGATTTTTCTATTGCTCTACTACCGAGAAGGTAACCTTCATAGCTTTTCTGTTAGAGGATGAGGCTGAACAATGGTGGATAGCTACGTAGCCCATCCTAAGTGCCTGACATCAGGTCATGACTTGCGAGATATTTATGGATGCCTTTAAGAGGTAGTACATTCCCACCACTACCCAGAGGACGATGCAGATGGAGTTCATGACTTTGACTTAGGGGACCCGATCAGTTGATGAGTATGAGTTCGAATTTACATCTTTGGGTAGGTATGATACGATTACCATGAGCAGTGAGGATAAAAGGGTTCAAAAGTTCATCGAGGGGTTGAGACCATTGATCCGAGCTTAATTAGCCCCACTTGATATAACCACTTGTGATGAGGCCGTGCGCAGGGCTTAGTTATGTGAGCAGGATTATGAGTTACATGCCTCAGACTTTGGTAGGAGTGAAAGGGCAGAGACAGAGATCAAAAACGGTAAGTTGATGGTAGAGGATTCAGAAAGGGTCAAAGGTTATTTGGTAAGAGGCCTAAGATTAAGGAGGTACGAGAGAGGTCTGCAAAGCCTTCAGCTTATCCAGCTTTACCTCTAGTATCGAGGGGTATTGTTATTGGCGGACCCCGAGCTACCACCAAGCAGTACAGAGTGTGTGTTTATTGGGGGTAGGCTATGTCCATTAATGACCAGAGTTTGTTACAGATGTGGAAAGCCAGGACACATGATACGTGATTTGTCACGCCCCGGAAATGTGGAAAATAGGGCAAATTTAAAACTTTTTACTCATTAATTCACCATTAAGAGTGCATTCTTGTGCAGTGTCATACATCATTATAATTATCATGCCTCAAGATCTTATCATGATATAATAAATATTGTATTATACCCATTACTCGATTACAAGTTAATTAATCCTAATACATCCCATATAATGTCATATATCAAGTGTCTGTAATTACAATAATAGTCTGGGTACATGAAAAGATAAATATACCTTAAGATACAATATATATGGCCTGGAGCTCGAATCCTCCACTAGCCACTACTCCGTACGTCGCAGGGAAGTCCTTATTCACTTGAAGAACTCTGGGGGGAAAGAAAAACAGGGTGAGCTTCTAAATCGCTCAGTAAGGGGGGTAGGGGACTCATTTCATAAACCAAAATGCACATCACAAAACATTTATTTGTATGTGAAACTCATTTGAAAACCATAGCATGAAAATACTCAAAACGACACTCTCATGTGTCAAGTCATGTGAAAACATGAAGTAAAAGGCTCACTCTAGAGCATTAACAAAGCATGTGAAAACAACGCGTTAAACGCTTTCTCAAATAACGTGGCATAGCCACTGATTTAAAATCACTCGTGGCATAGCCACAAAACACACGTGGCAAAGCCACTGATTTAATTTCTCGCGTGGCATAGCCACCGAATAGGGTTTCTCAACGTGGCACAGCCACCAATTGGGGTATAACGTGGCACAGCCACCAATGGGGTATCTCAACGTGGCACAGCCACCAATGGGGTTTTCTCAACGTGGCACAGCCACCAATGGGGTATAACGTGGCACAGCCACCGATGGGGTATAACGTGACACAGCCACCAATGGGGTTTCTCAACGTGGCACAGCCACCAATGGGGTTTCTCAACGTGGCACAGCCACCAATGGGGTTTTCTCAACGTGGCACTGCCACCAATGGGGTATAACGTGGCACAGCCACCGATGGGGTATAACGTGGCACAGCCACCAATGGGGTTTCTCAACGTGGCACAGCCACCAATGGGGTTTTCTCAACGTGGCACTGCCACCAATGGGGTATAACGTGGCACAGCCACCGATGGGGTATAACGTGGCACAGCCACCAATGGGGTTTCTCAACGTGGCACTGCCACAAAATAGGTTATTCTCACGTTACCAGAACGGAGAAGAAATTCGGGCTTACATGCTACCATAGCAATGCCCGGTGTGTACTAACAACTACACACCTAAGTCTTATCACATAAGACTGGTTTGCCTTCACGTAGAACTCGTAATGGTTTTTCTCTCATAAAACTCATTTGAAAACCGTTTTGTACTCAACACAAAACGTAATAAAACCGAGTTCTAACCGGTAAAGCACACGCACACATTTCTCAAATCTCAATATTGCCTTAACGTAGAGCCCAGTTATAAACTCATAAAACATTGGGCTCCAACCGGCTATAAAATCGTGTGCAGTTTAAATCCCAACACAAAACACTCAACATGCTTGTTTATAAATCATAAATCATGCTATAGCAGTTTACAAATCACATACACAAATGGTTTAGATTTCCCTTACCTCTTTGCACCTCGTATAGTGCAATCGTTCCCCCGTATCACGGACTAGCCTCGCATTCCACTCTGGAACTCCCGAGCTGTCCAAACGATGTTAAAACATCAATACTCAACATCACATAAACCTCAATTCTCAAAATCGAGCATAATTGCTCATAACACCTCAATTCTCTTGATTTCTCGTAACTCAACCCTAAACTACAACCTCATTCACAATATCTCAATGTCCTACATTTCTCATGCCAATTATCTAGGCTAATTCTCCACATTGTCTATATTTCCATTTATAGCACAATTCTCAAAATTACCAAAATCTCCAAATATCAACATTAATCCAACTACATTGCAATTTCATCAATCCCTAATCATTCCTCAACTATTTCAACGCAATAACAACCACCAATAACATCAAAATCAGCTCAAATATCAAGATCGAGGTTTAGAAATTACCCAAAGCTTGTGAGACGCACAACTCACGCCTCGATCCGATTCGTCCTTTGATTTCCATGTATGTTGTTCTCCTTTTGATGAGGAACAACTTTCCTTCTTACCACAATAGCTGATTCGACCGGAAATGGGTGATTTGGGGGAGTGAGAAACTAGGTTTTCGAAAAAATGGAGGTTTTGGAAGAGAGAGAAAGTGAAATTACAGAGAAAACACGGGTTCCTTATATAGACTGGAGGTAGGAGATCGATCTGCCTCTTGATGAGATCGATCTATGTTTGAAATTTGGGGACGATCTGGGCAATTTTATGCCTAGGAGATCGATCTGTCGAGGGGTGAGATCGATCTCTTTATGGCTTTATGAGATCGATTTGCTCCTGAAGAGATCGATCTTCTCCCCAAACAGAAGCAATTGGAGATCGATCTCCTCCTCATGAGATCGATCTTCTCTCAGACAGATTCATTTGGAGATCGATCTCTTCCTCATGAGATCGATCCCTTCTCAAACAGATTCATAAGGAGATCGATCTCTTCCATTGGAGATCGATCTGCTCCTCAAATTTCCCCTTCCTCGTCATTTTTAACTCACCAGATCGATCTCTCCTTCTCCCAGATCGATCTGTCCTCATGCTTCATGCTCATTTTACACACTTACCACATAAATCTCCAATTATAATTCCCACAATTCACTTAGCTCAATAAATTATACTCAAATTATTATTACATCAATAAAATATGTCTGAAATTCTCAGATCTCACATCCTCCCCACCTTAAAAAGAATTTGGTCCTCCAAATTCAACTCAACTAGTCAAAATAGATGGGGGTATTTCTCCTTCATGAGGCTCTCTAGTTCCCACGTTGCCTCTTCCCTTGAGTGATGTTTCCACAAAACTTTCACTAATGGGATGCTCTTGGTTCTCAGTACCTTCTCCTTTCTATCGAGAATCCGGACGGGTTCCTCAGTGTAGCTCATGTCCTCCTGTATGTCCATCTCATCATACTCTATAACATGAGAAGGGTCCGGGTGGTACTTCCTCAACATAGATACATGAAAAACATTGTGTATTCCGAACATCTGTGGGGGTAATGCCAATCTGTAGGCTACCTCTCCCACTCTCTCAAGAATCCCGAATGGTCCTATGTATCGAGGACTCAATTTCCCTTTCTTCCCAAATCCCATGATACCCTTGCTCGGTGATACTCTCAGAAATACTGCATCACCAACATCAAACTCAAGTGGCCGTCTACGCGCATCCGCGTAGCTTTTCTGTCTACTTTGTGCAGCCCGTAACCTCTCACATATGAGTTTCACACTCTATACGGCTTGCTCAACAAGCTGGGGAGCATTTATCTTTCTGTCACCGACTTCTTCCCAAGCTACAGGGGATCTACACCTCCTACCATATAGAGCCTCAAAAGGTGCCATTCCAATACTCGCATGATAGCTGTTATTGTACGCAAACTCTGCTAGGGGCAGGTGATCATCCCATGATCCCTTAAAATCCATCGTACACGCCCTCAACATATCCTCCAGGGTCTGTATAGTCCTCTCTGACTGACCATCTGTCTGAGGATGATAGGCGGTACTAAAACTCAATCGAGATCCCATGGACTCCTGAAACTGGGTCTAAAATCTGGAAGTAAACCGGGAATCTCTATCAGAAGTAATACTCACTGGAGCCCCATGTAATCTAGCTATCTCGCTGACATACAGTTCAGCTAAGGCATCCACCGTATCTGTGCTCTTGATGGCAAGGAAGTGGGCACTCTTGGTCAATCTATCCACTATAACCCATATAGCGTCATGACCTCTTCGGGTCCTCGGTAAACCCATAATAAAGTCCATAGTGACATGCTCCCATTTCCATGTAGGTACAGGTAAGGGCTGTAGTAGTCCTCCGGGCTTCCGATGCTCAGCTTTGACTCGCTGGCATACTAAACACCTGGCCACGTACTCTGCCACGTCACGCTTCATACCACTCCACCAATACACCTTTCTCAAGTCTCGGTACATCTTAGTACTCCCTGGGTGCATGGTGTATCGCGAGCAGTGAGATTCTCTCAGTATCTGTCTCTTCAGGGTATCATCGTCCGGTACACAAATCCGTCCTCTGAACCTCAATAATCCATCCTCACTGATGGTGAGATCCGACTGCGAACTCTGCTCAGCTTGGCTAACCATATCTATTAATCTCGGATCACTGCGCTGCCCAGTTCTAATCTGATCCATGATCCTGGGCTCTATCCACAGGCTAGCCAAAAATCCAGTCTCGACCTCTTTAACTCTGATCCGAAGTTCGGCGAACTGCTCCAACAAATCCCATTCCCTGATCATCATAGCAGATATCATACTCTTCCTGCTCAGGGCATCAGCAACCACATTCGCCTTACCCGGATGATATAGAATCTCGCAGTCATAATCCTTAAGGAGTTCCATCCATCTCCTTTGTCTCATGTTTAACTCTTTCTAATCAAAGAGATATCTCAAACTCTTGTGATCAGTGAAGATCTGGAATCTTTCCCCATATAAGTAGTGTCGCCAGATCTTCAAAGCAAATACCACAGCGGCTAACTCCAAATCATGCGTGGGGTAATTCCGCTCATGGTCTTTCAGTTGTCGCGATCCATATGCGACCACTCTTCCGTGCTGCATAAGCACACACCCCAATCCTTGCTGGGATGCATCACTATACACCGAGAATCCTCCTGATCCCTCAGGGATAGTTAACACAGGTGCCGCTGTCAATCTCCTTTTTAATTCCTGAAAACTGAGCTCACATTGATCAATCCATATAAATGGAGTCTCTTTACGCGTGAGCTTAGTCAAAGGGGCGGCAGTCCTTGAAAATCCTTCCACAAATCTCCTGTAATACCCTGCCAAACCAAGGAAGCTTCGTACCTCAGTAACTGTCCTCGGCCTCTCCCAACTAAGCACAGCTGCTACTTTACTTGGGTCCACTGATACTCCTTCCTCTGAGACTATATGACCAAGGAAAGCTATCCGGTTCAGCCAAAACTCATACTTACTAAGCTTTCCGTACAATTGCTTATCTCGGAGTATCTGAAGTACTAACCACAAATGCTGTGCATGCTCCTCATACGACCGAGAGTACACCAGGATATCATCGATAAAGACTATCACAAACTTATCCAGATGGTCTCTGAACACCTCGTTCACCAATCTCATAAATGCTGCAGGGGCGTTCGTCAATCCAAAGGACATCACCAGAAATTCGTAATGGCCATACCTTGTCCTGAAGGCCATCTTTGGAATATCTTCTTCCTTGATCTTTAATTGGTGATAGCCCGATCTTAAATCGATCTTAGAAAAGACTGAGGCCCCTCTTAGCTGATCAAGTAGATCATCAATCCTGGGTAGTGGGTATTTATTCTTCACCGTGGCTTTATTCAATAACCGGTAGTCTACACATAATCTGAGACTACCATCCTTCTTCTTAACAAATAATACTGGCGCTCCCCCCGCGAAACACTGGGTCTAATAAACCCTTGATCCAATAACTCTTGTAGTTGTCTCTTCAATTCCTCGAGTTCCACTAATGCCATCCTGTAAGGAGGTTTAGAGATCGGCTGAGTATCTGGTACCAAATCAATGGTAAACTCCAGCTCTCTCTCTGGTAGTAAACCTGGCAATTCATCTGGGAAAACATCCAGAAATTCACAAACCACAGGTATATCCTCAACCCTCGGATGTTCCCGCTCATCGTCTGAGATGAGTGTCTCGTAACCTTCACATAAATAATCATATTTAATATTCTCTAAAATAATATTAAGATTCTCAAATTACTACTAGAATTCCACATATTCATTTTCTCAACATGTCAATCGTACACTGTAAGGTTCAGGTAGGGAGAAAGTTACAATCTTAGTGTAGCAGTCTAAACTCACTCGATTGGTCGCCAACCAATCCATTCCCAGAATTACATCAAACCCATGTATATTCAACATGATTAGATCTGCTAACATCACTCTATCTCCCACCTTTATTTCACATCCTCTATAGATTATCTCAGTTCTCTGGGATTCACGCATAGGGGTATTTACATGTAGTATATATTCTAGAGGTTCAAACTTCAAGTTTAATCTACATGCAAAATGCTCAGAAATAAACGAATGCGTGGATCCTGAATCAATCAACACATGAGCCTCATAATTACAGACAGAGAGTGTACCTCTTATAGTTTCTGCCGAAGCGTCTGCGGTCTCCTTATCCAGGGCAAACACACGTCCCTGTGCCACAGGTTTCTTCCCTTTCTCTGCCGCAGTGGCCCGTCTCCGGGGATCCACTCTCTGAGGCTATTGTCTAGTGGGCTCCGGAGCATGTGGTATCGGAGGTTGGGGACAGTCCTTCACTCTGTGACCCATGTCACCGCATCTAAAGCATCCATGAATCGACCCAGTACAACTTCCCTCATGCGATCGGCCACAATCTCTACAAATCCTCATCTCCGGCCTGACATATCGAGGGGTCTCCTTGATAATAGGATAGGCTCTGGGTCTCTCCAATCTGTCCTTCTGCACCTCAATCCTTCCTCTTCTGAAGGAACCTCTCCGAGCCTGTGACTGGAAAAGTGATGGCCTCTTGCCCTTATCTCTATTCACCGCTCTGAGCTCATTCTGGGATTGTACCATCTCAATCCCTCTTTCAATCTCTTGTGCTCGTCTCAGAGCATCTCCAAACTCAGTAATGCATAGCCCTATCAATCTATCTCTGATGACGGGCTTCAAACCATACACAAACTTCTCTGTACGGAGCTCTTCACTCTTGAAGGTCTCTGGGTCATATCTCAATAGCGCTGTGAATTGGCTCTCATAGTCATCCACAGACATGTCACCCTGTACCAAACTCAAAAACTCGGCCTGTTTCTTTCTCTGAGCGGCCCGTGGTACATATTGGGTCCTAAAAGCTGTCTGAAACTCTTCCCAACCAATCACACCATGGTGGGACATCAAAATACCCTGGGTAGTACCCCACCAATCTCGAGCTCTCCCCTTCAACATATAGGCACTCATACTGACCCTCTCAGCATCGGTGCACCCCAGGATATCAAATATAATCCTTAACTCCGTCAACCACTCCTCAGCCTCCGTAGGATCCTTCTTTCCCTTAAATGCGGGTGGATTCATCTTCAGAAAATCCCTTAGTCGAACCATACTTCTATCCTCAGGCTGGGCGACGGGAGGCACTGGGGGAATGGGAGGTCCTTGTGGTGGTGTAGGGGTAGTATCCGAGGCATTAACTCCAAAGTGTTGCGTGAACAACGCTGCCATCTGCTCAAAACCTTACCTCACATCGGTCTCAATCCGATTAAATCGAGAGTTAGGACTCTCTGGTTGTGGGACAGGTGGCGGAGGGGACTCTGCCTGCCTCCTCGAACGACCTCGTCGTTTACTCATTCTCTATCTCAACTCGTCTCCTGCGCGTACATATCACAATCGATTGAAATCTCAATCCTCAATTTCAGTTCATGACCAGACTATTACAGACACTTGGGATGTATTCTATTTCACTTATCTGACACTGACAGTACTAGACACCCTAAGCTCTGATACCAACAAAACTCTGTCACGCCCCGGAAATGCGGAAAATAGGGCAAATTTAAAACTTTTTACTCATTAATTCACCATTAAGAGTGCATTCTTGTGCAGTGTCATACATCATTATAATTATCATGCCTCAGGATCTCATCATGATATAATAAATATTGTATTATACCCATTACTCGATTACAAGTTAATTAATCCTAATACATCCCATTAAATGTCATATATCAAGCGTCTGTAATTACAATAATACTCTGGGTACATGAAAAGATAAATATACCTTAAGATACAATATATATGGCCTGGAGCTCGAATCCTCCACTAGCCACTACTCCGTACGTCGCAGGGAAGTCCTTATTCACTTGAAGAACTCTGGGGGGAAAGAAAAACAGGGTGAGCTTCTAAATCGCTCAGTAAGGGGGGTAGGGGACTCATTTCATAAACCAAAATGCACATCACAAAACATTTATTTGTATGTGAAACTCATTTGAAAACCATAGCATGAAAATACTCAAAACGACACTCTCATGTGTCAAGTCATGTGAAAACATGAAGTAAAAGGCTCACTCTAGAGCATTAACAAAGCATGTGAAAACAACGCGTTAAACGCTTTCTCAAATAACGTGGCATAGCCACTGATTTAAAATCACTCGTGGCATAGCCACAAAACACACGTGGCAAAGCCACTGATTTAATTTCTCGCGTGGCATAGCCACAGAATAGGGTTTCTCAACGTGGCGCAGCCACCAATTGGGGTATAACCTGGCACAGCCACCAATGGGGTATCTCAACGTGGCACAGCCACCAATGGGGTTTTCTCAACGTGGCACAGCCACCAATAGGGTATAACGTGGCACAGCCACCGATGGGTATAACGTGGCACAGCCACCAATGGGGTTTCTCAACGTGGCACAGCCACCAATGGGGTTTCTCAACGTGGCACAGCCACCAATGGGGTTTTCTCAACGTGGCACTGCCACCAATGGAGTATAACGTGGCACAGCCACCGATGGGGTATAACGTGGCACAGCCACCAATGGGGTTTCTCAATGTGGCACAGCCACCAATGGGGTTTCTCAACGTGGCACAGCCACCAATGGGGTTTTCTCAACGTGGCACTGCCACCAATGGGGTATAACGTGGCACAGCCACCGATGGGGTATAACATGGCACAGCCACCAACGGGGTTTCTCAACGTGGCACTGCCACAAAATAGGTTATTCTCACGTTACCAGAGCGGAGAAGAAATTCGGGCTTACATGCTACCAGAGCAATGCCCGGTGTGTACTCACAACTACACACCTAAGTCTTATCACATAAGACTGGTTTGCCTTCACGTAGAACTCGTAATGGTTTTTCTCTCATAAAACTCATTTGAAAACCGTTTTGTACTCAACACAAAACGTAATAAAACCGAGTTCTAACCGGCAAAGCACACGCACACATTCTCAAATCTCAATATTTCCTTAACGTAGAGCCCAGTTATAAACTCATAAAACATTGGGCTCCAACCGGCTATAAAATCGTGTGCAGTTTAAATCCCAACACAAAACACTCAACATGCTTGTTTATAAATCATAAATCATGCTATAGCAGTTTACAAATCACATACACAAATGGTTTAGATTTCCCTTACCTCTTTGCACCTCGTATAGTGCAATCGTTCCCCCGTATCACGGACTAGCCTCGCATTCCACTCTGGAACTCTTGAGCTGTCCAAACGATGTTAAAACATCAATACTCAACATCACATAAACCTCAATTCTCAAAATCGAGCATAATTGCTCATAACACCTCAATTCTCTTGATTTCTCGTAACTCAACCCTAAACTACAATCTCATTCACAATATCTCAATGTCCTACATTTCTCATGCCAATTATCTAGGCTAATTCTCCACATTGTCTATATTTCCATTTATAGCACAATTCTCAAAATTACCAAAATCTCCAAATATCAACATTAATCCAACTACATTGCAATTTCATCAATCCCTAATCATTCCTCAACTATTTCAACGCAATAACAACCTCCAATAACATCAAAATCAGCTCAAATATCAAGATCGAGGTTTAGAAATTACCCAAAGCTTGTGAGACGCACAACTCACACCTCGATCCGATTCGTCCTTTGATTTCCAAGTATGTTGTTCTCCTTTTGATGAGGAACAACTTTCCTTCTTACCACAATAGCTGATTCGACCGAAAATGGGTGATTTGGGGGAGTGAGAAACTAGGTTTTCGGAAAAATGAAGGTTTTGGAAGAGAGAGAAAGTGAAATTACAGAGAAAACACGGGTTCCTTATATAGACTGGAGGTAGGAGATCGATCTGCCTCTTGACGAGATCGATCTGTGTTTGAAATTTGGGGACGATCTGGGCAATTTTATGCCTAGGAGATCGATCTGTCGAGGGGTGAGATCGATCTCTTTATGGCTTTATGAGATCGATCTGCTCTTGAAGAGATCGATCTTCTCCCCAAACAGAAGCAATTGGAGATCGATCTCCTCCTCATGAGATCGATCTTCTCTCAAACAGATTCATTTGGAGATCGATCTCTTCCTCATGAGATCGATCCCTTCTCAAACAGATTCATAAGGAGATCGATCTCTTCCATTGGAGATCGATCTGCTTCTCAAATTTCCCCTTCCTCGTCATTTTTAACTCACCAGATCGATCTCTCCTTCTCCCAGATCGATCTGTGCTCATGCTTCATGCTCATTTTACACACTTACCACATAAATCTCCAATTATAATTCCCACAATTCACTTAGCTCAATAAATTGTACTCAAATTATTATTACATCAATTAAATATGTCTGAAATTCTCAGATCTCACATGATTGCCCGAAACTTGTTGAGACAGCCCCTCAGAAGGGCAAAGAGCCAGAGAGAGCCAAAGTTGATACACTTGCTCCTAAGAGGAAGGCCACAGTAGAGGAGAAGGGGAAGGAAGCTATTGGTCAAGGACGAGTGTTTGCGATGGATAGGTATCTGTAGAAGCTTCCACGGATGTGATTAAAGGTACTATCCAAGTCTTTGATTTTGAAGCATTAGCATTAACTGATCCTGGTGCCACACATTCATTTATATTGCCATTTTTTGTACGTGAATTTCTTGATTATGTGAAACTAGGGGTGTAAACGATACAGTGGTGCTCGCAAGCTACTCGGGCTCGACTCGAACAAAACTCGAATTCGGCTCGATTTTAGTAGAGTCGAGCTCGAGCTCGAGCTACTCGAGCTATCGAGTGAGTCGAATTCGAGCACTTAGATTGTCAAACCCAGATTTATGTAGCTTGTACCTTATGATTCTTATGTGTATGAACACTATGTTATTATAGTTGAATCATAAGAAGAGTATTTATTTGACATACAGTGTTCTTGACATGATTTAACACGCAAAAGCTACATAAAATGCCTAATGTGAACTATAAGTGTCACAGGCTAAACCGAGTTATTCTAAATCATTCTGACTGAAAATAAGAACTTAAAATAAGAGAGCGTAGAGAGCTCATGAAGGAAAGTCAGCTTGATTTAGACCCGAACATACAAAAACGAGAGTAAAAGCTAAAAAGGGTAAAATGGACCTTTTTGGCAAGAAAATGAGTTTCGGGTAAATTTTTCCACCGGGAGCGGTTGGAATATAAAGACGAGAGTGTAAGACATAAGATATGGCACTCTCGAAATTTTGAGAAAAAGTCAACTTAGTCAATGGTTAAGGAAAAAGTCAACTATATTTAAGAAAGTGGACTTTTGCCATAGTTGACTAATCATGGTTAAAAATTAACCTAAGTGTGGAGAAAAAAATTGGGGAAAATATTCTTGGCCAGAATACAAGATAATCATCCCCGGAAGTAAGGAAAATTTATTCGGAAGGATTCCGGAATAAATTTAATGGTTAAAAACGTAATGGGCCTAAGGTGAAAATTTTAAAGCCCATTAAGGTATACTAAACGTATATCGAAATTTTTAGGTCCTTTAGACCGAATTGTTAGACCAATTGATCGGCCAAATTTTGAGACAATTAAAGACCCGAGGTATAAGAAAAATTTCAGCCCGAAAGCCCATTAGGAAAGCCCAAACCGAGAAGCCCAATTGGAAAAGCCCATGAGATAAATATCTAACCATAGTTAAAGTTAACTATGACTCATAAGGTGACTCATAAGGTGACTCATGGTTCAGATTTGGAAAGTCAAGCAAAATGGCTGAAAAGTAAGGCTAAATGGCTAAGTAAGTGGCTTATAAATGCAGCCACACCATTGTCATCTTCACCACACCAATTTCCGGCTAGAGAAGAAACCATTGAAACCATAACCATCCAAGCTTTCTCTCACTAGAAATCACTAGGAATTAGACATATTTGGAACTTGCATTCTTCATGGAAGTTGTTCCAAATTGAAAGGAGATTAACATATGTTGGAATTGGCTATCAAGGAGCCATAGAGTGCAAACCGAGAGCCTCCAAAGTTTCGGCCAAAGGGTGAACACAACAATTGGTATATTTTCTAATTTCCAATTTCATATATGTTAATGTATGAATGATTTTAAGTATGTTGATATATGTTTTAAGCATTGAAACATATTAAATCACCATGAAGAGGTTAGGTCGAGAGTGATCAAGGGGATATTGAAATATGTCAATTTGATTTTTAAGACATAAATGGATTAGTACACATGTATTAATGTTAATGGTATAATTAGAATTAATCAAATTGATTAATTAATTTATGTGAATTGATGGCAATCAAGGTGTTTGATAAAATGCCTAAATGAACCAGATGATGATTGGTAATGTTGCCTACCAAGTGTTTGTGAAAAGGCCTAAGTGAAAATGGCTAGAAAATAGGCATGGATGGTATGCCATGGTGAAACCGAGAAATGGCTAGCTCTCGGCCATGGCATGTGGCCGAGAGGCCCAATGGGCCAAACCCAATATTTTTAGGCCCAATAGGGTGTGATTGGACTAAGACAAGCCCAATAAGAGTTGGTGGGCCCTACAAGCCCAATAAGCCCAACAAAAATGAATAGTAAAATGAAAATGGACTTAAGGCCTAGTTAGGCCCATTAAGGATTTTAAGGCCCATTAAGGGAAAATAAACTGTATTAATGAGTAATACAGTAGGAAAAATTATAATTAACCTGAGGAATGGTTATTTACAGCTCCGGAGTTTACATCGAGAGCTGATCGGACTACGGGAATTAGCAGCACTGAGGAAGTGAGGTCACGTGACGTGATCCGAGGTAAGGGACTTTTGCGAGTAGTTAGAGATAACTGCACGTATTTTCGTCTGCTTTTACATTCACTTAAAAACTCTGAGGGTCAGAGAAAGTGAATAATAATTATTGCGACCCGATAGTGGCAAATTATGATTTTGCCCCTAGTTAGTCAAAAAGTCAACTTTTGTGAGAAGTTGTAAAAAGCATGGAAAATACTATTGTGAGTGTTTAATTGCTATTAGCATGAAAATAAATAGATGGGCTAATGATTTTAAGGTTGATGTTACTTAAGCACACTGTTAGTGCTGATTTTTACTATTTTGTAAACAATCCCTTTTTAAATAGCCATCTATCATATTATGTGAGAATGAATCGTGCTAGAGCACAGCTCGCACTGAGATTCATATGTTTTCCACATACATAGTGCTGGATTTTGATACGCACTAGATTTTCATGACATGCATGATAGAGTACTGGAGTTTTACTCGTACTCAGCTTTAAATGATATATGCATAACAGAGTGCTGGAGCGATTGGCTCATACTCGATTCTTCATGGTTTATACATGACATAGTACTGGGAGCTATTGCTCGTACTTCATTTTGATATTGTGCATAGCATAGTACTGGGAGCTATTGCTCGTACTTGATTTAATACATAAACTATGCATTGACCTAGTTGCTAGAGATTGCTCGCACTAGAGTTGAGTTTTGTGATGTGAAATAGTGTTTGAGCAGAGTGACGACTGTGAGTCGCACTCAAGACGCACACTGTATTTGATATGTAATACATGTTAAAACCCATGCCTGTATCTTTGTGTGACTGTGTGTCATAGCTAGAGAGGATATCTGTATGAGGTTGATATAGACGTGGTATACTTATTTCCATAGTTTCGAGGGCTACGTCCTATGGGAGGCACCCTGGCTGTGAGGGTCCACGGGTGTACTTTGTACCGTGTTTGGGACACGAGGTGTACGCTGTATCGTGTGTTACGTAGCTGGCGGTTGACATTGGACTGACAATCCTCCCGTTACAGCAGTGATTGCTGCACACCGAGTACTGTGTCGCATGGGATCACTTTTCGGATATGATCATAATCCAGGATACTATTTGCATTTACCACAGAGTCTCATATGATATATCACATTGATTGACTGATTTAAACTGCAGACAGACCTGAGGGATGGGTCGGACTCCGATTTGTGTTGTGAATCATTTGATGCCATATTTATTGTGATTTAAATATACATGGCATGATTTACATAAAGGCATGATTTATATACAATGCATTGTTTTGCACTGCATGCCTACATTTGAGAAATAAAGCATGATTTCTGTACATGGGATTTATTCTGTACAAGTATATATATTATATTTCAAGACATGCTTTTTAAAGTGAGTAAAGGAAATAATGTTTTCAAGGCATAGCATTATTTTGAGTAGATAGTGTTGACATCTACTTGCTTGCCTGATTTCCTTACTGAGCGCGTAATGCTCACCTCCTTTCTTTACATCTCTTTACAGAGCGTCAGTAGAGCGAGAGCTATCGAGGGATAGTGTCCCAGAGTCCACTGCTAGTTCCTATCGATCGCCAGGTATACTTATATTGTACAGTTGTGTATCTAAACATAGAAACAGTACAGTGATGTATACGTTATATATTATGGGGAATGTAATCGTATTAAATTTTATATAATCTTACATGTAAAATGAAAGCAGTTACAGTCAGTAATAATATATTGACATGTATGTATGAAATGGATGATGTGGTAAGTGAGGACTCTGACATCGAATCACAGCCCAACCAGTGAAGAGAGGAAAGGTAAGTTAAAAATGCGAAAAATTTATTGTGGTTTTTGGTTAAAGTCAAGGATTGAAACTGGGGTCCCGACAGAATGGTATCAGAGCAGAGGTTGGTCTGATGTGAGTCGGTGTTAGAAAAATAGGAAAGTGTACATCCCCATAGTACTGTGCTTTGTTTAGATATAACTGTGTATACCAGATAGGAGATGGACTAATTCATTGTTATGAACGCAGGAGCTTTGCCTAAATGGCAAATATGCGTAGTGGTAGAGGTATGAGAGGTAGGGCTCGAGGCCGAGGAGAGAGACCCGAGGGACGAGCCGCTACCAGACCATTACCTACGCATGAGACTCCAGGTGCTACTGAGGCACCCGAGTGTGCCGAGATGCATTTCACCAGATTAGAGCATGGTCTGGAGACTATTATTGAGATACTGGCACAGACGATGCCAGGTAGGCAGAGACAGGAGGCAGGAGCTGCTACAGGAGAGGCAGTTGCCCCTGATACACCTACACAGACAGCTAGTGCCCAAAGGACAGTAGATACTCCTACACCCCCACCGGTTTCGGGTGGTAGTGGATTAGGATATGGATGTGACCTGCATCGGTTGAGGGAGTTCCAGAAGTTTAGACCTCCATCATTTAGTGGGGTCAAGGACCCAGTGGCTGCTGAGGAGTGGTTAGCAGAGCTGGAGAAGCTTTATGGATTCTTTGAGTGTACGACCTCAGAGATGGTCGCGTTTGCTGCGTTCTTACTGAAGGGAGCCGCAGAGCATTGGTGGAAGTCTTCCGACCTATATTGGGATCCCGATACACGGATATCAGTTGGGATATATTTCGGGAGGCCTTCAGGAGGCAGTTTATTCCCGACACTGCACAGCGGAAGTTACAGGTAGAGTTTTTGGGACTACGCCAGGGGAGTTTATCTGTGGACGAGTATGAGACTCGATTCCTATCCCTAGGAAGATATGACCCAGATACCATGTACAGTGAGACCAGGAAGGTCCACAGATTTATCGACGGGTTGAGACCAGTGCTGCGGTCCAAGTTGGTTCCGCTGGACATAGTGACTTATGAGGAGGCAGTGCGCAGGGCGCAACTATGTGAGCAGGACTACGAGAGGAATGCTTCCGAGTTTGGGAAGTTTAGTCGTAGCCTAGACTTGCAGAAGAAGAGACCCGCTAGAGATTTTAGTTATCGAGGGGGAAAGAGATCCTTCGGTAAGAGATCACGGATAGAGGGGACACGAGATAGATATGCTAGACCTCCTTCTTATCCGACTGCAGCCCCAGCGAAGGGCATTGTCATGGGAGTACCGCGACCTACTGCAGATCAGTGTAGAAGATGCGGTAGATCACATGGAGATAGACCGTGTCTACAGGGTGCTATGGTATGTTTCCGATGTGGGAAACAGGGGTACATGGCTAGAGAGTGCCCAGCGTCGTATGTGACTGCACCACAGAGGGGCATGGAGTATGATAGGACCCCGGCTGGTACGTCTGCTCAGAGAGGTAGAGCGACGACAGAGGAGAATGGGAAACAAGTGATGGGTCAAGGGCTAGTACATGCTTTGGACCAGGGAACAGCTGATGCTTCATCGGATGTGATTCGAGGTAACATCCTAATTTATGATATTGAAGCATACGTTTTAATTGATCCTGGTGCCATGCATTCTTTTGTATCGCCTTCATTTGCATGTAAATTAGCAAGACATGTAGAGCGTACACGTTTATGTATGATGATGTTAATCAGTACGCCTATGAATAGTAGTCAAGTTGTAGAATATGTATATAATGACTGCAAGCTGAGAGTAGGGGATAAGGAGATGACAGCCAATCTAATATTACTAAGTATGAGTGACTTTGATATAATATTAGGAATGGATTGGCTATCTGCAAACCATGTTGTTTTAGATTGTTACGCTAAGACAATTATGTTTCCTAACCCTACAAGATATGTTGTAAAGTTTAATAAAGATAAATGAAAGGAATAGATATGATTATTACATGATTTTTGATTTAGAAAACCTTCAACATATCAAGGTTTCATTGCGTACGTGGTAGATATGGATAAGGCACATCCGGAGTTGGCAGATATCACTGTGGTCAGTGAGTACCCAGATTTTTTCCCGGATGAATTGCCAGGGTTACCACCAGACAGAGAGATGGAGTTCTGTATAGATCTGGTACCTGGTACGGAGCCTATTTTGAGACCACCTTATCGCATGGCCTTAGTCGAGCTGGAGGAGCTCAAGAGACAGTTACAGGAGCTATTGGATAAGGGCTTTGTACGACCGAGTGTTTCACCTTGGGGAGCACAGGTTCTGTTTGTGAGAAAGAAGGATGGGAGCCTCCGATTGTGTATAGATTACCGATTGTTGAATAAGGCCACCATCAAGAATAGATACCCCCTTCCACGCATTGACGACTTGCTAGATCAGCTACAGGGAGTACAGGTCTTTTCCAAGATTGACCTAAGGTCTGGGTATCATCAGCTGAAGGTTCGGAGTGGATATGGCCATTATGAGTTCTTAGTCATGCCATTCGGATTGACAAATGCTCCAGCTGCTTTCATGGCTTTGATGAACAATGTGTTCAAGCCATATTTGGACCAGTTTGTTATCGTCTTCATCGATGACATATTGGTGTATTCGAGATCCAAGGAGGAGCATGAGGAGCACCTCAGGATCGTGCTGTAGACGTTACGGGAGCATGAGTTATATGCTAAGCTCAGCAAGTGTGACTTTTGGTTATCACAGATCTCGTTTTTGGGACATGTTATATCGAGAGATGGTGTATCAGTTGATCCATCTAAGATAGAGGCTGTAGTTCAGTGGGAACAGCCAAGGACAGTCACTGAGATCAGGAGTTTCCTGGGTTTAGCTGGATACTATCGGAGATTCGTTGAGGGATTTTCGAAGTTGGCTGCTCCGTTGACACATCTTACTCGAAAGAGTGCACCGTTCATATGGAACGAGGATTGTGAGAAGAGCTTTGAGGAGTTGAAGCGTCGATTGACCACCGCTCCGATTCTCACTATCCCTACCAGCTCAGGAGGATTTGCAGTGTATACCGATGCTTTGCATCAGGGACTGGGCTGTGTATTGATGCAAGACGGAAAGGTAGTTGCTTATGGATCCAGACAGCTGAAGGATCATGAGAAGAACTATCCGACCCATGATTTGGAACTAGTAGCAATAGTGTTTGCGTTGAAGGTATGGCGCCACTACTTGTATGGCGAGAAGTTCCAGATATTTACAGACCACAAGAGCCTCAAGTACCTGTTCTCACAAAAGGAGCTGAACATGAGACAGAGAAGATAGCTAGAGCTTCTAAAGGACTACGATTGTGAGATACTTTATCATCCGGGTAAGGTTAACGTTGTAGCCGATGCTTTGAGCAGGAAGAGCCTGGGGATGGTATCGTAAATGATGGTTAGGGAGCATGATTTGCTAGAGCAGTTTGCCAGCCTCAGTTTGGGAGTTGTGCCTTCTGACATGGATACAGGCTATGTGATAGCTAGTCTACGCTTGGAGCCGGATCTGTTAGACAGGATCAGAGTAGCTCAGCAGACTGATCCATTTTGTATGGATGTGAGTAGTCAGATGCAGAAGGGCACCATGACTGATTTTGAGTTGAGTTCTGATGGACTACTGAGGTTCAGAGGCAGATTGTGTGTTCCCGAGGATCCAGGACTCAGGAGATTGATATTGGCGGAAGCTCATTCGTCGAGGTATACGTTACATCCGAGGAGTAACAAGATGTATTAGAACCTCCGGAAGGTATACTGGTGGTTAGGTATGAAGAGAGATGTAGTAGACTTCGTGGCAAAGTGTCTCATATGTCAGCAGGTGAAGGTAGAGCATCAGAAACCTGCAGGATTGTTGCAGCCTCTACCTATACCGACATGGAAATGGGAGCATATCACCATGGATTTCGTGATGGGATTACCGAGGACCCGCAGAAATCACGATGCTATATGGGTGATCGTTGATAGACTGACGAAGTCAGCCCACTTCCTAGCTATGAGAGCTACCGATACTCTGAGTTCATTAGCAGAACTGTATGTAAGCGAGGTAGTGAGGTTACACGGTGTACCAGTGAGCATAGTCTCTGATAGGGATTCCCGCTTCACATCCCACTTTTGGGGACATTTTCAGGAAGCCATGGGAACCCAGTTGAGTTTGAGCACCGTTTTCCATCCTCAGACAGATAGTCAGTCAGAGAGGACTATACAGACTCTGGAGGACATGTTGAGAGCATGTGTGCTAGACTATCGAGGCTCCTGGGATGACCACTTGCCACTAGTCGAGTTCGCCTACAACAACAGTCATCATTCGAGTATCGGGATGGCACCGTATGAGGCTTTGTATGGCCGTAGATGTCGTTCCCCTATTGGATGGGAAGAAGTGGGTGACCGTAAGATTTTTGCTCCTGACTTGGTTGCGCAAGCATCTGAGGACGCCCGTTTGATAGTAGAGAGACTGAGGACAGCTCAGAGCAGACAGAAGAGTCACGCTGACAGGAGACGTAGGCCACTAGAGTTTGCAGTTAGTGAATCCGTGTTTATGAGAGTTTCTCCTTCCAAGGGCATAGCGAGGTTTGGGAAGAGAGGGAAACTAAATCCTCGCTACATTGGACCCTTTGAGATACTTGATCGAGTGGGAGATAAGGCGTATAGGTTGGCATTGCCACCGGACTTATCAGGTGTCCACAACGTCTTCCACATATCGATGCTTCGGAAGTATCACCCGGATCCGTCACATGTGATTAGTTATGAGCCTTTGGAGCTCTGAGAGGACATGTCATATGTTGAGAGACCGATTCAGATATTGGATAGGAAGGAGAAGGTATTGAGATCGAAGACCATCAGATTAGTGAAGATTCTCCGGCAGCATCATACTTCAGAGGAAGCTACTTGGGAGCTAGAGAGTCTGATGCGAGAGAAGTACCCTCACCTATTTGAGGACTGACTTGGTTCTAATTTGGAAGACCAAATTTTTTGAGTGGGGGAGGATTGTCAAACCCAGATTTATGTAGCTTGTACCTTATGATTCCTATGTGTATGAACACTATGTTATTATAGTTGAATCATAAGAAGAGTATTTATTTGACATACAGTGTTATTGACATGATTTAACACGCAAAAGCTACATAAAATGCCTAATGTGAACTATAAGTGTCACAGGCTAAACCGAGTTATTCTAAATCATTCTGACTGAAAATAAGAACTTAAAATAAGAGAGCGTAGAGAGCTCATGAAGGAAAGTCAGCTTGATTTAGACCCGAACATACAAAAACGAGAGTAAAAGCTAAAAATGGTAAAATGGACCTTTTTGGCGAGAAAAGGAGTTTCGGGTAAAATTATCCACTGGGAGCGGTTGGAAAATAAAGACGAGAGTGTAAGACATAAGATATGACACTCTCGAAATTTTGAGAAAAAGTCAACTTAGTCAATGGTTAAGGAAAAAGTCAACTATAGTTAAGAAAGTGGACTTTTGCCATAGTTGACAAATCATGCTTAAAAATTAACATAAGTGTGGAGAAAAAATTGGGGAAAAATATTCTTGGCCAGAATACAAGATAATCATCCCCGAAAGTAAGGAAAATTTATTCGGAAGGATTCCGGAATAAATTTAATGGTTAAAAACGTAATGGGCCTAAGGTGAAAATTTTAAAGCCCATTAAGGTATACTAAACGTATATCGAAATTTTTAGGTCCTTTAGACCGAATTGTTGGACCAATTGATCGGCCAAATTTTGAGACAATTAATGACCCGAGGTATAGTAAAAATTTCAGCCCAAAAGCCCATTAGGAAAGCCCAAACCGAGAAGCCCAATTGGAAAAGCCCATGAGATAAATATCTAACCATAGTTAAAGTTAACTATGACTCATAAGGTGACTCATAAGGTGACTCATGGTTCAGATTTGGAAAGTCAAGCAAAATGGCTGAAAAGTAAGGCTAAATGGCTAAGTAAGTGGCTTATAAATGCAGCCACACCATTGTCATCTTCACCACACCAATTTCCGGCTAGAGAAGAAACCATTGAAACCATAACCATCCAAGCTTTCTCTCACTAGAAATCACTAGGAATTAGACATATTTGGAGCTTGCATTCTTCATGGAAGTTGTTACAAATTGAAAGGAGATTAACATATGTTGGAATTGGCTATCAAGGAGCCATAGAGTGCAAACCGAGAGCCTCCAAAGTTTCGGCCAAAGGGTGAACACAACAATTGGTATATTTTCTAATTTCCAATTTCATACATGTTAATGTATGAATGATTTTAAGTATGTTGATATATGTTTTAAGCATTGAAACATATTAAATCACCATGAAGAGGGTTAGGCCGAGAGTGATCAAGGGGATATTGAAATATGTCAATTTGATTTTTAAGACATAAATGGATTAGTACACATGTATTAATGTTAATGGTATAATTAGAATTAATCAAATTGATTAATTAATATATGTGAATTGTTGGCAATCAAGGTGTTTGATAAAATGCCTAAATGAACCAGATGATGAATGGTAATGTTGCGCACCAAGTGTTTGTGAAAATGCCTAAGTGAAAATGGCTAGAAAATAGGCATGGATGGCATGCCATGGTGAAACCGAGAAATGGCTAGCTCTCGGCCATGGCATGTGGCCGAGAGGCCCAATGGGCCAAGCCCAATATTTTTAGGCCCAATAGGGTGTGATGGGCCTAAGACAAGCCCAATAAGAGTTGGTGGGTCCCACAAGCCCAATAGGCCCAACAAAAATGAATAGTAAAATGAAAATGGACATAAGGCCTAGTTAGGCCCATTAAGGATTTTAAGGCCTATTAAGGGAAAATAAACTGTATTAATGAGTAATACAGTAGGAAAAATTATAATTAACCTGAAGAATGGTTATTTACAGCTCCGGAGTTTACATCGAGAGCTGATCGGACTGCGAGAATTAGCAGCACCGAGGAAGTGAGGTCACGTGACGTGATCCGAGGTAAGGGACTTTTGCGAGTAGTTAGAGATAACTGCACGTATTTTCATCTGCTTTTACATTCACTTAAAAACTCTGAGGGACAGAGAAAGTGAATATTAATTATTGCGACCCGATAGTGGCAAATTACGATTTTGCCCCTAGTTAGTCAAAAAGTCAACTTTTGTGAGAAGTTGCAAAAAGCATGGAAAATACTATTGTGAGTGTTTAATTGCTATTAGCATGAAAATAAATAGATGGGCTAATGATTTTAAGGTTGATGTGACTTAAGCACACTGTTAGTGCTGATTTTTACTATATTGTAAACAATCCCTTTTTAAATAGCCATTTATCATATTATGTGAGAATGAATCGTGCTAGAGCACAGCTCACACTGGGATTCATATGTTTTCCACATACATAGTGCTGGATTTTGATACGTACTAGATTTTCATGACATGCATGATAGAGTACTGGAGTTTTACTCGTACTCAGCTTTAAATGATATATGCATGACAGAGTGCTAGAGCGATTGGCTCGTACTCGATTCTTTATGGTTTATACATGACATAGTACTGGGAGCTATTGCTCGTACTTCATTTTGATATTGTGCATAGCATAGTACTGGGAGCTATTGCTCGTACTTGATTTAATACATAAACTATGCATTGACCTAGTTGCTAGAGATTGCTCGCACTAGAGTTGAGTTTTGTGATGTGAAACAGTGTTTGAGCGGAGTGACGACTATGAGTCGCACTCAAGACGCACACTGTATGTGATATGTAAAACATGTTAAAACCCATGCCTATATCTTTGTGTGACTGTGTGTCATAGCTAGAGAGGATATCCGCATGAGGTTGATATCGACGTGGTATACTTATTTCCATAGTTTCGCGGGCTAAGTCCTATGGGAGGCACCCTGGCTGTGAGGGTCCACGGGTGTACTTTGTACCGTGTTTGGGACACGAGGTGTACGCTGTACCATGTGTTACGTAGCTGGCGGTTGACATTGGACTGACCATCCTCCCGTTACAGCAGTGATTGCCGCACACCGAGTACTGTGTCGCATGGGATCACTTTTCAGATATGATCATAATCCAGGATACTATTTGCATTTACCACAGAGTCTCACAAGATATATCACATTGATTGACTGATTTAAACTGAGGACAGACCTGAGGGATGGGTCGGACTCCGATTTGTGTTGTGAATCATTTGATGCCATATTTATTGTGATTTAAATATACATGGCATGATTTACATAAAGGCATGATTTATATACAATGCATTGTTTTGCACTACATGCCTACATTTGAGAAATAAAGCATGATTTCTGTACATGGGATTTATTCTGTATAAGTATATATATTATATTTCAAGACATGCTTTTTAAAGTGAGTAAAGGAAATAATGTTTTCAAGGCATAGCATTATTTTGAGTAGATAGTGTTGACATCTACTTGCTTGCCTGATTTCCTTACTGAGCGCGTTATGCTCACCCCCTTTCTTTACATTTCTCTACCGAGCGTCAGTAGAGCGAGAGCTATCGAGGGATAGTGTCCCAGAGTCCACTGCTAGTTCCTATCGATCGCCAGGTATACTTATATTGTACAGTTGTGTATCTAAACATAGAAACAGCACAGTGATGTATACGTTATATATTATGGGGAATGTAATCGTATTAGATTTTATATAATCTTACATGTAAAATGAAAGCAGTTACAGTCAGTAATAATATATTGACATGTATGTATGAAATGGATGATGTGGTAAGTGAGGACTCTGACATCGAATCACAGCCCAACCAGTGAAGAGAGGAAAGGTAAGTTAAAAATGCGAAAAATTTATTGTGGTTTTTGGTTAAAGTCAAGGATTGAAACTATGGTCCTGACATAGATACCCGGCTCGAGTAGCTCGCGAGCCTAATCGAGAATCGAGTTTTTATATATTTTAATAATATATATTATTATATAATAATATTTATATAATATAAAATGACTTTTATACCCTAAATAATAAAACCCTAAAACCAATTCAATCTAATTCACCCACCCAGGAAGGCAGGAACCCACGCCGCTTACCCCCATCCCCTGCTTGGCTGGTCTGCGATCCCATCCCCTGCCTGCCTGGTCTGCGATCCCATCCCATCCTCCAAGCAACTAATCTAAGTTAGCAACGGCACCAGATCCAGATCCTCGCCTGAGTTAGCAACCTCGACAGTTGCCCCTTCCTCACCAGATCCAACACCTCGCCTGAGTCTTCAGTCACTGCATTCTCCTCTCTCCATCGTAAATCTGGTCTGGCAGCTGGCGTCGACTCCCACCCACACACTCGCTGGTATGTATGCAGTTGGAATCTTTCTTTATGATATTTCTTTATGATTTTGGTCATTGCCTGAGCTTGGTACTTTAATACTGTATATTGTATCAATGCCTATTGGTCTTACACATGATATTTTCTTAGTTCTTTCCCAGTAACCATTGCTTCAGTCTCACTCAACAAAATAGAATTATATTTTCACATGTAATCGTAAACAAAGAAACAATTAGTACTTAGTACTGTACTTTTTAATTTTAATTACATAATATCCTGTCATATTATGCTAAAAAAAAAAAGGCAGGTGGCTACCGATCATTGTTCATACATGATTTTACCCTTGCATGTGCCAACCAGTAGTTTGTCCTTGCTTTATTAGATGAAGCATAATTCAGAAATTACTGTTTCATGACATTTTAGCATTATTTCTTGGAATATTGGAAGAAAATAATTCTGTGCTTCATCATTTTCATTATTATGGCCAAATAGGAATGAAAAGTTGCTGCGACTTTAGCAGCAGCTGAGACTAGGCTATAGGAATTTGGTAATGATCTTGTTAGAAGCATGTTGCCAATGAAAATCACCAACCCATTACCCATACAAAACTGTTATAATCTTGTAAGCCATTAGCCAAATTGATACATTTGTGGTGCGATAATTTTCTCCTTTAAAACTGTTAAAATACATAATCGTTTTAGATGATCATAGCAATTGAAACTCCTTCTCTCCTTTTATTTTTCATAAGAGTAATTGAAACCTTTGTGCACCAAAGCTACACTGTAAAGGGTCCTGTTCTCCATACGAAGTCTAGCCAAAAGCTTCAGCATGCTGGCTTAGTGTAAACCACATTTGAGTGTGCAAAACAATATGGTTGAGAGATTTGTCTACACTGCGATTTGCCTCTGTCATGTGGCACAGATCCCTCCATGAAAGCTTTTGAGGCACCGGGCAAGCATACTTATTAAACATATTCTCCATATTTATTGGAAGTAAAATTAATTTGTATTTATAAAACTTAATATATTTATATAAACTATTTTTGGCTTTTTTGATGGAGGATGTTTCAATATCTTTAAAGGGATATCCAGGTACTAAAAGAGTTTGAATTCAGAGGATATTGAAGATTAGGAATGCTTTTTTGATTCATGTTTTCCCATTTTATATATTTGGCTTTTTGTACAGAAGTACATGCAGCTCTTGCAGCAGCCTTATATGAGGACAAACATGCACTGCTGCTAGCTGAAAATCAATTCGCGATTGCAACTCTTCTAGATCCTCACTTTACAGATCTCTCATATGTGATAGAAACCAAACATTGGCCTCCAAGTTTGGTTAGTTCCTTGCAACATTTCATCACACTTTCCTAAAGATTTGTGTTGAATTTGGCATATTGTTATCAACAATAGCATTTTCTGTTTCAATTTATACTAAGATAGATTTTTAATATTTCATTAGCTTTTGTTGTTAGTGAAAATGATAAATGTATATACACATTCGCTGATACTTTCCCCAGCCATGCTCTTTCCACATTTCTTTTGGCTCCTGCTGAATGTGTGCGAAGAAACGTGTAAAATATTGTTACGAATTTTATCAGTTGAAGACTGAAAACATAGAGATTCCATAATTTTCTAAATTGCCTTGTTAGCCAAAATACAATGTTAGAAGATTTTTGAACCCAAGTATCTGGGTTTATATAAATTAATTTGTATTGTATAATATATTGTTTTCCTGGATTTGGGTTCATGACTTTGAGGGTTTGTTAAACAAATTCTTTGTGTTCCTTTCTAATCGCAGTCTTTGGTTTGTAAATAGTTTTCTTTCATGGACCAAATATTGTTTAAGGCTTTAAGCATTATGAATCTGTCTAGAATACCCTCTTTGTTTAGATTGCTTTATGAATGTGTTATGAATCAGTTAATTTTTAATTTTTAATTATGTCCAACTATTTATTTTAATGAGTTTGCAATATGCTAGGCTTGGTTTTGAAATTTTTTTATGTATATTATTTTAATGAGTTTACAATATGCTTATTTTAAATTATATTTTAATGGTAGCATGTGTTGATTTTTTTTTAATAGAAACCTAGACATGTCAAGTACGCCAGATGTATCCTCTACTACACCACGTGAACCTACGTCGGATGCAGTTGCAAGTAGTGTTGACGAAAATTTAGATGTTACCACAAATAAAATGCCAACCATTGATGCTAGTGATAAAGAAGGTGGTGATGTTGATACTCGAGAGGGTGAGGAAGAGGGAGGTAATGATAAAAAGAGGAAGAAGACCTCTTCTGTTTGGTTGGAGTTCAAGGAAGTTAGGCTTCCCGATGGTACTAAAAAAGGAGAATGCGTCCATTGCAAGAGTAGGTTAGTTATAAGTGCAAGTAAAAGTACAACTCAATTTAATAGGCATCTGAAAACTTGTTTGAAGCGAAAGATTTATCAAAGTCAACAACAACTGATTAATTTCCAACCAGTCGACACAAGTGGTGTTGTACAAATGTTACCTGCTCTCACAGATGGTAAGTTTGATATGGCAAAAATGAGAGATGCAGTTGCACATTGGATACTTATGCATGAGCATCCCTTTTCGATTGTAGAAGAAGAAGGTTTTAACATGATGCAGAAATGTGGGATGCCTGAATGGGAGAAGATATCACGCAATACTATTAAAAGGGATTGTGTGCTAATTTATGAAGCAGAAAAAAAGAAACTTAAGGCATTATTGAAGACCATCGACAAGATTAGTTTGACAACAGATTTGTGGAAGTCAAGTAATCAAAAGATCGACTACATGGTTCTTACAGCACACTTTATAGATGCTAAGAGGAGATTATAAAAGCGTGTTATCAGCTTTGTTCACATCCCTCCTCCTCGTCGTGGTGTTGAGATTGCTGATTGCATTTTTAAGTGTTTGAAAGAATGGGGAATTGAAAACAAGGTGTTTACACTTTCTGTGGATAATGCTTCAAACAGTGATGTGGCAATTAAAATTCTTAAAGACACCTTTTCAAGAACTAGAAGGCTGCTTTGTGGAGGAAAACTTTTTCATGTTCGGTGTTGTGTAAACATATTAAATCTCATGGTTCAAGATGGTCTTTCTGAGATTAAGCATGTGATTGAAGATGTTCATGAAAGTGTCAGTTTTATTAATCAAAATGAGGCACGACTTAACTCATTTTCTGAAATAGCACAACAGTTGCAGTTGCCTGATAGGAAACTCATTCTTGAATGTAAGACACGTTGGAATTCAACATTTGAGATGTTACCGACTGCAATCAAATTCAAAGACGTGTTTCCAAGGTTCAAAAAGCGAGAATCCCACTACCATTGTTGTCCAAGTCAAGAAGATTAGGAAAAGGTTGAGAAAGTTTGTCAGATTTTGGAAGTTTTTAATTCAGCCACTAAAATCATCTCTGGGAGTAATTATCCAACTTCAAACTTATTTCTAAATGAAGTTTATCGTGTGAAAGTGTTGTTGGATAAAAAGGCACAAGATGAAGATGAGTTTGTTCAAGTAATGATTTGTACGATAAAGATTAAATTTGATAAATATTGGGGAGAATGCAATTTGTTAATGGCTATAACAGCTATTTTGGATCCAAGGTGCAAAATGAGGGTGATTGAGTTTTGTTTTCCTCGAATGTACCCTGATAGAGAAGCAAGAGAAAATGTTGCTCGAGTTCGAGATGCTTTGTATGAGATTTATGAGGAATATGTTCGCGAGTATCAATTTGTCAACGAGCAAAGTGCTAAAACTCAAGTGCTTGATAGTGGTGATGGTGGTGAGAGTGCAGAAACTTCTTCTTTGGGTTGGTCTGAATTTGCCGATTATGTGATGTCAGTTGAGACTGTTCAACCACAACAATCTGATCTTGACATCTATTTAGCCGTGGGTTACTTTATTTGTAAAGGAGATTCCAGTACGTTTGATGCTTTGGATTGGTGGAAAGCAAATACTTTAAAGTACCGCATTTTATCCAAGATGGCTCGTGATATACTCGCTATTCCTATAACTACAGTGGCTTCAGAGGCAACCTTTAGTGCAGGAAGTAGAGTTATTGATACTTATCGTTCCTCATTAACTCCTGACACAGTGCAAGCATTACTTTGTGGAGGAGATTGGTGTCGAAATCTTCATGGATTGAAAAAGAAGAGCAAAGTAAGTTTATTCATTTTCTTTAATTTTGTTATTTCATGGTTGTTTTATTTTAATTTTACTTTTAATCTTTTTTTCTTTTATTTTGTCTATATAGAAAGAGAAGAAATCAATTGAGATTGCGCTTAAATTCCCGTAATCAAATTAAGATGGAGTAAGGTATTTTATTGTTTTTTACAGTACTTTGTCAATTTGATCATTGTGATATGTTGTTATTTTTTAGATTAAATCCATGGAATTAGTTAAGTTATTGGGGTTGAAACTATGAGATGATAAAACTATTGTTGTTTTTGCAAGTGTTGCTGTGTGTTTCATTTTAGTTTGGTGCTATTATTATCTTTGTTATTTTGTTTTATAATTTCAAATTATGTAAGAACGAGTTTCACATCTGTTTCTTCTTCTGATATTTTATTGTTGCAGTGTTTCTTTCTTGGATTGTTACCGTTTCTACTATGCTTTTAGCCTGAGAACATAAATATACTTTTTCACCATTAAATTTGTTTTCTACTATGTATCATTGGCTATGGTTATGGTTAATCTGTAGGGATAGATTAATTAGAACATTTAGTTAGTGACAATAGCAATACTTGGGACTTTTGCTATGTTGAACCAACACCATCAGTCGAGCTCGAGTTCGAGCCTTAGAATCGAGCTCGAGCTCGAGCAAAAAATCGATCTTATATAATCGAGCTTAATCGAGCCGAGCTCGAGTAGTTCGAACTCGATCTCGAGCCGAGCTCGAGCTTAAAAAATAAGGCTCGACCGAGCTCGAGCCGAGTACTGAGCACCAAGTTTCGAGTTGAGCTCGAGCTCGAGCACCTCACTGTATCGGCTCGGCTCGACTCGATTACACCCCTATGTGAAACCTATATCCTTAGGTATGTTGTTGATTGTATGCACACCAGTTAGGGACAACTTAGTAACCGAGTATGTATGTAAAGATTATAAGTTAAAAGTGGGGGAAAAAGATATGTCGGCCGATCTCATCCTATTAAATATGAAGGATTTGATGTAATATTAGGAATGGATTGGTTGGTTGTAAACCATGCTGTTTTAGATTGTTATGTTAAGACAGTAATGTTTTCCACCCCGAAAAGTATATTGTAAGATTTGAAAAGAAATAAAATAGTATCTTAAGCTGCTTAAAGTATGAATGACTTTACTAACGAATGGAATATTGATGTGCTAAAGGTTTTATCGCATACGTGGTTGATATGGATATGGCACACCTAACATTAGCTGACATGCCAGTGGTTAGAGAGTTTCCTGATGTCTTTCCGGATAAATTACTAGGGTTGCCACCAGACAGGGAGATGAAGTTCTGTATTGATTTAGTGCCAGGTACTGAGCCGATATCCAAACCACCGTATAGAATGGCTTTAGTGGAATTGGAGGAACTAAAGAAACGGCTATAAAAGTTGTTGGATAAGGGGTTCATCAGAGCGAGTGTTTCGCCTTGGGAGGCACTGATTCTGTTTCTGAAGAAGAATGATGGGAGCCTCTGAAAGTGCATAGACTACCAGTTGTTGAATAAGGCTACCATCAAGAATAAGTATCCCTTTCCACATATTGATGTTCTGTTGGATCAGTTGTAAGGAGCACAAATGTTTTCAAAGATTGATATGAGGTTTGGATATTATCAGTTGAGGATTTGGAGTGGAGATGTGCCCTAAACAGTGTTTCGTACCCGTTATGGCCATTATGAGTTTCTGGTTATGTCATTTCGGTTGACGAATGCTCCTCCAGCATTTTATGGCTTTGATGAATGATGTGTTTAAACCATATTTGGACAGATTCGTGATTGTTCTTATAGATGACATATTGGTGTACTCGAAGTCCGGGGAAGAGTATGAGCAGCAGTTGAGAATAGTGTTATAGACCCTTTGAGATAAGGAGTTGTATGCTAAACTCAATAAGTGTGATTTATGGCTAAGTGAGACATCATTTTTAGGTCATATGGTCTCGAGGGACGGGGTATCAGTGGATCCGTCTAAGATAGAGGTTGTGGTACAGTGGGATAGAACCAAGACGGTTACAGAGATCCGTAATTGTCTGGGTTTGATAGGTTATTATCATCGGTTTGTGGAGGGATTCTCTAAATTGGGTACTCTGTTGACTCATCTCACTCGAAAGAATGTGGCATTTGAGTGGAATGACAAGTTTGAAAGTATTTTCAGCGAGGTGAAGCATAGACTAACCACCGCACTTATTCTCACCATACCAACTAGTTCAAAAGGTTTCTCAGTGTATACAAATCCCTCGAGACAGGGACTGGGCTGCGTGTTGATGTAGAACGAGAAGGTAGTCGTTTATGGATCCAGAAAGCTTAAAGACTGTGAGAAGAATTACCCGACCCATGATTTAGAGTTAGCGACCGTGGTATTTTCATTGAAGATATGGTGCCACTATTTGTAAGGTGAGAAATTTCAGGTGTTTACAAATCATAAGAGCTTCAAATATCTGTTTTCATAGAAAGAGTTGAATATGAGGCAGAGAAGGTAGATGGAGCTTCTGAAAGACTATGATTACGAGATATTGTACCATCCGAGAAAGGCTAATCTTATGGTTGATGCCTTGAGCAGGAAGAACCTTTGAGTGGTATTGTACATGATGGTCAGGGAACATGAGCTGCTATAGCAGTTTGCTCACCTAAGTTTGGATATAGAGCTCATTGATATTGACAGTGACTGTATGATAGCTAGTCTACGAGTGGAGCCTTATTTGATTGATCGGATACGACAGGCTCAACATGCCAATCTGCTATGTGATGATCGGGTGAGCCAAATTCATAGGGGTAGTGTGACCAATTTCTCAATGAGTGATGATGGTCTACTGAGGTTTTGAGGCAGGATTTGAGTTCATGACAACCCAGAGTTAAAGAAAGTGATTTTGACAAAAGCTCATTCATCGAGGTATACTTTACATCCGTGTAGTAATAAGATGTATCAGAATCTCCGAAGAGTGTATTGGTGGTAAGGAATGAAAAAAGGCATCACCAAGTTTGTGGCGAAGTGTCTGGTGTGTCAGCAGGTTAAGGTAGAGCATCAGAAGCCTGCAGAGTTATTGCAACCTCTACCTATACCGACTTGGAAATGAGAGCATGTCACCATGGATTTCATCATGGGATTACCAAGGACTAGGAGGAGCCATGATGCTATCCGGGTAGTGCCACTAGATTAACGAAGTTCGCCCACTTTTTGGCCATGAAATCCACAGATACTCTGAGTGCTTTGGCAGAGTTGTAGATACAAGAGATTGTTAGGCTACATGGTATTCTAGTGAGCATCGTATTGGATAGGGATTCATGCTCCACCTCCCACTTTTGGAAACATTTTAAGGAAGCTATGGGAACCTAATTGAGTTTCAGCACAACTTTCCATCATTAGACCGATAGTCAGTCTGAAAGGACCATTCAGACATTTTATGATATGTTGAGAGAGAGTGTTATGGATTTTAGAGGCTCCTGGGATGATCACTTGCCATTAGCCGAACTTATTTACAATAACAATTAGCACTCGAGTTTCGGAATGGCACCGTATGAAGCGTTGTATGATAAAAGGTGTCTTTCTCTGGTTGGATAGGAAAAAATGGGTGATCGGAAGGCATTTGCTCCTGACTTAGTGAAACAAGCCTCTGAGGATGTTCAGCTAATATGTGAGATATTGAAAACAGCTCAGAGTAGACAGAAGAGTTATGCTGACATGAGACGAGGGCCATTGGAGTTGACCATTGGTGAGTCGGTGTTCTTGAAAGTTTCTCCCTCTAAAGGGATAATGAGGTTCGGTAAGAAGGGTCAGTTGAGCCCTAGGTATATTGGGCCAGTTGAGATACTGGAGTGAGTGGAAGATAAGGCCTAAAGGCTAGCGTTGCCACTTGAGCTAGCGGGCGTTCTTAACGTCTTCCACATATGGATGCTTCAAAAATACCATCCAGATCAGACACATGTATTTTGGTAAGAGCTATTAGAGCTCAAGGATGGTATGTCATATGTAGAGAAGCTGATTCGGATACTGGATAGGAAGGAGAAGTTATTACGGTCCAAGACGATTCCGCTTGTTAAGGTTCACTGGCAACACCACACTTCAGAGGAGGCTACATGGGAGTTAGAGAGTCTAATGCAGGAGAAGTACTCTCGACTCTTCAGGGATTAACTTCATTCTAATTTGGAGATAAGAACTTAAAAAATGAAAAGATAATAGGTTCAAGAAAGAAAGTCAGTCTGGTTTGGCCCTGATAAGGTGGAAGTAGTGGAAAGGTTGAAAAGGGCCTAAACGAGCTCAAAATCAATCATTTGAGCTGTTTTTAACATTTTCGCCTCCCGAAAACGGCCAAAACACAGTGATGGTTGTCTTAATCATGAGAATCACCTAATTTGAGTTTTCCTACAAAAGTTAATATAGTCAATGGCAAAAAGTCAACAAAAGTCAAATGGAAAATATTGACTTCGACTATTTAACTAACCATTGTTAAAACTTAACCAAACCATGGTTAAGACATGAGAAAAATAAAAGTGGACTATTATACATGGAAATTCAGCCAAATACTTAATTAAATATATAAAATATAAGTGGGCCATAAAGAATTGGGCTGAAAAATAGGAAGAAAATACTATTGGGCCATGAGGTTAATGGATAAAGCCCATTTAGCCTAATCTATGTGGGCCCCATGTGAAAGCCCATTGAGCCGAGAGCTTGGGCCAATTTTATAGGCCAAAATTAAAGGTAATTGAAGGCCCAAATCACAATCAAAATCCAGCCTAATAAGCCTAAGAATAAAGCCCAAACTGAGAGCTCATTTTGCCTTAAGGCTTAATGACCATTAGTTAATGGACAGGCCCAAATTCAAGCCCATTTTGATACCAAGCGCAAATCCAATGGCTAGCCCAATTCCATGGTCTGAAAATAAGACAAATTGGCTAGAAAATCAGTTAGAAAAAAATAGATTTCAAGCCATCATCTTCTTCATTCTCGAGTAGAAAGAGAAACACCATCAAAAAAATATTTTCAAGCTTTCTCACTCTAGAAAATAATACTTTAGAGACAAAATTGGAACAAGTGACCTCAATGAAAGTTGTTCCATATTAAGAGAGGATAAACATACTCAAAAATCAAAATATAGCAAGCTGATTTGGAGGACCCAAAATCTCCCACAAGTTTCAGCCAAACTGGGAACACCAAGCTAGGTGAGTTTTCAAGCTTCCAACATCAAGTATGTTTATCTATGAATTATTTTAAGTTTATTGGTGTATGAATTATTGATCAAAACAGCCATGAACCTCATGAACACACCATGGCCGAAAATGGGTATTTTGTTTTCCATGCACATGCACATGATTTTATGGCATGAATGGATAGATTGACATGTGATACATGATGATGACATGGTTAATTTTATTCAATTTGCTGATTTGGATGAGATTATAAGGTTGGTATGCCATGTGTTTGTGAAAATGCCTTAAAAAAAAAGCCATAAGACATGAATACCACATGTTTGGTGAAAATGCTTAGTTGAAAACCAAGCATGGGTGGCGTGAATGGTGGTGTGCCTCGGTCATGGGTGGCTAGGAGTGCTCGACACCCATGCCATGGTCGAGAACTCCCATGGGCCAAGGCCCTATGTCTTTGACCCAGTGATGCCAAGTGGGCCCTATTAATAGGCTAATGAGTGATAATGGGCCTAACGTGCCCAATGAGTTTTATTGAGATGAATAGTGATGTGAAACTGGACTTAAAATAGGGTAAGGCCCATTAAAGTGTAAATAGGCCCAATAAGAGTAAATGGGCCCAATATCGTAAAATGACTGTAATAAATTCAGAAAATAAGATATCAGTGTTGACTGATGTAATTAACGGATAACTGCATCTCCTAGAGATATATTTAGTGCTAAATGACCTAATTACGAGAAGTAGAAAACGAAGAAACGTGACTTTCGTGTGATTCGAGGTAAATGATTTATACAAGCTATTAGAGATATTTGTACGAATATTTCTTATCTCCTGTATGCAAAAATACTTTAGAGTACATAGATATTGAAATATCTAAATGAAAACCAAATTATAGGAAATTTCTAAAATGACCCAATTTACAGATGAAATTATACTGTAAATTTATAGAAAAAGTATAAATGCATAAAGTGCATGTTTTTAGTGTCTTTATCATGAAAAGTTGTTTTCTAAGCGTATAATGATAGACTAGCTCAAGATTTAATGTCTGCATTAAATTGCACATTTTCCAAAGTTAAGTGTGCTTGAGAGGGAGGAATTCCATGGATGGGTGACCGTATGGAAAGTTATCCCTCTTGCTCCGTTTTGCACCGTTTTTCACTGAACTTGATTTTGAGCACCGTTTTCACTAGAATTAAGCCATATGTTGAAATTATGTGTGAAATCATGTTAGAGCCATCGTGTTAACTGTGAGTTACACAGACCTGCTCGTACTAGATTTTTTATGTGAAAATGTGCTAGAGCCAATGTGGTAACTATAGGTTACCCAAACTTGCTCGCACATAGTTTTAAGCTTAAATTGAGAGTGAAAGCGGTGGTAGAGCTATGTGTAAGTTGGGTGATACAAAAGAGCTCGCATTGGGTTTTTATCACGACCGACTTTTACCAAAAATCACTACAAATTTTTTTGCTTTTTCTTACCTTTCCTTCTGTAACAATTTCAAACATCAGTTGGGCTGTGATTCGATATTAGTATCATTTACTCTACACAATGTATACATGTCAACCTAAATTATCAGACTATAAATACTTTTAATTCATAAGTGAGCTCACTATATTCATATACAAATACATCCCCAATATTACATTCGTTTACATCATCGTGCTATTATATGTATAGATACAAAATTGTACGTGATGTGTATACCTTTTGCTCGATGGGAATGCAGTGGACCAAAAGGAATGCAAGTCCTCAGCCGTACTCAAGCTACTGTGGATGCTCTGTTGAGAGGTAGAAAATGAAAGGGGTGAGCTCACTAGCTCAGTAAGGAAATCAGGCGAGCAAGTAGATAACTATAGTATCTACTGAAAATAGTGTCATGCCTTGGAAATAATCTTTCCTTTGTTTCACATTTAAAGCATGAATTGGAAAATTGGAATAGTGTGTACATATTTAGTCACATATACTGAAATCATGTTGTGTTCGTAAATATATGCATTTCATGCAAAACACCGCATTTATGTAAACAAGTATAATGCATTTAAAATGTATCATGCCATTTCATTTAAAACATATAAAATATGGCATTTCATCAAGTAATGTATATAAATCAGGTTCCGACCCATCCCTCAGGTCTACCCGAAATCATATAATCTTTCCTTTGTTTCACATTTAAAGCATGAATTGGAAAATTGGAAAATTGGAATAGTGTGTACATATTTAGTCACATATACTGAAATCATGCTGTGTTCGTAAATATATTCATTTCATGTAAAACATTGCATTTATGTAAACACGTATAATGCCTTTAGCATGTATCATGCCATTTCATTTCAAACATATAAAATATGGCATTTCATCGAGTAAAGTATTGAAATCAGGTTTCGACCCATCCCTCAAGTCAACCCGAAATCATATAATCTTTCATTTGTTTCACATTTAAAGCATGAATTGGAAAATTGGAATAGTGTGTTCATATTTAGTCACATATACTGAAATCATGTTGTGTTCGTAAATATATGCATTTCATGCAAAACACTGCATTTATGTAAACATGTATAATGCCTTTAAAATGTATCATGCCATTTCATTTCAAACATATAAAATATGACATTTCATCGAGTAAAGTATATAAATCAGATTCCGACCCATCCCTTCGGTCTACCCGAAATCATAAAATCATGTGATATAATCATATGAGACCGGGCGGCTATATGCAATAATATCTTGGACAATGGCCATATCCTATAATGTGATCCCTGACTACACGGATCTCGATGTGTGGGGTATCACTGCTGCAAGGGAAGGTGGATCAAATCTTAACTGCCAGCTAACAACTCTATATCTTCACCCTAAACATCGCACAGTACAGCGTACTCCGTGACACATGCACTATACAATGTACACCTATGGACCCTATCTCAATATATAATCAATGTCACGTCTCTAAATCCACGTGCGAGCATCTCATCCGTGTGACACTCAGTCTACACGAGGTAATCAGCACAGTTTTAAATCATGTCAAGTATATCACATTAAAATTATAGTGTGCGCCTTGAGTGCGACACACAGTCGACACCCCACTCAAACACATTTTTATACATATCACAAAGTCAAATGCTAATGTGAGTAACACTTCAGCACTAGGTCATGTATAATTCACATTTTAAATCAATTACGAACAACGCTCCAGTACTATGGGCATATCATGGGAAATTAAGTACGAGTAGTACTCCAGTACTTTGTCATGCAGAAAACATATAAAATCAAGTGCGAGCAATGCCCTAACACGATTTGTTTTCACTCAACTCGATAGATGGCTCATTTAAATGAGATGATTTTAAATCAGTAAAATCAACACTATAATTGTGCTATTTTGTATACTTCACGAAATCACTCACCAATCTATCTATTCTTCTGTTAAACAACAATAAAAACACTCAAAAACAGGTTTGTCATGCTTTTTAAGATTTTTCCTAATTTCCTTCATTTAACCCTTAACAGGGGTAAAATGGTAATTTACCCATATCGAGTCTCTATAAATATTATTCATTTTCTCTGACCCTTAGACTTCTTAAGTGAATGTAAAAAGAGATGGAACTACGTGCAGATATCTCTAACTACTCGCAAAACTCAATTACCTGAAATCACATCAAGCAATTCCACTTTCCCGTCGCTGCTCGATCGTACAGTCCGATTAGCTCCTAATATAAACTATGGAGCTACATATAACCATTTATCAGGTTAATTATACTTTTCCAACTGTATTTCGCTTTTAATATAGTCTATTTCACTTAATGGGCCTGTTTACTTTTATTGGGCATTATTACATCTTAATGGGCTTAACACTGTTTTAAGCCAAATTTACTTTACTATTCATTTCATCTAGGTCGATTAGGTTTACAGGGCCCACCAACACTTATTGGGCTTGGTCTGAGGCCTATGAGTCCTTATTGGGTCGAGACCACATCAGCTTGCCCCATTTGGCCTCTCGACCATGGCATGTGGTCGAGAGCCATGCATACCGCACATGACCGAGCACCACACCATCCTTGGCCATCTTGCTAGCCATTCACTTAGGTATTTCATCAAACACTACCTATGCATGCCTTAGGACTTAGTTTATGTTCATTAAGGCATTTCATCAAACACCTTATGTGTCATCTTCAATTCATCAATCAATTCAACAAATCAATTGAAGTTAAGCATGTCATAATCATGTATACATGTTTACCAACCTAACCATGCATTAAAATCACATGTTTCTTCATGAAAACCTAAATACCCAATTTCAGCCATCATTGATTCATGGTGTTTTCATGTGTTTCAATCCATAAAACTTACATCAATCAACTTAGAATAATCCATAGATTAACATATATGAAGTTGGAAGCTTGAAATTATAACTAGCTTCACTTTCCCTTCTTGGCCGAGACTTGTGGGATTCCTTGAGGTGTTGAAATCAACTCTTTAGGTGTTGGCTTTAGACTATGTTAATCTATTCATCATGGGTAACAACTTTCATGAAGACTATTTTTTCCAATTTGGTTGCTAGAATGATGAATTCTAGAGAGATAAAGCTTGAAACTTAGGTTTTAATGGCTTTTCTTTGCTTGGCCGAGAGCTATGGAGAAGAAGATGATGTGTTTACTGATTTTTAACTTAGCACACTTAGCCATTAAGTCACAAATTTCAGCCTTTAATGTGGGATAAAGGGTTTTGGGTTTGAATTAACATTTTTGGGCTTTAAATCATTTACTAATGGGCTTGGAAATTAACTAATGGGCTTGAGTTTTGGGCTTCTCAATTTAGGCTTTTGGGCTGAAAATTTTTTTATCAATTGGGCCTTCAATCTACTTTATTTTGGGTCCACCAAGTGGGCTCAAACTTTTGCCCAATGGGCCTAAGAAATTCGGCCTACACTTGTTGCGCCTTAATGGGCTTTAAAATTTCCATAGTTAGCCCATCGAGTTTTACCCGTTTAATTTAATCCAAATTTCGATTAAATTAATTTTTCCTACTTAAGGGGAAGAAGAGTGAGTGTTTTAGCCAAAAATATTTCTTCCCCACTTTTTAACCTTACTTGGGTTAAATTTTAACCATGGTTAGTCGACTATGGTCAAAGTCAACATTTCTTAACCAACCTTGACTTTTCTTGACCATTGACCACATTTAACTTTTTTTAAAAAATAAATTGAAAGTGTCATTTTTCATGGTTTACACTCTCATCTTTATGTTTTGGCCGTTTTCGGGAGGGGAATATGTCAAAAACACCTCAAACGGACCAATTCGAGCTCGTTTAGCCCCATTTTGGCCTTTCCTCTACTTTAATGTGTTCAGAACCAAATCAATTCGACTTTCCTTCATGAACCCTCTATATTTTCACATTTTAAGCTTTATCTTTAGTTAGAATGATTTAAATCCATTCGGTTTAGCCTGTGGCTCTTATAGCCCTTATTTGGCCTTATCGTAGCTTATATGAATTTCCCTGCTCCATTTGCATTTCCATTTTAGTAAATACTCTTCTTATGATTCAACCAACATAGTAGATTGATTTACATATAGGAATCATAAGGAATAAACTACATAAAAATCTAGGTCTTATAGTTTTGAATTCATGTTGGAGCTGTTGGGTACTGCTAAATGTTCTTACTCTGACCTGCTCGTATGTAAATTCCTAAACTCAATATGATTTTAATTAAAACTACATTGGAGCCATCAGGTATTGCTATGTGTTCTTGCACTGACTTGCTCGTACGTGATTTTGAGACATGGTGAAGGATGATAGTGATGTTGAGATGGTAGACTTCGAGATTACTTGGTCCCTTCAGCTATATATCATAATATATGAGGGTCCACAAAGTACGCTATACTGTGTGATAAAATACGGAGTACGATGTATCGTGATATCTTAGTGATCTTAATGGGTTGACGGGATGGTTGACCACCTCCCTAAGCATGGGATTCCCGCACACCTGATCCGTGATTACTTGGAATCTAGTGATTATGGCTATGAGTCCCTTGAAACTTGATATAACATCCTGACCTATTCTCACATATATTGTTTTGCTATGCGAAAATGGTTTTTGAAGCGTGAGTTGTGTGATTTGAAATGATGATGCATATAGCAATCTAGCGAATTAATGATTTCGCACAGATAGATGCTATTTTAAACAAATGCATATTGTTTTATAAGGATGATAAATGTGTATCTTAAGCATTGTAGATAGTGTAGTTATCTACCTACTTTCATATTTTCCTTACTGAGCATGTTAGCTCACTCCCTTATTTTCTGCTCTACATATTATGCGCATTAGAGTGTATTTGCTGCGTTTATTCCTGCTACCGTGCTCTTTAGTCCTCCAACAGTATAAAGTTATACACATATGCAAATTTTGTATCTGTTTTGTAATGGACAGTGACGTTATCTTTTGTATTTGGGGGATTTATATAACAGAAACTGATGTAAACAACTTTGTTTTAAATAAAAGCACAACTTCTATATTATTATACGCAACTCTGATAAGAAATGATTTAATGGATAAGAATGAGGTAACTAATATTGACTAACAACCCAATTAGTATGGTTAGCCGTGAAAATGGGTCGTGACATCCTTGATGGCTGATTCCAAGATATGTTATTCCTCTCTCAATTCGGAACAACTTTCATGCAGATCACTTATTCCAAATATGTCTTTAGGTTAGTGATTTCTATTGTGAGAAAGCTTGAAAACTTAAGCTTTAATGTTGGCAGCTCTCGATTTTGTGAAGATGGTGAGGTTGCCGATTGCCTTAGCCTTTAAGGCTTGATTTACATGTTAATTTCGTCTTAAATTTCAGCCCATGAAGTGGGCTAATGGGTTTTAGGCTTGGATCCATTAATTTTGGCCTTAACATTTCTTGATGGGCTCGATTTTGGGCTTTCCAATTAGGCTTTCAGTTTTGGCTTTTCCTTGGTGTTATTGGGCTGGATTTTCATAGGTAATTGGGCTTACAATTTGCCTCATTTTAGGCCCATCAAATGGCCCAACAATTCAGCCTAATAGCTTGCACAATTTCGGCTCATGTTCGATTAACCTAATTAGGCTTCAAAATTTTCATTAATTGGCCCATCGCGTTCTACCCGTTTAATTTAATCCGAAATTTCATTAAATTAATTTTTCATTTTTGAGTAGTTGAAGATCAAGTGTTGTAGCCGACAATAATTCTTCCCTACTTTTTAACCTTGGTTGGGTTAAATTTTAACCATGGTTAGTTCTTTTTGGTCAAAGTTAACATTTCCATCAAACTTTGACTTTCTTTGACCATTGACCACATTTGATTTTTTCTCAAAAGTCCAAAAGTGTCATTTCTCATGGTTAACACTCTCATCTCTGCATTTTGGTCGTTTTCGGGAAGTGAAATAGCTAAAAACACCTCGAACGGTCCATTTTGGGTTCATTTAGCCCTTTTTGTCATTTTCGTGACTTTCCATATTATCGGGACCAAACCAAACCAACTTTCCTTATTATACTATCCTTATTTGGATGTTTTAAGCTCTTCTCTTGAGTCAGAATGGTTGGCATCCCTTCGGTTTAGCCTGAGCTCGCTCTAGCTCGCAATTGACACTTTTGTGCTTTTAAGGCTTTTTCTACTTTTAATTGCATTTTGGATTGAAAGAAACTCTTTCTTATGATTTCGATAACATATATCAATGTTTACAATGGTGAATCATAAGTAATAGGATACAAAAATTACGGGTCTTATAGTATGAATTACGTTTTGGTATGAAAAGGTATATGATTTTGAGTATGTGAATTTATATGATTTTTAACCGTTCGATTTGAAAATGGTATTTTGTTATTTAGTATTATTATTTTTCTAAATGTTTTGAATATTATTATTATTTTAATGCATTACTTACTGGGCTATTTGAAGCCCACTCCCCTTTTTCCTCATTTCCAAACTATTTACAGTAAATACCTTTGTGCTTGCTGTGTACCAGATATAGGCTGGTGGACAAGACTCTCCCCAAGCTATGTCTTGTACACATTAAGGTATATTTTAGTTGTATCCAGACGTCCTGTAAAGTACAAATACTTGTATATAAATGAGTATTTTGGATGTAAATTACTTTTATGTATATATGAAAATGGATGAGTATGTAATTTCATGAGTTTATAGCGTATGATAGTTAAGAAATGAATGATAAGTGAAGAACTGGCACTGAAAAAGAATACACGTTAAGTAAAAGATTAAGTTATATAAAAAAAAAAATCGACCCTAAATTTCGTGTTTCTGGGTCGTCACAGTCCCAACCTCTATCAGGTAAAGGATGCAATCTAATTTAAGTAACAATATTCCAAACTTGCAAATAAATATTTATAGCATGGAAAACCTCTTATATAATAAACATGAATTTCAAAATGACCTTGATGCCCTATTCGATTTCATACGAGTGCAAAATTCTAAACAACCATATAATTCATAATATTTGTGAACATGATTATATATATGTGATTTCTAAAGCATAATTTTATAAATTTTGTACAAATCAACTCGAAAAAATTCTCAGCATGATAACAGTGTCTTTTAAGACTAATGGCACTAAAGTATGCGAGTCAAGGTAAACTTGGGAGTCAATTTAAAGGGACCCAAGGGAATTCTAGCCGACGGCCTTGACTCTATCATTTATACTTCTATGTATTTGTCATGTCGCGTTCCTGCCAGTATGTGTTTCTGCCTGTGTGGCTTTTATGTGACGTTGTACAACCCTGATCCAATCTACAGCCCTACCATAGCCATAGGTATTCTGTTCCCTCTACGGATGATGCCCTTTTTTAGGATGAATTAGTGATTACCCTCATGACAATAATAGGGAATGCCTGGTCTCCATTATTCGATTTCATTACAGTTTGTTTATTACCTATGTTTGGTTATGCAAACACTGATTTTCGAGACTCTGATTGAAGTATGAAATGTATATATATATATATGAGTTATGTTTTAGTATAAAAAAGTACATGATTTTAATTGTTCGTTTTGAAGTGGCATTTAGTTATCTAGTAATAATATTGTTTTCTAAATGTTTTGAATATTATTATTATTTTAGTGCACTCCTTTATGGGCTATTTAAAGCTCACTCCTTTTTTTCCTTCCTTCTAGATTATTTATTGTAAATACCTGTGTCTGCTGCATACTCGATATAGGTTGGTGGACTGTAAATACCTGTGTCTGCTGCATACCCGATATAGGTTGGTGGACGAGACTCTCCCCAGGCTATCTCTCGTACACATTTAAGGTGTATTTCAGTTGTATCCAGACGCCCTGTATAATACAAATACTTATATGTAAATGACCATTTGGGATATAATTACTTATATATATGTGGAAATGGAAAAGCATGTAATTTCATGAGGTTACAATGTATAGGAGTTTAAGAAATTAATGATAAGTCAGGGACTAGCACTGAACAAGAATACACCTTAAGTATAAGATTAAGTTAAAAAAATTTAAATCGGCCCTAATTTTCGTGTTTTCGAGGTGTTACAATTAATCCCCTTATTATTTTATTAATTATTCCCTCATATTAATTCAATTCCTCATGTTCTGGAGATAAATAAATTCTAGATAATGTTCTGTCATTTCGATAGAAAATGGACTGAAATGGGCTATCAAAGAGATGGGCCACTAGAAGACAATAGATAAGTGAAATTTTGTCTTGTAGCTTAAGTCATCATCTCTCTCTTCCCTTGACACCTAAGGTGTCAGGTGTCTTCATCTTATTCATTCATAAAGGATAAAAACAAGGCACATCTTGGCTAAAACATGGATGACACATGCCCTTACCACCTTGCATGCTTATGTAGACAAGAAGACAAAGAAAGGTGCTAGAAGATGGAGAGGTGTCTATGGCTGGTTGGAGACTTTGAAGAAATGGAAATATCTTAGTTGAAGAGCCAAGGACATGAAGACAAGTGGCCAACTGTTGCCAATTCATTTAGGATAGGAAATACCTCTTGTATCCTTATTTACATGACTTTATAAGTAAAATGTTAGGACTTTTCAAAAATGTCAGTAGCTAGGCTTTATTTAGATTATATTTATGTTTCATTTAAGGTTTTTCAAAGTTTTAAGAGTAGTTACCATTTTCTTTTAATAAGTTCTTTCATTTCCCCTCATTTTGCTAACTTTATAGCTATTTTAATGCAGGTTTTATTTCGTTTATTTAGCTCTAATGTTTATTTTCGTTTCTATCATTTTAGAACTCTTCTTTATCTTCTTTTTCTTCTCATTTTGATATTGATTGGGTTCTATGAGGATGGAAGCTTGAAAGATTGCAAAACTACCTTCACAAGCTTTTGTTCTTATGCTTGGTCCACAATTTTTTAGTAAATTTTATTTTTTCTATTTAACACTTTATTTTTGTCATTTAAAATTTTTTATCTACTGTTTTATAAGTATACTATAATGTGATATTTTTGTTTTTAAAGTTTTAATGCAAGAGAAAAGAAAAAATAGTTTAAGGGTAATTGTCACGACCAACTTTTCCGAATATCACTACAGAATTTTCGCTTTTTCTTACCTTTCTTTCTATCATAATTTAACCACCAATAGTTAGGCTATGATTCGATATTAGTATCATCACCTTTGCTTACCATATCATCCATTCAAAACAACGCATACATGTCAATATAAACTATCTATTAATTGTAAATACTTGTGTACCATAAGTGAGCCCACATATATTTAAATACAAATACATCGCCCATTATTACATTGTTTACATCACTGTGCTGATTTATGTTTAGATACAAAATCGCACGTGATGTGTATACCTTTCGCTCGATGGGAATGCAGCGGACAAAAGGAATGTGAGTTCTCAGCCGTACTCTATCTACTACGGATGCTCTGTAGAGATGTGGAAATGAAAGTGGTGAGCTCACTAGCTCAGTTAGAAAATCAGGCAAGCAAGTAGATAACTACACTATCTACTGAAAAAAATGCCATGCCTTGAAATACTTTTTCCTTAGTTTCACAATTAAAGCATGAATTGGAAAACTGATATAGTATGTACATATTTAATCACATGTATTGAAATCATGTTCAGTTCGTAAATTTAGGCACTTCATGCAAAATACTGCATCTTTGTAAAAAAAAAATGCCTTTAAAATAAATCATGCCATTTAATCAGGTTCCGACCCATCCCTTAGGTCTATCTGAAATCAAAAATCAGGTGATATAATCATGTGAGACTCGATGGCTATATCAACAATATCCTAGACTATGGCCAGATCCTATACGGTGATCTCAGGCTACACAGTACTCGGTGTGCAGGGCATCACTACTGCAACGAAAAGTAGGTCAAATCATTAACCGCCAGCTATCAACTCCTCAACTCCACATATCATTCCTAAACAACGCAGTGTGCAGCTTACTCCGTGACACATACACGGTACAACGAACACCCGTGGACCCTATCTCAATGGATAATCAATGCCACATCTCTAAATCCACATGCGAACATCTCATCTGTGTGACACTCACTCTACACAAGGAAATCAACCCGATTTTCTTTTTAACATGTCATGTATATCACATCAAAGTTACATTGCGAGCCTTGACTGCGACTCACAGTCGATACCCTGCTCAAATCACTATTTCACAAATATCACAAACTTGAACACTAGTGCGAGTAACACTCCGGAACTAGGTCATGCATATTTCATATTTTAAAACAAGTACGAGCAATCGCTCCAGTACTATGCCATGCATAAAACACTTTAAAATCAAGTACGAGCAACGCTCCAGTACTATGCCTTGTATGTCATGGGAAATCATGTGTGAGTAATCACTCCAACAATTTTCATGTAGAAAACATATACAATCAAGTGCGAGCAGTGCTCCAGCACAATTTGTTTTCACATAACTCGATAGATGGCTCCTTTAAACAAAGATATTTCAAATCTGTAAAATCAACACCATAATTAGGCTATTTTGTGCATTTCACAAAAACATTGGCCAATCTATGTATTCTTCAGTAGTAAAAACATTCATAAACATGATTTCCATGCTTTTTAGGACTTTTCCTAAACTTTGACTTTTTACCCTTACTAGGGGTAAAATTGAAATTTACCCATATCGGGTCTCAATAAATATTATTTACTTTCTCTCACCCGAAGACTTTTTAAGTGAATGTAAAAGCAAGCAAAACTATGCCCATATATCTCTAACTACTCATAAAATCCCCTTACCTGAAATCCCGTCGAGGGTTTTCACTTTCCCGTCACTGCTCAATCACGTGGTTCGATTAGCTCCCAATAGAAACTCTATGGCTGCATATAACCATTTATCAGGTTAATTATATTTTTCCAACTATATTTCACGTCTAATACAGTCTATTTTTATAAGACCCAAATATTTGATGTAGCTTATTTCTTATGATTCTTATATGTATAAACATTTTATGTGTTGATTGAATCATAAAAAGAGTATTTACTACTACAAAATTTCAAGTGATAAACACACATAAGCTATATAAAGGCCAAATGAGGAGAATAAGAGCCACAGGCTAAAACGAGTGGATCTAAATCATTCTAACTGAAGAGAAGAACTTAAAATAAGAATATATGAAGAGCTTATGACGGAAAGTCGATTTGTTCCCAAAAACATTGAAGTAGAATAAACGCTAAAAAGAGGCTAAATGAGTCCGAAATAGTCCGTTTGAGGTGTTTTAGACATATTCGCCTCCCAGAAATGACCAAAACATAAAGATGAGAGTGTAAACTATAAGATATGATACTTTCAAATTTTTTGAGAAAAAGTCAAACTTGGTCAATGGTCAAGAAAAGTCAATGGTAGTTAAGAAAAATAGACTTTGACCATAGTTGACTAACCATGGTTAAAATTTAACCTAAGTAAGGTTAAAAAGTGGGCAAGAAATATTTTTAGTTAAAACATAAGATATTCATCTCCTATATAAGGAAAATTGATTTAATCAAAATTCGAATTAAATTTAACGGGTAAATTGCAATGGGCCAAATTTGGAATTTTAAAGCCCATTAAGGTGTAATAAGTATGGGCCAAATTTCTTAGGCCCAACTAGGCCGAATTGTTGGTCTGATTTATAGGCCCAATATGAAGTCAATTGAAATCCCAATAGATAGGAAAAATTTCAGCCTGAAAGTCCAAAAGGAAAGCCCAAACCGAAAAGCCCAAAGTTCAAGCCCATTAGTTAAACTTTAAGCCCATTAGTAAATAAACTAAAAGCCAAATTTGGTAACTATGGCCCAAACCCTTTTAATCCTAAATTAATGGCTGAAATTGTGACTCAATGAGTAAGTCTTAAGTTTAAAAATCAGCCAACACAATTGTCTTTCTCCATAGCCCTCGGCCAAGCATAAAGAAACTATTACCAAACATAATTTCAAGCTTTCTCACACTAGGAATCACTAAGCTATAGACATATTTGGAACTTGCAATCTTCATGGAAGTTGTTCCAAATTGAGAGAGGATTAACATACCTTGGAATTGGCTATCAAGGAGCCATACTGAGAGTGACAAAATTCAAGGAAGTCTTGGCCACAAAGAGAAGTACAAGCTAGGTATAATTTCAAGCTTTCAATCTCCCATATGTTAATCTATGAATTATTCTAAATTGATTGGTGTATGTTTTATGGATTGAAACATATGAAATCACCATGAATAAGGGTTGGCCAAAAATGAGTATTTGTATTTTGATGAATGCCCATATGATTTTAAGGCATGAATAGGTTGGTATGCATGTGTATATGATTATGGCATAGTTAGTTTTAATCAATTTAATCAATTGATTGATGAATTTGAATTGGCATATAAGGTGTTTGATAAAATGCTTAAATGAACTATAGGAAAGGCTTAAGCATTGGCAACCAAGTGTTTGATAAAATGTCTAAGTGAAGTTGGCTAACAAATGGCATGCTGCATGACCGACAGCATTGCCAAGCATGATGGCTCTCGGCCACATGCCATGGCCGAGAAAGCCAATGGGCTTTATCGATGTGGTCTCGCCCCAATAAGGTGCCATGGGCCTCGGACAAGCCTAATAAGAGTTGGGGGGCCCCATAAGCCCAATAGGTCCAACTAAAATGAATAGTAAAGTGAAACGGGCTTAAGACAGTGTTAGGCCCATTAAGGTTCATTAAGGCCTCATAAGAGTAAACGGGCCCATTAAGCAATATAGACTGTATTTAAAGTGAAATTGTCGCAACCCGATTTCTCAAAAATCGCTGCAAATTTTTCACGAACTTACCTTACTTCAAATGTTTGGGCTGTGAATGAATGTCTGTCACTCAGTCTCATACATATTAAATATATCTCAGGCAATATTTTCATCCCAGGCACTAACATTGCGGAAGCTCATAAAGTTATCTTTCATAAATAGAAAGCTATTTATATTGCCTTACATATACATCCCCCATATAAATATGTCTACATCACTGTACACTATTATTTAGATACAATTATCACATAAGTGTGTATACCTAAATGTTGTTGGATCACTGTGTGCGAAAGAGCATAGAACGGACGCAACTGACACACTCTTACTGCAACTGCTTTGTGGAGGGGGAAAACTAAAAGGGTGAGCACAACATGCTCAATAAGAAATATATGAAAACATGTAGATAACCACACTATCTACGATACTCATAATGTATGCTTAAAATCATCTCAAAGCAAATGCATTCAATTACCACTTTTCAAACAAACACATTTACTTTGAAAAACATTTACATCCAAGCATCACCGATCAAGTGTGCGAGATATCATAGCCTATGGAGGTGGGTCAATCCACCCCGTTAGCCAGACAAATCAATTCAAAATTTTGAAGACTAAAACACACGGTATAACTACTTCGTGTTGTCGCACGGTAGAACGTATTTCGTGGAACCCAAATATATTATGATATATAACTAAGGAGACAGAGTAATCTCGAGGTCTATACTCTCAATATCACTATCATGTTTTACCATGTTCTTAAAACCACGTGCGATCAGGTTAGTGTAAGAACACTTAGTAATACACGACAACTTCAGCACGATTTTTCTCATTACACAGCAAAATTTACAAAACCACGTGCGAGCAGGTCAGTGCCAGAACACTTAGCAATACACGATGTCTTCAGCATGATTTTATTGAGGGAACCGAGTAATCTCAAGGTTTACCACCCCAATATCAATATGACAATGCAATGCGAGCATATCAGTGCAAGAACACTTAGCAATGCACGACGGCTCCAGCACGACTTTAACAATCACACATCACACACTTTGAAAACCTTTTTCACATAAGAAAACAATATACGTGAGATTAGGCTGGGATGTAATAACAAGTTTTAAGGGACATATAGCCACAGTCACTGGATTCCAGGCAATCAAGGATCAGGTGTACAGGAAACCAATGCTTATGGAGGCGGATCAACCATCCCATCAGCTCACTAAGATCACTAAGATATCACGGTACATCATACTCCATGGTTTACCTCACAGTACATCGTACTAAATGGATCCTTATATAATGTGATATATAGTTGAGAGTACTTAGTAATTTCGAGGTCTACCATCTCAACATCACTATCATCCTTTACCATGTCTCAAAATCATGTGCGAGCAGGTCAGTGCAAGAATACACAACAATACATGACGACACCAACACGATGTTTCTCATTACACAACAAAATTCAAGCATGTCAGTGCAAGAACACACAGTAATACACGACGGCTTCAACAAGGTCTTATTTAAAATCATAATAAGTTTAGCAATTCATCAGTGAGCAGGTCAGAGTAATATTGTAACGAACCAATCCAATCGGCTATGGCCACTCGGCCCAGGTCCATTAACCCGCACAGGCCTATAACAACGACTGTTGTGACATCGTTACTCTACCGTTCTGCTCACTTTGGGTCCACTGACCCGCACGATTTTGTCGTGTAGTGCACCACCCTCAGTGGCCACCGCTCCTAGATTTGCGTCTCCAATGAATTCAAAACCCAGTGCGAGCTCTTTAGTGTCTCACTCAACTTACAAATAGCTATAACACTGTTTTCATTCTCAAATTTAGTTTAAAACTAAGTGCGAGCAAATCGGGTAACCTATAGTACCACGTTGGCTCTAGCACCTTTTCACACAGAAAATCGATAGATGGGTCACTTCTGGTGAAAACGATACTCAAAATTGAGTTCAGCATAAAAAATGATGTAAAACGAAGCAAGATGGGTAACTTCCCGTATGGTCAGCCATCATGGAATTTCTCTTACTTAAGCACACTTAACTTTGGAAAACGTGCAATTTAATGCAGACAATAAAATCTTGAGCTAGTCTATCATTCTACACTTACAAAACAATTTTTCACGATAAAGTCACTTAAAACATGCACTTTATGCATTTATGCTTTTTCGATAAATTTACAGTATAATTTCATATGTAAATTAGGTCATTTTAAGAATTTTCTCTAATTTGGTTTTGAGGTAGATTTATCAATATCTATACACTATGCAATATTTATTTTTATACAGGAGGTAAGAGATATGCGTATAACTATCTCTAATAGCTTGCATAAATCCCTTACTTGGAATCTCGTCGAATACACTTTTCTAATTTTCCACTTTTCGCATATCAATCTATCTGGCTTCGTATATATCTCCGAGAGCTGTGGATAATCATCAATCACTTCACTCAACTTTATTAACCCGTATTCCACTTTCTGTACGGTTAATTTAAAGTATTAGTCCCAAATACTCTTATTGGGCCTTATTACTCCTTAATGAGCCTAACTCTGTTTTAAGCTCATTCTCACTTCACTATTCATTCTATCAAAGCCTATTGGGCTCAACCGAGCCCATTAACACTTATTGGGCCTTATTCGAGGCCCATTGGCCTTATTGGGCCGATTGTACCATGTGCTTGGCCCATGAACCATTTCAACCATGTATGGTGTTCCGAGCACCGTCACGCCTAGCCATGCCGATTAGCCATCACCATGGCTTGTCATACTTGCCTAGCTCACATAGGCATTTCGGCAAACACTTGATGTGCTTGCCTTAAGCTTTTTACTTTGTTTATTAACGCATTTCATCAAACACCTTATATGCTTAAGTCACAAACCTATCCAAATCAACAAATTGATTTCACATAATCATACCTTCATCATCTACACACCATAACCAACACATACATGTCATTAAACATCATGCATGTTCATCATAAATAAAATACCCATTTTTGGCCAATCTTGGTTTACCACTCTAAGTGATGTTTTGTAATGCAATTCATACACCAATCAACTTCATATAGTTCATAGATCAACATATATGATATTGGTGGATTGAAAACACACCTAGCTTACACTTTGTTCTTTAGCCAAAACTTACGGAGGAACTTGACTTCTCCAATTCCACTTCTTAGGTACTGGTTTTTGGGTATGTTACTCCTATCATAATATGGAACAACTTTGATGCAGAACACTTGTTCTAGTTATGCTTATAGAGTGATGAAATCTAGAGAGAGAAAGCTTGGTGGCTTATGTTTCCATGGTGGCCAAACTTTACATAATGAAGAAGGAAATCTTCACTTAGCCAATTCTGATTTTTCTTCTTCATTTCCAGCCAATAAATATCTTAAAAATCAGCCCATGGGTTGGGCTTACAATTTGGTTTGGGCTTGGTTAAGTTTTGGGCTTGGACTTGGGCTTGAACTATTCATATTGGGCTTGTCTTGAAATTCCTATTGGGTTTTCGATTTGGTCCTACAATTTTCAGATTTTGGGCTTTAATTTTATTGGTTATTGGGCCTATATTTATACCTTTAAATGGGCCCACATTTAGCCCAATAGCTTGGCCCAATTTTTGACCTACTTTAATTTAACCTTAATGGGCTTTAACAATTTAACTATTTGGCCCATTATCTTTTCTTCATTTTCAGCCCATAATGATTAAACCCAATTGTATTTCATTCATTTTTCTTAGTCTTATGTCACGACCCAAATTACCTAAAAATTAAAGTAAATTTTTCACTTTTTCATTTATTATTTAATTCTTACCTTTCTCTCATCGTGACCATCCTACAAACAGTTAGGTTATGATTCAATGTTAGTCACCTTACACTATTTACCATTCCATTTCCATAATAACATTCACATATCAGAGTTTACTATCCTTTGACTTTAACTAAACACATACACAATGGTATTTATAACTCTACATCCCCGACATCATATCCGTTTACAGTAATGTGCATTCCATATTTAGATACAAAACTATACAAATGTGTATACTTGTCTCTCGATGGGAAGCACTGAATACCAGGATGCAAGTCTCCAACCGCTTACTAATTACTATGAGTGCACTAAAAAGATGGAAAAATAAGGGGGGTGAGTAAACCACACGCTCAGTAAGGTAATTATACAAGTAAGTAGATAGCTCCACTATCTACATGCTCATAATGCCATGCCCTTAAAATCCATTTATTTTCAATAAAATCTCAAACACAAAATCGTGTATTTCATTATGACTTAATTTATAAAACTGATTGTGCATATATAAATCATACTACTTATGCATCAATAGCATTTTATGTGACATCCTTAAAACATAATTAGCATGAAGTAAATTAAGATCATGCATTTTTTCATGTCATGTAAGATAAATCATGAATTTGAAATGAAAGCTGGAAAACATCATCATGCTACTGCATTCAAATTATTTCATTAAAACTGCAGTATAAACTAACATTTCGAGTCAATCATCCCATAAAACAATATATTAAAATTCATTATAAAACATTGATTATAAACCACCCTTCTTTCAGGGTCACATCTCATAAAAATCATAAAAATCATAAAATCGGGGGCCTGACCCCTCCCTCGGGTCTACCCTGGTCTATCGACCAATAGTTATATCATGTGATACATGTAGGTGATTATCAGTAACAACATAAGACTATGGCCATAACCTCGTGATCCCTGGCAACACGGTACCCAGTGTGTGGGGTATCACACCAGAAACGGGAGGTGGTGTAAGACCCGAATTTAATTAAAATACGAAATGAATGAGTATTCGTGAAGAGAAGTCGGGTTAAATTAATCCTAAACATGTGTAAGGGCAAAATGGTCAAAAGACCGAAAGTCGGAACAAATTCGATAAGGAAATTTAATTAAAAATAATGGATTGAGAAATCTTGGTCAATAAAGGTGAAATAAATTTATTTCGGGTTAAATTGATCAAGATATGGAGTTATGGGAATTAATCGGGATTAATTGGAATTTTTAAATCGAAAAAATAATCCCGAAAATAATCAAAAAATATACCGAAAAGTCATCTGGGACAATATCTTGAAAATACAAAGAAATTATACCGAAAAATGATTAAAAATACAATAAATAAATTAAATTAAATTAAATTGATTTATTTGGAATAAATTAATAGAATTGTAGATATTTTCAGATTTTTTTAGACCATTTTAATGAATATTTTAATAATAAAATAAATTGTTAAAAAAAAGAAAAAAAGAAAAAAAAGAGAAATCTGTTAAAACTATCGAGGAGAGAGAAAGAGAAGAGAGAAACCGAGGGTGACCTGCGCGTGGCTGACCGACCCATGGCCACCGGGCACCGACGGCTCCGATGAACAGCCGAGCAGGAAGAGGAGAGGCCGGCGAAGCTGTTGGCACCGGCGACGCTCGCCAAGGAGGCCGGAGATCGCCGAACGGAGGAAGAGAAGCCCGCGGGGAAAACGGAGTTGGTTCCGGCGATCCACGGCAGCTGGGCTCGAACGGCGGGTACCGGTGTGATCGGGAGGAGGAGCCGATTCTTTTGAGACCAGTATCGGCCGGCGAAACCGTCGAAATCCGTCGGATCGAGAGGTGACAGCCGCGGAGGAGAAGGAAAGATTCGCCAGCGATGGCTGCGTTTCGACTCCAGCCGAGGCCCGATCTTGGATGCTCAGGTGCAGATGCGTCGAACGGCGGTGGTGAGGCATTGGGAACCAGCCGGACGGCGCCGAAATGACCAAATGGGGACTGAACCGGTCGAACTGGACTGAACCGGCCAAACTGAACCGAACCGGACCGAGCTGAACCGGCGGTCTGAACCGGACTGAACCAGTTCAGCCAAGAAAGAAGGGAAAAAAGGAAGAAAAAGGGAAAAAGAAAAAGAGGAAAAATTGGGAAAAATTCCAGTGATGTAATCGAGCTTCGGGTAAGTCGATAGGCGGTCGAATTGACCCGATTTAAATTTTGGGATATTTAATTTAATTAATTTTGGACTGAAAACTTACCCGAAAAATTGTGAAATTGTGTAGCTCAACAATTGGCATCCAATGAGAGCTCGAGACAGCCTCGATTCACGTATTAGCATGAAATCTCGAGTAAGTGACCCTTATTTACGACAATTTACATCGTTATGCATGATATGAATTTAAATTCCGCATAAATTGAATTAAATTACGAAAATTTAGATAAATTGTCATAAATAATAAATTTAACTATTCGAGAGTTAGAACGAGGCCTAATAAATGGTTGATGGGCCCAATGAGCCCAATAGGCCTCGATAATGTAAAAATTAAGTGGAAAACGGGCTTAAGGCCGATTAAGGCCCATTAAGGTGCAATCGGGCCCAATAGGGATAAATGGGCCCAATGATTTAAATTAAGCCCAGAAAATAGGAAATACAATTAAATTGTATGATATCTGACCTGAGGAATATTTATACGCAGTTCCGGAGGTTTGATTGGGAGCATTTCGGACTGCGCGACGAGACAACAGTGGAAAAGGAAAGGTCAGACTCTACAGAAAAATAAGGTAAGGGAATTTTGTAGGTATATAGAGATACCTATACGTATTTTTGAGGGGATTTACAGGGTCTAGAATTTATTAAACTATCTAGAAATGAGAAAATAATTTTGCGAAAACCGGGGCATAGGTGAATAAAGGAAAAATGACAATTTTGCCCCTGGGAGTAAAATTTATAAAAAGGGTAGTAAGGCAGATAAATTGCATGATTTCATGTTTTTAATACTTTATATGATTATATTGCTTTGATTTAAGCAAATATGCACATAGGTTGGCTATTGATTTCGTGAAGTATACGAAAGGGTACCGCTTTGTACCGGTTACTATTTTAAAAGATGTTTTATTAAAATTAAGCCACCTATCATATTTACACAAGTAAAAAGAGTGCTAGAGTCCTACTCGTACTCAAGTTTACTGATTTATTTCTCATGAAAAGCCGTACTGGAGCATTGCTCGTACGAGAAATTTGTGTGTGCACAAAATCGTACTGGAGCTTCGCTCGCACGAGATTTTAGATATCATGATATGCATAGCATGGTCCTAGAGCTTCGCTCGCACTAGACGTGAGTTGACATGCATATAGTCGTGCGGAAACCTCCTGTAGACTGTGTGTCACAGAGAGTTGAGATGCTCGCACGCATACTTTGAGACATGGGTTGGTTATCGACATAGTATTGGGGTGGATAAGACCTACAGCAGGCACCCCCAGACTATGATATGGGTCCACGGAGTACGATGTACCGTGTATGTCACACGGAGTACGCTGTACCGTGCAGTCATGATGACTCTATGATGTTACTTGATATTCTGGCGGGTAGGACTTGACCCCACCTCCCGTTGCAGTTGTGATACCCGCACACCGGGATCCGTGTAGCCTGGGATCACAGGGACATAGTATGGCCATAGTCTTCAATTTTTCATACAGTAACCTACATGCCTCACATGATATCATACGGTCTGGATAGACCAGGACAAACCCGATGGAGGGGTAGTCCCGATTTATATTTTTAAAAGAGATGTGATTTGATGAATCAAGGTATTCCCGAGAGATGGGTTTGACCTTGATGAAGTTGTTTTATAATGAAACAAATGAGTTTTAAAGTGAGAGTTTATGATGAAATAAATGAGTTTTTAATGTGACGAATTTATGATGAAACAAATAAGTTTCAAAGTGATGAGTTTTGTGATTAAACAAATGAGTTTTAAAGTGAGAGTTTATGATGAAATAAATGAGTTTTAAATGTGATGAATTTATGATGAAACAAATAAGTTTCAAAGTGATGAGTTTTGTGATTAAACAAATGAGTTTTAAAGTGAAGAGTTTATGATGAAATAAATAAGTTTTAATGTGACGAGCATGAGATGTCATACATGATGATTTTCCATGTGTGCTTTATATGTCGATTTCATGATTTCTTGTATATGATATATACAAACATGTGGCATTGTTTTAATCTTACCTCATGCTCCGAAAGTAAACGATTTTTACATCATGATATTATCAGCACGTAGATACTATAGTTATCTACCTGCTTACATTATTGCCTTACTGAGCACGTTTCGCTCACCCTTTCATTTTCCACCCCACAGGGTATATTCAGTAGAAGAGAGCGACAATAGTCTCGCATCTCGGTTATCCGCTGCTTCTTAGCAAGACCAGGTATACACATTTGTATAATTTCGTATCTTAACATATAGATGCACAGTACTGTAAATGGATGTAATATTGGGGATGTATTTAGTTTTAAATAAACTGATATGTAAATGAAATATGGAAATTGAATGGTAAATAGGGGAGAGGTGACTAACACCGAATCATAGCCCAACTGTTTAGTAGTATATCTGTTCACGACAGGTAAAGAAATGAAAAGCAAAAAATTTGTAGGGATTTTTAGGTAATTTGGGTCATGACAGGTGGGTCGGTCCTACCTGCCAAAACAACATAACATCAGAATTAGGCAAGGCTTGCTACCTCATGGCTAACGCCACTCCGCTCCAATAATCCCCATGGTACAACATACTCCGCTTGACATACACGGTACAAGGTACTCCGTGAACCCAAGCTCAGTCAGGGGTGCCTGCAATAGGTCTTATCCACCCATATCATCTCTGTCTCTGTATGTATGTGTGAGCATATCATCTCACTATGACACAGTCTACAGGAGGCTCCAACACTGCTATATGCATGCCATATAAATCCCTATGTGAGCAAAGCTCTAGCATGGCTCCATGCATATTCATGATATCAAAAAATCTCGTGCGAGCGAAGCTCTAGCACGGTGTCATAAAAATCAGTAAAATCTGCATACGAGTTAGGGATTATGATTGTGAACATTGTGATTGTGAACATATGATGGTAAGGGAGCATGAGCTGCTAGAGCAGTTGTGAGCCTCAGTAGTGATGTGATCCATTTTGATGATGACCGTGATTGTGTGACAGCTAGCCTGAGGTTAGAATCGGATTTGAGTGACCGAATTTGCTAGGCTTAGAGTGATGATCGACATGGTGTCGATTGTTTGGGTCAGATTCAGATGGGTATAGTGACAGAGTTCATAGTGAGTGATGATGACATACAGAGGTTCAGAGATAGTACAAGTGCTCCCAGGACCACAATGATGAGATAGTGTAATTGTCAGAAGCTCGTTCTTCAGGATATACAATGCATCCAAGAAGTAATAATTATATCGGAATCTCTAAAAAAGGGTATTGGTGGTCAGATATGAAAAGAAATATTGTAGAGTTGTAGCAAAGTATCTCGTATGTCAGCAGAGTAAGGTAGAGCAAAAGAAGTTGTAGGATTATTGCAGCCTCTACCTATATTGACATAGAAAAGAGAACAAGTTACCATGAATTTCGTGATGGGTTACGAAAGACCCGGATAAATCACGAGGGTATCTGGGTGATAGTCGATAGATTGATTTAGTTTACCCATCTTCTGGCTATGGAAATCCCCAGATACTTTGAGTGTGTAGGCGAAGTTATATGTGTATGGAAGATTGTGGAACATTATGTTGCGTTACAGTGAACATGTTATCAGATAGGGATTCCCGCTTCACTTCCCATTTCGGAGAAATTTTTCAGGAAGCTATGGGAACCCGATTGAGTATTAGCACAGCTTTTCATCCTCAGACAGATGGTCAGTCCGAGAGGACTTTACAGGTTCTGGAGGATATGATGAGAGCGTGTGCCATTGATTTTATAAGCTCCTGGGATGATCAATTGTTACTAATCGAATTCGCTAATAATTACAGTTGTCACTTGAGTATCAGGATAACATTTTATATGAGGCATTGTGTGGCCGTAGGGAGTTGTTCCCTGACGTGGATAAGAAAAAGTGGGTGACAGATAGAGAATTGCTCCCGAATTGGTCAGATAAACTTCTGAGGTTGTTCAGTTGATTTGTCAGAGAATAAGAACATTTCAGAGCAGACAGAAAAGCTATGCTGACAATAGATAGAAAACCATTGGAATTCACCGAGGGTGAATCAGTATTGAGTTTCGTTAGATTGAATCCTTTGAGAGATTGGACAAAGTGGGAGATAAGGCCTGTAGGCTGGCGTTACCACTGAATTAGCAGGCATCCACAATGTGTCCCACCTTTTAATGCTTAAGAAATACTATCCGGACCCAGCATATGTAATCGGATATGAGCTCCAACAGCTTAGCTCAATGAAAGTATAACGTATGATTGAAAAATCGATTTGGGTATTAGACAGAAGGAGAAAGTGTTAAGGTTTAAGATGATCTCCCTAGTTAAGTATGTTGGTAGTATTACACTCTGAAAAAAGCAACATGAGAATTAAAGAGTATGATGCGATAGACGTACCGGAGTAGTGTATAGACCCATTTGACTTGGTTCTAATTTGGAGGACCAAATTTCTTAAGTGGGGGAGATTGTAAGACCCGACTTTTCAATCGTAAAAGCAAATAGAATGAATAGAAAGTTTCGAGTGCAATGAAAAATGAAAAAAGGATTAAAATGGTATTCTCGAACACGTGAAGGGTAAAATGGTTAAAAGACCAAAATTCGGTAGTAATCGGGACAAGAAAATTTAATTAAAAATATGAGATTGACAAATCTTGATCAATAACGAAGAAATAATTAAATTTCGGGTTAAATTGATCAAGATATGAATTTATTGGAATAAATTGAAATTTTCACCTTATCCCGAAAATAATCGAAAAATATATCGAAAAGTCGAAATAAGACCGAGAAATTCATTTATTGAATAAATGAATAAAATATAATTTTTTAAGATATTTTTGGATTTTTTATAATTAAATAAGAAAAGTTTTTAGATATTTTTGGGATTTTAATATTATTTTAATCAATTAAAATAATATTAAAAATAAATAAAAATCTATTATTATCAGACCCGGATTTTATGTAGCTTGTACCTTATGATTCCTGTGTATGAACACTTTGTTATAATAGTTGAATCATAAGAAGAGTATTTACTAGACTTAAAGTGTTAGTGAAATGATTTAACACGCAAAAGCTACATAAAAAAGTCTATTGTAAGCTATAGAAGTCACAGGCTAAACCGAGTGAATCTAAATCATTCTGACTGAAAATAAGAACTTAAAATAAGAGAGCATAGAGAGCTCATGAAGGAAAGTCAGCTTGATTTAGTCCCAAACATAGAAAACGAGAGTAAAAGCTAAAAATGGTAAAATTGACCTTTTTAGCGAGATAAGGTGTTTCGGGTGAAATTATCCATCGGGAACGGTTGAAACATAAAGACGAGAGTGTAAGACATAAGATATGACACTTTCGAAATTTTGAGAAAAAGCCAACTTGGTCAATGGTTAAGGAAAAAGTCAACTATAGTTAAGAAAGTGGACTTTTACCATAGTTGACTAATCATGTTTAAAAATTAACCTAAAGTGTGGAGAAAAATTTGGGGAAAAATATTCTTAGCTAGAATACAAGATAATCATCCCCGAAAGTAAGGAAAATTTATTCGGAAGGATTCCGGATTAAATTTAATGGTTAAAAACGTAATGGGCCTAAGGTGAAAATTTTAAAGCCCATTAAGGTATACTAAACGTATATCGAAATTCTTAGGTCCTTTAGACCGAATTGTTGGACCAATTGATTGGCCAAATATTGAGAAAATTAAAGGCCCGAGACATAGTAAAAATTTCAGCCCAAAAGTCCATTAAGAAAGCCCAAACCGAGAAGCCCAAATGGAAAGCCCATGAGATAAATATCTAACCATAGTTAAAGCTAACCATGACTCATAAGGTGACTCATTAGGTGACTCATGGCTAAGGCTTGGAAAGTCAAGCTTAATGGCTGGAAAGTAAAGCTTAATGGCTAAGTAAGTTGCTTATAAATTCAGCCACACCATTGTCATCTTCATCACACCAAATTCGGCTAGAAGAAGAAACCATTGAAACATATTATCCAAGCTTTCTCTCACTAGAAATCACTAGGAATTAGGCATAGTTGGAACTTGCATCCTTCATGGAAGTTCTTCCAAATTGAAAGGATAGTGACATATGTTGGAATTGGCTATCAAGGAGCCATAGAGTGCAAATCGAGAGCCTTCAAAGATTTGGCCAAAGGGTGAAGACAACAATTGGTATATTTTCTAGTTTTCAATTTCATATATTTTAATGTATGAATGATTTTAAATATATTGATATATGTTTTAAGCATTGAAACATATTAAATCACTATGATGTTGGTTAGGCCGAGAGTGAGTGGTGAGACATTGATTTATGTCCATATGATTTTAAGGCAAAAATGGATTAATGTACATGTGTTAATAATTATGGTGTAATTAGAATTAATCAAATTGATTAATAAATACATGTAATTAGTTGGCAATTAAGGTGTTTGATAAAATGCCTAAATGAACTATATGATGGTTAGGAATGTTGCCAACCAAGTGTTTGAGAAAATGCCTAAGTGAATTGGCTAAGAAATAGGCATGGATGGCATGCCATGACATAACCGATGGCATGGATAGCTCTCGGCCATAGCATGTGGCCGAGAGGCCCAATGGGCCAAGCCGAAATATTTTAGGCTCAATATGATGTAATGGGCCTAGGACAAGCCCAATAAGAGTTGGTGGGTCCCACAAGCCCAATAGGCCCAACGAAAATGAATAGTAAAATGAAAATGGGCTTAAGGCATAGTTAGGCCCATTAAGGATTATTAAGGCCCATTAAAGGAAATAGACTGTATTTAATGTGAAATACAGTAGGAAAAGTGTAATTAACCTGATAAAATGGTTATATGCAGCTCGGACTGCTGAAACGAGTAACGCAAAGAAACTGAAATTTCTCGAGTGATTGCAGGTAAGGGACTTTTGTGAGTAGTTAGAGATACCTGCACGTATTTTCATCTGCTTTTACATTCACTTAAAAACTCTGAGGGTCAGAGAAAGTGAATAATAATTATTGCGACCCGATAATGGCAAATTACGATTTTACCCCTAGTTAGTCAAAAAGTCAACTTTTGTGAAAAGTTGCAAAAAGCATGGAAACTACTATTGTGAGTGTTTAACTGTTGTTTAGCATGAAAATAAATAGATGGACTAGATTTTAAGGTTGATGTCACTTAAGCACCCTTTATAGTGCTGATTTTAACATTTTGTAAACCATCCCTTTTTAAAGAGCCATCTATCATATTATGTGAGAATGAATCGTGCTAGAGCACAGCGCGCACTGGAGCTATTGCTCGTACTTGATTTGATGATATTATGCATAGCATGGTACTAGAGCTATTGCTCGTACTTGATTTAATACATGAACTATGCATTGACCTAGTTGCTGGAGGTTTACTCGCACTAGAGTTGAGTTTGTGATGTGAAATAGTGTTTGAGCGGAGTGTCGACTGTGAGTCGCACTCAAGGCGCGCACTGTATGTGATATATAATACATGTTAAAACCCATGCCAGAGTCCTTATGTGACCATGTGTCACATCTTGTGAGAGGATATCCGCATGAGGGTAATATAGACGTGGAATGATATTCCATGGTTTGAGGGCTAAGACCTATGGCAGGCACCCCGACTATGATGTAGGGTCCGCAGGTGTACTTTGTACCGTGCTCGGGGCATGGGAGTATGTTGTACCGTGTGTTGTTGTATAGCTGACGGTTGTAATGGACTAACCACCCTCCCGTTGCAGCAGTGATGCACCGCACACCAAGTACTGTATTGCTTGGGATCACATGTCGAATATGATCATAGTCCAGGATACTATTTGCATTTCACCACAGAGTCTCACATGATATATCACATTGATTGACTGATTTAAATTACGGACAGACCTGAGGGATGGGTCGAACTCCGATTTTGTGATGTGAATGATTTAATTGTCATATTTATTGTGATTTAAATATACATGGCATGATTTACATAAAGGCATGATTTATATAAAGATGCATTGTTTTGCACTACATGCCTACATTTGAGAAAGAAAGCATGATTTCTGTACATGGGATTTAATCTATACAAGTATACATATATATATTTAAAGATATGCTTTTAAAGTGGGTAAAGGAAATAATGTTTTCAAGGCATAGCATTATTTTAAGTAGATAGTGTAGACATCTACTTGCTTGCCTGATTTCCTTACTGAGCGCGTTGTATGCTCACCCCCTTTCTTTACATCTCTCTACAGAGTATCAGCAGTAGAGCGAGAGTTATCGAGGGATAGTGTTCCTGAGTCCACTGCTAGTTCCTATTGATCGCCACGTACACAGACTTTGTACGGTTATATATCTAAACATAGAAACAGCACAGTGATGTATACGATATATATATGGGGAATGTATTTGTATTAGATTTTATATAATCTTACATATATTATAAAAGTAGTTACAGTCAGTAACAGTATATTGACATGTATGTATGATAATGAAAAATGTGGTAAGCGAGGACTCTGACATCGAATCACAGCCCAACCAGTGAAGAGAGGAAAGGTAAGTTAAAAATGCGAAAAATTTGTGGTGATTTTGGTTAAAGTCATGGATTGAGAACGGGGTCCTGACAATTATAAAAAAAATTCTTATTTAATTATTAAAAATCCAAAAATATCTTAAAAAATTATATTTTATTCATTTATTCAATAAATGAATTTCTCGTTCTTATTTCGGCTTTCCGGTATATTTTTCGATTATTTTCGGGATAAGGTGAAAAATTCGATTTATTCCAATAAATTCATATCTTGATCAATTTAACCCGAAATTTAATTATTTATTCGTTATTGATCAAGATTTCTCAATCCCATATTTTTAATTAAATTTTCTTATCCCGATTACTACCGAATTTTGGTCTTTTGACCGTTTTACCCTTCACGTGTTCGAGAATACCATTTCAATCTTTTTTGCATTTTTCAATGCACTCGAAAATTTCTATTCATTCCATTTGCTCTTACGATAAAAAATTGAGTTTTACATCTTGGCCGTATTGTCCAAGTGTTCTTAGCCCAGAATAATTTTTCCTCAAGGCTTAACCATAGTTGAGTTAAGTTAACCATGGTTAGCTAAATTGTAAAAGTCAACATTTTTCCATTTGACTTTTGTTGACTTTTAGCCTTTGACCACGGTTGACTGAAGTCAACTAACCCAAATTCTTGCATTTTAATGCATGGATAGCCCATCTCAACGTTTTGGACACTCGTTGTAGGTGAATGTATAAAAAACACCTCAAACGGTCCATTTCAAGCTCGTTTAAGCCCTTTTTGGCATTTTCACTTCTTCGACATTATCAAGACAAAACCAAACCAACTTCCATTCTTAGACCCTCTATATTTTAATGTTCTAAGTCCATATCTTCAGTCGAAATGGTTGGAATCCCTACGATTTATCCTGAGCTCACTATAGTTCAATTTTGGCTCTTTAAAGCTTTTAAAGCATTTTCTACTTTTACTTGGGCTTGAAATTGTAATACCCTCTTTCTTATGATTCCAATAACATATATCAATGTTCAAAATGTTGAAGCATAAGTGGTACAATGCAAAACTTTGGGTTCTATAGAGATACAGATGAAAAAATATAATTAACCAAATAAATAGTTATATGCAGCTCTAGAGATTATCGTAGGAGCGAATCAAACTCGAATATCGATCAGCTCTGAGAAAGTAAAATTTCTCGATGTGATTCGAGTTAAGGGACCTTTACGAGTAGGTATAGATATCTACGCGTATTTTCGTCTGCTTTTACATTTACTTAAAAAGTCTAAGGGTCAGGGAAAGTAAATAAAAATTTAAGAGACCTAGAAAGGGTAAATTACGATCTTACCCCTATTAAGGGGAAAATGTCAACATTTAGGAAAAGTTATAAAAAACATGGAAAGCATGTTTTTAATTGTTTTAATGCTGTCTAACATATGCATAGATAGATTGGCTGATGTTTTCATGTTAAATGTGAAAACAACACAATATAGTGTCGTTTTGATTTAATTGAGTGAAACTCTTTTAATTAAGCCGTCTATCTAGTTGTGTGAAAACAAATCACTTTGGAGCACCGCTTGCACTTGATTTTGTATATAGTTTACATAACAAATGTCATGACCCTCAACTTACCAAAATACGTACAAATTTTTCACGTTTTCATGCATTATTTATTTCTTATCCTTCTTCGATCGTGAATAGCTTCTTTCCTCAACAGTTGGGCTGTGTGTTAATGTCTATCTCATTCCACCATACCGATTTAATTTGTATTTTAAATTAGGGTAAACACTTGTATAAATAAATCAGAGTATTGTTTACATGTGCTTACATTGTTTTACATCCCCAATAGTTACATACAAAATTCTACTGTGCTATAGAAAGTTTAGATACAAAAAATCTCATCAGTGTGTATACCTTACGCGATGGGATAGAGTGGATACCAAAAGGGAATGCCTCCAGTCGCTGTCTATCTATACTCAAATCTCTGTAGAGAGGGGAAAATAAGGGGGATGAGAAAACCACATGCTCAGTAAGGCAATCATGCGAAGAGATAGATACTGCAATATCTACGTGATCATGATACCATGCTCAAAGCATACATTTCATCATTTTCTCAAAATATGAGTTCATGCTTGTGTTAAAATTCAGTGCTATTAAAATTTAGTGCACAATTCAATTCAAAGCATGGAATATCCATCATGCATATTTCACAAATAAGGCATGGAAAACATATCATGTGTACGTGCACTTTAAGACCATTAACAAATCGTCATCTCAAAACAATCTAACACTTGTCAGGACTCAACCCCTCCCTCAGACTGTCCTGACCCACAAATTATTTCAAACATGAATTTATTCACAAAGCAATAGACATGTGAGATAGGCAATACAATAAGGGAAATAACCTCTAGGACTATGACCATATCCTGTGATACCGGCTACACGGATCAGGTGTGCGGGGTATCACCACTATCTGCTTCGGCACGGGATGTAGGTCACGTCCAACCCGCCGGTCCATAGCAGAACAATCATCATCCGAAGACGGCATATCACAATCTCAACAGGGTACAACGTACTCTATGCTACCTGCACGGTACAACGTACTCTGTGGACCCATATCAACACATCATATCACACCACATCTAAAAAAGGCACAGGTGAGCCTATTTAATCGATACAACATCTTGTCTACCCAAAGCTCCTAACACGACTATCAACATGTCAAATTCTTAAATAGACATGCGACCCTATTTAATCGGTGCGACACCAAGTCTACCCAAAGCTCCAAGTAGGACAACAAGTAAGGTGGGCATATAATGCGAGCTATGCTCCAACACCATGCCAAAACTAATATAAAAATCCATGTGAAAACTAGTACGAGCTAAGCTCCAGCATGCATGCGTATAAAACACATCAAATCTCGTGCGAGTCATACTCTAGCATGCTTTCATTCTCCCGAAAACCATGTAGGTGGCTGAATTCTTTGTAATGTATGGTTAAGAAACCAAATCAACTCATTTCTTTTGCATATCATTTCAAATGTTAGCCGACCTACCAATCACTTGCTAAAAAGAAATAAAACATGATTTCAAAAACATAATGCTTTTGTTTTCATGTACATTTCTCTAACACCCAACTTTTTACCCTTCAATCACCCAATTTCATTTTCTAATATCTCATGCATTTTAGCAAAGCATTTAAGCGCCCAAATTGCGCATAGATATCTCTAAGAGTCCACACAATTCCCTTAACTCGATTTCCTCGGGTGCGACTCTCTTGCCCTTAGCTTTTTGCTCTTAGCTTCTTGCTCTTTTGGCTCAACTTGCTCTAGTATATCCTCGGGAGCTGCAATTCATTCATCCAAACACTTGAGTTAACGTTCTTAACTCTCATTCAACTATACCTTTTTACCCAATGCCTTAAATACTCATTTTACTCTTTTTGGGTAAGCCTCTTTATTCATTCCATAGCACTATTATTACCTTAAGATATCCCATTCATCAACTAATCCTCTATTTTTCACTTTCTCACACTAACCCATTTCTAGGTTATAATCATTCCATGCATTTTAGATAGCTTCTAACGTTACTAAGCACCCCAATCAACTCCAAACATCAATAGCTTAACAATGTACTTAAGTTGGTGCTTTAGAAACTCACCTCTTTGGATTTCCTCCTTGCTCCAAATAGAAATGCCCCCTGTTCTTTAAATCCAACAAATGGGGAAAATGCCTCCAAGCTAAGTTTTTCTTCTCTTCGATGTAAACAACTTTGTATCTAATAGCCTTCCCTCAAATCTTCTTAAAAATGGTCGGATTTAGAGAGTAAAATCTAGGTTTTGGGTTGAAAAATGGAAATGGAAATGTTTGTTCTCGAAATCTGCAAATCCAACTGCTTCTATTTATAGATTCATCTTGATGAGATCGATCTGCCTTGGGTGGAGATCGATCTGGTCTGCTTAAAATCTCTCTTTTTTCACGATATTTGAAGGCAGGAGATCGATCTATCGAAGACTGGAGATCGATCTGTCGAAGGCAGTAGCTTAAGAATATCGATTTGGCTTGGGAGGAGATCGATATGCTCTAACCCGAGAGCTAAGGAAATCAATCTGTTTGCCTTAAGAATTGATCCTCATTTTATAGAATGTTTAGGAGATCGATCTAGCTCCATTGGAGATTGATCTGCACTGTTCCCTTACTCAAATAAGAGTATTTTTGGCTCTTCCAGATCGATCTCTCATCCTATGAGATCGATTTGACCTTCATATTTTCCAGATTTTCTACAGTTTTTCTGCAGGAACTCACACCCAACATCTTTAATTTGCTGCAACAGTCATTTTCTCATTCAATCATCTTTGACACTTAAAAATGGCATCCATTCATACTTTATACTTATTAAAACTTGTGTGAAATCTTTATATAACCAAAGGTACAAGATATAAACCAAATAGAAGTGCACAACTTATGCAATCTTCCTTCCATTTTACCACATTACTCATTTTTCATTCTACTCACCTTCTTCACATGTTTAAGTCCATTTCTTCATATTCCTACAAAGTGTAACTTTTACGCACAATCACAACTCTTATTACATGTGTGTACATTAAACTTGTGGACTTACATTCAATATACTTCACATTACAAGTATATCACCATACTTACGAATTCATTTACATATATATACAAGGCTTAAGCTGTACGGGGTCTCACATTCTCCTCCACTTAGAAAGTTTGGTCCTCCAAATTAGAACCAAGTTAATTCGTGAATATCCCGGGGTACTTCTCCCACATCAAACTCTCCAATTCCCATGTGGCCTCTTCCATCGTGTGATGTTGCCAAAGAACTTTCACCAAGGGAATTGTCTTTGTCCTCAACACTTTCTCTTTTCTATCCAATACCCGAACTGGTTTCTCAACATACGTCATGCCTTCATTGAGCTCCAACGGCTCATACCTTATCACATGCACCGAGTCCGAGTGATACTTCTGTAACATGGACACGTGGAAGACATTATGTACGCTTGCTAGCTCTAGTGGCAATGCCAACCTATAAGCCATATCTCCTACCTTATCAAGTATCTCAAATGGCCCTATTTATCGAGGGCTCAACTTTCCCTTCTTCTCGAATCTCATAATCCCTTTCGAGGGAGAAACTTTCAAAAACACTGACTCACCCATTAAACTCTAATGGTCTCCGTCTCTTGTCAGCATAACTCTTTTGTCTGCCTTGAGCTGTCCGTAATCTCTCACAAATCAACTGGACATCCTCAGAGGCTTGTCTAACCAAGTCAGGAGCAAAGATTTGTCTGTCACCAACATATTCCCATCCAATAGGGGAACGACATCTACGCCCATACAATGCCTCATATGGTGTCATCTTGATACTCGCAGGAAAACTGTTATTATAAGCGAACTCTGCGAGTGGCAAATGGTCATCCCAGGAGCCTCCAAAATCCAACGTACACGCTCTCAACATATCCTCCAAGGTCTGTATAGTCCTCTCTGACTGACCATCTGTCTGAGGATGAAATGCGGTGCTAAAACTCAACTGGATCCCCATCGCTTCCTGAAAACATTCCCAGAAGTGGGAAGTGAAGCGGGCATCCCTATCAGAAACAATGCTCACTGGAATTCCATGTAGCCTCACTATCTCATGCACATAGAAGTTCACTAATTGGCTCAGAGTATCGGTAGCTCTCATAGCTAGAAAATGGGCTGATTTCATCAACCGATCCACAATCACACATATGGCATCATGACCTCTATGGGTCCTCGACAATCCCATCACAAAATCCATGGTGACGTACTCCCACTTGCAAGTCAGTATCGATAGAGGTTGCAATAACCCTCCAGGCTTCTGATGTTCTACCTTGACCTACTAACAAACAAGACACTAAGCGACATATTCAGCAATGTTTTCTTCATCCCAGACCTCCAATAAACTTTTTGCAGGTTTTGATACATTTTAGTACTCCCCGAATGTACCGTATACCTCGATGAGTAAGCCTCTATCAAGATCAACTTCTTGATCTCCGGATCCTTGGGAACACATATCCTGCTTTTGAACCTCAACATCCCATCTGAACTCAACTCAAAGTTCGTCTCTGTACCCCTCCGTATCTGCCCGACAATATCATTACACTGTTGATCAATTCGTTGAGCCTGTCGGATTCGATCTACCAGATTGGGTTCCAACTGTAGGCTAGCTATCATAAATCCGATCTACCAGATCGGGTTCCAACTGTAGGCTAGCTATCATAAATCCACTATCAGCTTCAGGCGGGGTCATATCCAAACTGAGGTTCGTGAACTGTTCCAACAGCTCGTGTTCCCTGACCATCATGAATGACACCAACCCTATATGCTTCCTACTCATGCATCAGCAACTACGTTTGCTTTACCTGGGTGATACAGGATCTCACAATCATAATCCTTTAACAGTTCGAGCCATCTCCTCTGTCTCATGTTCAACTCTTTCTGCGAGAATAGGTACTTAAGGCTCTTATGATCTGTGTAAACCTAAAATTTCTCACCATAGAGGTAGTGACGCCATTTTTTCAAGGCGAACACTACGACCGACAACTCTAAATCGTGGGTCAGGTAGTTCCTCTCATGATCCTTTAATTGTCTTGGTCCATAGGCTACTACCTTCCCATCTTGCATCAATACACAGCCCAGTCCTAGGTGTGAAGCATCCGTATACACCGAGAAACCTCCTAAGCTGGTAGGAATTGTGAGTATCGGAGCTATGGTTAATCTCTTTTTCAACTCCTGAAAACTTTCCTCACACTTATCGTCCCACACATACTCTACATTCTTTCTCGTGAGACGTGTCAAAGGAGCAGCTAACCTCAAAAATCCCTCCACAAACCTTCGATAATACCTAGTTAAACCCAGGAAACTTCTGATCTCTGTCACTGTCTGGGGTCTCTGCCACCGTGTCACTGCCTCAATCTTTGATGGATCCACTGCCACTCCATCCTTCGATATTATGTGACCCAGAAAAGAGATTTGTTCTAACCAAAAGTTACACTTACTGAGTTTAGCGTACAACTTCTTCTCTCGAAGGGTCTGTAGCACTATCCTTAGATGCATTTCATGCTCCTCTCTAGATCTTGAGTACACCAGTATATCATCAATAAACACAATAACAAACCGATCTAAATACTGATGAAATACTTCATTCATCAACGACATAAAAGCTGCGGGAGCATTCATCAACCCGAATTGCAAAACCATAAACTCATAATGTCCATACCGTATGCGAAAAGCTGTCTTGGGTACATCTCCACTCCGTATCTTCAGCTGATGGTACCCAGATCTCATATCTATCTTAGAAAAGACTTGCGCTCCCCTAAGTTGATCCAACAAGTCATCGATGCGTAGAAGGGGATACTTATTCTTAACGGTGGCCTTATTCAACAACCGGTAATCAATACATAGTCGGAGGCTTCCATCCTTCTTCTTTACAAACAAAATCGGTGCTCCCTAAAGTGAGATGCTCGGTTTGGTGAACCCCTTCTCCAACAACTCCTGTAACTATTTCCTTAATTCTTCTAATTCAACTTGAGTCATTATGTATGATGGCTTGGATATCGGCTCTGTACCAGGTGCCAACGCTATACCAAACTCCGTCTCCCTATCTGGAGGTAGCCCTGGTAACTCATCCAGAAAGACATTTGGAAATTCCCTAACCATTAGAATGTCGATTAACTCTGGACATGCCTTATCCGTCTTAATCACATAAGCAATGAACACTTCACATTATTCTTTCCACTATTAGTAACACAATCATCACATACACATATATAATTGATAAGCAAATTCATCTCTCAAATATCATGTATTGAGATCATACTCTTTTACTTATGTTTAAACATATCTTTCCTTTCATTTCACAAAACTTACTACCAGATTTTCTATCTCAGGAAACATTAATGTTTTAGCCCGACAATCCATCACAACATGGTTTGCAGCCAGCCAATCCATCACTAGGATTACATCAAAATCACTCATATTCAATAAAATCAAATTGTCTTCCATTTCTTTACCTCCTATCCTTATCTTACAATTCCTATAAACATGCTCAGTCAATTGACTATCATTCATAGGGGTAGATATCATTGACATCTTATCTTGCAGTGTGGGTTTTACATGCTTCAACAATTTACATGCAAAGGATGATAATATAAAGGAATGCATGGCACCGGAATCAAAAAAATACAAATGTTTCTAAATCAAAGATTTGGATAGTGCCTTTAACCACATCCGAAGATTGATCCGCAGTGTCCTGGTCCAGTGCATGCACTCACTCTTTGACCACACTCGCTGCCTGCTTCCCTTTTTCCTCAGCTGTAGCCCTCCTCCTCAGAGCAGCTGTCCCAACTGGAGGTCTCTCTAGCTCCCTGCCATTCTGTGGGGCACTCTCTGTCATCTCTACGCAATCTCTAATCATGTGCCTGAATTTTCCACATCTAAAACATATTGTAGGATGTCCATAGCATGATCAAGTACCATGGTACCTGCCACACTTTTCGTATTGCTCTGTAGTAGGTCGTGGCCCTCTAATCATAATTCCCTTAGCTGGAGTGATGGTCGGATGCATGGGAGGATTAAGTGTCCTCTCCCAGATCTCCTCAATCCTCGACCTCTTTCTGAAAAACCTCTTTCTTCCCTTATAACTGAAGCCTCTCTCCATCACCGGTCTCCTCTTATCTTTGTCCCTCCCTTTACCAACCTTTCCAAACTCTGAGGCAATTCTATCAATGTCTTGCTCACATAATTGCGCCATGCGCACTGCCTCCTCATAGGTTGGTATATCCAAGGGGATTAATCTGGACTTGATGGTTGGTCTCAATCCATCCATAAACTTATGGATCTTCTTGACCTCATTATCCATCGTGTTGGGATCATAGCTGCCTAGGGAGATAAAGGTCGTCTCATACTCGTCCACTGTCCTACTCCATTGTGTCAGTCCCAAAAATACCATCTTCATCTTCCGCTGTGCGATATCTGGAACATACTGTCTCTGGAATGCCTCCAAAAACACTTCCCAGCTAATCTCTGTATGTCGGGCTCTCAAAATAGGTCTGGTGGATTTCCACCAATGTTCTGCTAATCCTTTCAGCATGAAAGCGGCAAACGCTACCATTTCGGTAGTAGTGCACTCAAAGAACCCATATAGCTTCTCGATCTCATTTATCCAATCCTCCGCAGCCACTAGGTCCTTAACTCCACCGAAAGACGGCGGTCTAAACTTCTTGAACTGCCACAGCCTATCCAAATCATAATCGTAACCCCAGCCTCTATTGGCCTGTGCTGTAGCAACAAGCGTAGGCACATCCTGTACAGGTGGGGGTGTAGGTGTATCCGTCGTTTGAGGTCTCTGCTCGGCATCACCCTCTGTCTGCTACCAACTCTAGGCAACGACTAAGTGACCAACTCCAAGATCATCTCGATGCTCCGCTCAATCCTCGCGAAACATGCCTCAGTACTTTCGGGTCTCTCCTTTGGACCCTGTGGAGCATGCTCAACCTCAGCCTACACCTTAATCTCTTCTTAAGCCTCGTGTGTTTCTGGCTCAACACAACCCCTAGGCCTACTTCTACAGCCTCGAGCTTGCGCTCTCGTCCCTCTACCGCGACTGGTGTTAGGCATAGTTGCTCAATTCCCTACATTCACAACAATTTCTTAGTTAACCCATCGACACACAGACAATTTGTATCTAAAAGAGCACAGTAACATGGGGATTTAATTTTCCAACTTATTATGTATTTTAGACATCGACGCACATCAAACCAACGCAGCTCTAATACTAACTTCTGTCATGACCCTCAACTTACCAAAATATTTATAATTTTTTTTCATTTTCATGCATCGTTTATTTCTCGTCCTTCTTCGATCGTGAACAGCTTCTCTCCTCAACAGTTGGGTTGTGTGTCAATGTCTATCTCATTCCACCATACCAATTTAATTTGTATTTTAAATTAGGGTAAACACTTGTATAAATAAATTAGAGTGTTGTTTACATGTGTTTACATTGCTTTAAATCCCCAATATTACATACAAAATTCTACTGTGCTATAGAAAGTTTAGATACAAAAAATTTCATCAGTGTGTATACCTTACGCGATGGGATGCAATGGATACCAAAAGGGAACGCCTCCAGTCGCTGTCAATCTATACTCAAATCTCTGTAGAGAGGGGAAAATAAGGGGGATGAGCAAACCACACGCTCAGTAAGGCAATCATGCGAACAGGTAGATACTGCACTATCTACATGATCGTGATGCCATGCTCAAAGCATACATTTCATCATTTTCTCAAAATATGAGTTCATGCTTGTGTTAATGGTATGTAAAGCATTCATGCTATTAAAATTTAGTGCACAATTCAATCAAAGCATGGAATATCCATCATGCATATTTCACAAATAAGGCATGAAAAACACATCATGCGTATGTGCACTTTAAAACCATTAACAAACCGTCATCTCAAAATAATCCAACACTTATCAGGACTCAGCCCCTCCCTCGGACTGTCCTGACCCATAAATCATTTCAAACATGGATTTATTCACAAAGCAATAGACATGTGAGATAGGCAATACAAAAAGGGAAATAACCTCTAGGACTATGACTATATCCTGTGATACCGGCTAGACGGATCAGGTGTGCGGGGTATCACCACTATCTGCTTCCGCACGGGAGGTGGGTCACGTCCAACCCGCTGGTCCATAGCAGAACAATCATCGTCCAAACACGGCATATCACAATCTCAACACGGTACAACGTACTCCATGCTACCTGCACGATACAGCGTACTCTGTGGACCCATATCAACACATCATATCACGGTACATCTAAAAAATGCACGTGTGATCCTATTTCATCGGTATGACGTCTTGTCTACTCGAAGCTCCCAACACGGCTATCAACATGTCAAATTCTTAAATGCACGTGTGAGCCTATTTAATCGGTGTGACACCAAGTCTACCCAAAGCTCCAAGCATGACAACAAGTAAGGTAGGCATATAATGCGAGCTATGCTCTAACACCATGCCAAAAACAGTATAAAAATCTATGTGAAAACTAGTGCGAGCTAAGATCCAACACTCATGAGTATAAAACACATAAAATCTCGTGCGAGTCGTACTATATCACGCTTTCATTCTCTCGAAAACCATATAGGTGGCCCAATTCTTTGCAAAGTATGGTTAACAAACCAAAACAACTCATTTCTTTTACAAATCATTTCAAATGTTAGCTGACCTACCAATCACTTGCTAAAAAGTAATAAAACATGATTTCCAAAACATTATGCTTTTGTTTTCATGCACATATCTCAAACACCCAACTTTTTACCCTTCAATCACCCAATTTTGTTTTCTCATATCTCATGCATTCAAGCAAAGCATTTAAGTGCCCAAATTGCACACAGATATCTCTAAGAGTCCACACAATTCCCTTACCTCGATTTCCTCGGGTGTGACTCTCTTGCCCTTAGCTTCTTGCTCTTTTGGCTCAACTTGTTCTGGTATATCCTCGGGAGCTGCAATTCATTCATCCAAACACTTGAGTTAACGTTCTTAACTCTCATTCAACTATACCTTTTTACCCAATGCCTTAAATACTCATTTTACTCTTTTTGGGTAAGCCTCTTTATTCATTCCATAGCACTATCTTCAACTCATACCCACAACACTATTACTACCTTAAGATATCCCATTCATCATCTAATCCTCTATATTTCACTTTCTCACACTAACCCATTACTAGGTTATAATCATTCCATGCATTTTAGATAACTTCTAATGTTACTAAGCACCCCAATCAACTCCAAACATCAAGAGCTTAACAATGTACTTGAGTTGGTGCTTTTGAAACTCACCTCTTTGGATTTCCTCCTTGCTCCAAATAGAAATGCCCCTTGTTCTTTAAATCCAACAAATGGGGAAAATGCCTCCAAGCTAAGTTGTTCTTCTTTTCGATGTGAACGACTTTGTGTCTAATAGCCTTTCCTCAAATCTTCTTGAAAATGGTCGAATTTAGAGAGTAAAATATAGGTTTTGGGTTGAAAAATGGAAATAGAAATGTTTGTTCTCGAAATATGCAAATCCAACTACTCTTATTTATAGATTCAGTTTGATGAGATCGATCAGCATTGGGTGGAGATCGATATGGTCCTCCTAAAATATCTCTTTTTTTCACGGCATTTGAAGGTAGGAGATCGATTTATCTCAGGCAGTAGCTTAAGGAGATCGATCTGGCTTGGGAGGAGATCGATCTGCTCCAACCCGAGAGCTAAGGAAATCGATCGTTTGACTTAAGAATCGATTCTTATTTTACAGAATGTTTAGGAGATCGATCTGGCTCCATTGGAGATTGATCTATATTGCTCCATTGCTCAAATAAGAGTATTTTTGGCTCTTCCAGATCGATCTCTCATCCTATGTGATCGATTTGACCTTCATATTTTTCAAATTTTTTGCAGTTTTTCTGCTGCAACTCACACCCAACATCTTTAATTTGCTGCCATAGTCATTTTCTCATTCAATCATCTTTGAGACATGAAAATGGCATCCATTCATACTTTATACCTATTAAAACTTATGTGAAATCTTTGTATACCAAAGGTACATGATATAAACCAAATGGAAATGGACAACTTATGCAATCTTCTTTCCATTTTACCATACTACTCATTTTCCATTCTACTCACATTTTTCACATGTTTAAGTCCATTTCTTCATATTCCTACATAGTGTAACTTGTACGTACAATCATAACTCTTATTACATGTGTGTACATTAAACTTATGGACTTACATTACATATACTTCACATTACAAGTATATCACCATACTTATGAATTCATTTACATATATATACAAGGTTTAACCTATACGGGGTCTCACAACAAGGTACTAGAGCTTTACTCGTACTTGATTTTATATGATTGATGCATGATAGAGTGCTGGAGAATTCCTCGTACTCAGTTTTACATGACATAGTGCTAGAGCATTGCTCGCATTAGATCTTTATGAATTGTGCATGAGGTTTGACGCCCCAGAAGCACGAAAAATAGGGCAAATTTAAAACTTATTTTCATTAATACACAATTCTAGTTGTATTCCTGTACAGTGTCAAGCATCATCATACATAAATTATAAAAGTTTCACCTCAGGATCTCATCATATACATTTCTCAATTAAGTTAATTAATCCTAATACATCCCATACATCGTTGTTCATCAAGTGTTTGTAAATAGAACTTTAGTATGGGTACATGAAATGTTAAAATATACCTCAAATACAATATATGGCCTGGAGCTCAAGTCCTCCACTAGCCACTACTCCGTATGTCGCAGGAAAAACTCTCTTCACTTGAAGAAATCTGGGGGGATATAAAAATAGGCTCAGCTTCTAAATCGCTCAGTAAGGGGGGTAAGTAACTCATTAAAAAGACAATGATTTGCACAACACAATCATTTTGTTTTTGAAAGTGAAACTCAATAAACTCGGTAGAAAATGTAGCATGATGTCATTAAACATCATTCTCATCTCATTTCTCTAAAATCATGTAGAAACATGAGAATAAATGGTTTAGTATGAAAACCATAGTTATAAGCATATGAAAATAAGGATGTGATAATGGTTTTTCTCGTAAAATCGTGATAAAAATCACCTCAGTAGTAATGCACGTGGCGCTGCCACCAAAACACAATCTCATGTGTAAAAACAGAGACTAGGCAAATAAACTCAGATAAAACATTCGTCCTGGCACATGAATATAATCTCCTCTGGGTGCACATCCTAGGCATCCTCAAAAGAGGGAACGTCGACAATATGGTCGTGTACATGGTGTATTGGTCTTACGAGTTACCAGAACAAGGCCCGGACTTACATGCTACCAGAGCAAGGCCTCTCCTCATGCACACTATCGATCTTACATGCTTCCAAAGCAAGGCCCAAACTTATAAGCTACCAAAGCAAGGCCACCCAGCACTACTAGAGTGGGAGTCATCTCACGATACCAGAACGGAGGCATCTCTCGCTTGCAAAGCGGATTAATATCGGATTTACATGCTACCAAAGCAAGGCCCGATGTGTTATCACATGACACGCCTAAGTCTCAGTAATAGCCATTATCATATAAAATCGTTTTGCCTTCACGTAGAGCTCATAATGGTTTTTCTCATAAAACTCATCTGAAAACCCATTTTGTACTCATCACAAAACATGTTAAAACTGAGCTCAAACCGATAAAACCACGCACACATTTCTCAAATCTCAGTATGCCTTAACGTAGAGCCTAAATCCCTTTACACTTTTTAAACTCAAATAGGTTGTAAAACAATTTCACTCTTTGTTTACAACTCACTAAAATTGGGCCCCAATCGGCTATAAAACCGTGTGCAATAACTAATTCACAACTCATAAAAACATGCTTGTTTTCTCAAATCATATTTCATGCTACAAATATTCTCACAAATCACATACACAAACGAGTTTAAGTTTTTTCCCTTACCTCGTTGCACCTCGTATAGTGCAATCGTTCCCCCAAACGATAGACTAGCCTCGCATTCCTCTCTAGAACTCTCGAGCTATCCCAACGATGTAAAAACATTATCAATACATTATCACAATGTCTCAAATCTTAGCATCGAGCATAATTGCTCACATTCTCAATTAACATCTCCAAATCCTCACAAAACCAACTTCTCATAATTTCTCAATATTTCTATCAACCCTAATCATTTTCAGCCCATTTATCACAACATCTACAGCCACAATCACAGAAACCTACTTCACAACCAAAGATTAAAGCTTAGAAATTTACCCAAAACTTAGGGAGTGCTCAATTTACGCCTCGGCTCAAATCGTCCTTCGATTTCCAAGTGTGTTGCTCTCCTTTTGATGAGGAACAACTTTTCTTCTTGCCACAACCTCTGATTCGAACAGAAATGGGTGTTTTGGAAGAGAGAGAAAGATAGGGATTTTGGTCAAAATGGGGTTTTTGATTTTTTGGAGAGAGAAAGGATGAAATGCAGGAAAAATTGAGGGGTCCTTATATAGGCGGAGGGTAGGAGATGATCTACTTCCATTGGAGATGAATCTGCATTTGAATTTTGGAACGTTTTAGGCACTTTTTATACCTACCAGATCGATCTGTCAGGGGGTAAGATCGATCTCATAATCTTGAGGAGATCGATCTACTCTTTGTAAGGAGATCGACCTACTCTTTGTGAGGAGATCGATCTACTATTTACAGAAACATTTTGAGAATGATCTGCTCCTATAGGAGATCGATCTACTCTTTACAGAAACATTTGGAGATGGATATGCTTGATTATGAGATCGATCTGCCTATCAGTTCTTGCGCATTTCCTGCATTCTGGAGCAATGAGATCGATCTCTCATCCTTAGAGATCGATCTAGCCTTCTCATATTGCACTGTTGCTGCATCAATTTATAGAAAATTCAATGTAAAACTTCCCATAATCTACCCTGTAGTCCATATTTCAATCTATACACATTCAAGACTTAAGAACCTCATCTTCTTATACTTCATCATATTTAAAACTTGTGTGTACATTAACATATTATAATTACATACACCAAATTACAATTCTTATAACCGGGGTACATAAAATTCGTAGTTTTCACATCCTCCCTACCTTTAAAGAATTTGGTCCTCTAAATTCAACTCAACTTGTCAAACAGATGGGGGTACTTCTCCTTCATAAGGCTTTCCAATTCCCAAGTTGCCTCTTCCATTGAGTGATGTTTCCATAAAAGTTTCACTAATGGGATAGTTTTAGTACGAAGTACCTTCTCTTTCCTATCGAGAATCTAGATGGGTTCTTCAGTGTAGCTTATGTCCTCTTGTATGTCCATCTCTTCATACTCTATGAGATGAGAAGGGTCCGTTTGGTACTTCCTCAACATAGATACATGAAAGACGTTTGTATTTCGAACATTTGTGGGGGTAATGCCAACTTGTAGGCTACCTCTCCCACTCTCTCAGGAATCTCGAATGGTCCAATGTATTGAGGACTCAATTAACATTTCTTTCCAAATCTCATGATACCCTTACTCGGTGATATCTTTAGAAATACTACATCACCAACATCAAACTTGAGTGGCCGTCTACGCACATCCGCGTAGCTTTTCTGTCTACTCTGTGCAGCCCGTAATCTCTCACTATAAGTTTCACTCTCTGTATAGCCTGTTCAACAAGCTTGGGAGCATTTATCTTTTTGTCACCCACTTCTTCCCACACTACAAGGGATCCACACCTCCTACCATATAGAGCTTCAAAAGGTGCCATTCCAATACTCGCATGATAGCTATTATTGTATGCAAACGCTGCTAGGGGCAGGTGATCATCCCATGATCCCTTAAAATCCATCGTACACACCATCAACATATCCTCTAAGGTCTAAATAGTCCTCTCGGATTGACCATCTATCTGAGGATGATAGGTGGTACTAAAACTCAAGCGAGATCCCATAGACTCCTAAAAATGGGTCTAAAATCTGGAGGTAAACCGGGAATCTCTGTCAGAAGTAATACTCACCGAAGCCCCATGGAATCTAGCTATCTCACTAACATATAACTCAACTAAGGCATCCACAGTATCTGTGTTCTTAATGGCAAGGAAGTGGGCACTTTTTGTCAGTCCATCCACTATAACCCATATAGTGTCACGACCTCTTCGGGTCCTCGGTAAACCCATAATAAAGTCCATGGTGACATGCTCCCATTTCCATGTTGGCACAGGTAAAGGCTATAATAATCTTCCGGGCTTCTGATGCTCAGCTTTCACTTGCTGACACACTAAACATTTGGTCACATAATCTGCCACATCTTGCTTCATGCCACTCCACCAATACACCTTTCTCAAATCTCGGTACATCTTAGTACTCTCTGGGTACATGGTGTATCGCGAGCAGTGGGATTCTCTCAGTGTCTGTTTCCTCAGGGTATCATCGTCCGGTACACAAATTCGTTCTCTAAATCTTAACAATCCATACTTACTGACTATGATATCCGATTGTGAAGTCTGCTCAGCTTGGCTAACCATGTCAATCAACCACTGATCATCACGCTGCCCAGTTCTAATCCGATCCATAATCCTGAGCTCTATTCATAGGCTAGCCAAAAATCCAGTCTCTACCTCTTTAACTCTAATCCAGAGTTCGACGAACTGCTCTAGTAAATCCCATTCCCTGATCATCATAGTAGATATCATACTCCTCCTGCTTAAGGCAACAGCAACCACGTTCGCCTTTCCCGGATGGTATAGAATCTCGCAGTCGTAATCCTTAAGGAGTTCCATCCATCTCTTTTGTCTCATATTTAACTCTTTCTAATCAAATGATACCTCGAACTCTTGTGGTCAGTGAAGATCTAGAATCTTTCCCCATATAAGTAATACCGCCAGATCTTCAATGCAATTACCACAGCGGCTAACTACAAATCATACGTGGGGTAATTTCGCTCATGATCCATAGGCTACCACTCTTCCATGCTGTCACACCTCACTTTCGGGTGTCCTTCATCCATACTTATGCTATTACAGTTGGGCTGTGAGGCAATGCCATTACTAAAGTTCAAAAAATTTACAGCGAAAATATTTAAAATTTAATTCACACTCCAGGTGTGTAAATATACAAAATTAATTGTATAATAACATCTTTACATAACATCTCCATACCATCGTTTACATTTTCGATTTGTAACTGTGCAATACAAAATAATAGATACAAAATACTCATGTGTATAGAAATCTTATACCTTTGCAACTGGTAGGAGCTGTCCAACACAAAAGATCCAGAGACCACCGCTCTCCTACTACTCAGTATCTGGAGGGGGAAAATAGTATGGTGAGCAAACCACAGCTCAGTAAGGAAATGAATGCTAGCAGGTAGATATCGTACTACCTACATAGCCCATGCATGTATAAACCAGAACCATGTTTTTGATATACATGGAAATATTATACAAAAATGCATTTAAACATACATTTCTCATTTGCATTTTTTTTTGTAAATCAAATATGTCATGCTTCCATTTTAAAACATGATTCATAAAACAGTACCCTCACGGCACAAGTGTTTAAATCAGAGATTTATCAAAACACAAAATCTTTTTACTTTCTCAATCATTTCTTTTCCTCAAGTCTATTTCTTTTCTAATTTTTCTCTGTCTATCGAATCTCTAAGACAGGCATGGAATTTTTGACAATTTAATATCCATGATGTATGGCCATAGTCAGTGATCCTAAGCCTCACTGATCTGGTGTGCACAGGGCATCACTTCGCCTGAAGGGGGATAGGTCAGTCCTACCCTCTGGCTCATCTCAATCAACCTCATCTCCTCATATACTCATGGTATAGGGTACACCATGTGTCATCTACGTGATACTCGTATTCGCGTGCACCTAGTACGGTATATAGTATACCAACGGACAACTACACAATACTACGTACGACCGTGGACCCAAGTCCATACTTCAACTCCGATGGACTTTTCATCTTGAACCATGTCTCATATACCAGGCGAGCAATTAGTGTGACACACACTCATCATAAGGCTCCAGCGTGGTACGATTTAATACTAAGGCCCAGCCGTTCTGAGGCCGTCAGCTGGCATCCCTTTGGGTCCCAGACCCCCAGGTTTACCTCAACTCAGTAAAAACATGTGCGAGCTAACACTCCAGCACATTATCATTATAAAACCACGTGCGAGTCACGCTCCAGCACAGTTTATCAAATCATGCAGACGTATGCGAGTCAAACTCCAACATAGTCAAAATCATTAAAACAGGTGTGAGCTAAAGCTCCAACACCATTTCACATCTTAAATCCAATATATGGCTACTTTCTCTTTTAAAACTCAAAACATATTTATTTATGCAGCATGTCTTTCCATACTGAAACATGTAAAACTAGCTAACCTATCATTATCATTTCTCAATCACAAATTCAATACAAAATTGAGAAAACATTAAAATCATGCATATCATGTTATTTCCTTACCCTATCCAATTTCTTAATACATATATATCCTAGTACATATCATGCTTCCATATCATTTCATAGAATTGTAATATCATACTAATTCTAGAGATATATCTATAAAATTGTCGTAAAATACGTGCGAACATCCCTATAACTAACACACAGTCCCTTACCTCAAATCGCGCTCGTATTTCTTTTGTTACACATGCTCCATTTGCGATCCGGGTTAGCCGTGTTCCACGTTCTTCCAATCTACACACATAACCATTAAGTCATTTCTCTTCTTCCTCCTAAATATCCTCATTGTCACTTATTCTCCCATTTATACCTTTCAAGCCTTTAAATCATGTTTCACTTTTCCATTTGTATCACTTATCTCATTAAACTATCTCTTAAGCTTTCCATAGATTTCTCTCTTCTTAAATTTCTCTTAACATTACTCACTCATCACTACAAATCATTCTTATCAACATTTTGCATACCATTCAACCCAGACGATGTCTAGAATCCTTATTTAAAGATTGAAGGTTGAAAAGCTTACCCCTTTTTCTTAATCAAACTTATGGTAGTCACAACTCCTTCTCTTGGTCACATCAATGTGAGATTTTTGGGTATGTTGTTCTCCTTACTCCAAGGAATAACTTTCCCTTCTTGAGCTTCTTCCAAAACTGGCCAAAATATGGTGATTTCTAGAGTGAGAAAGCTTGGGTCTTGAGAGAAAATGGCATGTGAGGTTTGGTAGAGGAAGAGTTCTGAGTTTTCATCTCAATCTCGTGCTCTTTCTTATAGATGCGGGCTTATGAGATCGATCTGGTCCTTGTAGAGATCGATCTCAACACGTTTGGTAGTCCTTTTCACCTAATATAACCACTTCCAGATCGATCTTCTCCCTTGATGAGATCGATCTATCGAAGGGCAATTTTCCTCTTAGAGATCGATCTGCTTCTTGTAGGAGATCGATCTGCTCTTTATAGAACCCTTAAGGAGATCGATCTGTCTAGTCTTGAGATCGATCTGTCTCAAATAGAGAGTTAATGAGATCGATCTGTTTGCCTTAAAATCGATCATCTCATTACAGAATGCTTAACAGATCGATCTGACTCAATTGGAGATCGATCTGCCCTGTTCTATACCTCAAAATAAGTTAATTTTGGCTCTTTCAGATCAATCTCTCATCCCATGAGATCAATCTGATCTTCATATTTTTCAGATTTTCTACAATAATTTCACTTAAAACATCTTAAATTTGTTACCATGGTCATTTTCTCATTCAATCATCTTTGATACTTAAAAATGGCATCCTTTCCTACTTCATACACTTTAAAACTTGTGTAGAGTCTTTGTATAACCAAAGGTACATAATACAACTTAATGGGAGTGCAAAACTCATGCAAATCCTTATTCCATTTACTACACTACTTATTTCCCATTCCACTCACATTCATCACATTTTTAAGTCCATTTCTTCATATTCATACATAATACAACCTGTACGTACAATCTTAACTCCTATTACAAGCGTGTACATTGAACTTATGGGCTTGTATTACATATGCTTCATATTACAAGTGTATCACCATACTTATGGATTCATTTACATATATTCAAGGTTAAACCTATACGGGGTCTCACACATGTTGCAAGAGCACACACCCCAATCCTTGATGGGAAGCATCACTATACACTGAAAATCCTCTTGATCCCTCAAGGATAGTCAACATAGGTGCTGTTATTAATCTCCTTTTTAACTCCTAAAAATTGAGCTGACATTGATCAGTCCATATGTACGGAGTCTCCTTGTGCGTGAGCTTATTCAAAGGAGCGGTAATCCTGGAAAATCCATCAACAAATCTTCTATAATACCTTGCCAAACCAAGAAAACTTCGTACCTCTGTAACTGTCATCAGTCTTTCCCAGTTAAGTATAGCCTCTACTTTTATTGGGTCAACTGATACTCCCTCTGCTGAAACTATATGTCCAAGGAAAGCTATCCGATCCAGCCAAAACTCACACTTACTAAGCATTCCATATAGCTGCTTATCTCGGAGTATCTAAAGTACTAACCACAATTATTGTGCATGCTCCTCATAAGACCGAGAGTACACCAAGATATCATCAATAAAGACTATCACAAACTTATCTAGATAGTCTCTTAACACTTCATTCATTAATCTCATAAAGGTTGCAGGGGCGTTCGTCAATCCAAAGGGCATCGCTAGAAATTCATAATGGCCATATCTTGTCCTGAAGGCCATCTTTGAAATATCTTCCTCCTTAATCCTCAATTGGTGATAACCCATTCTTAAATCAATCTTAGACAAAATTGAGGCCCCTCTCAACTGATCAAGCAGATCGTCAATCCTTGGCAATGGGTAGTTAATCTTCACCGTAGCTTTATTCAAAAGTCGGTAGTCTATGCATAATCTGAGACTACGATCCTTCTTCCTTATGAATAACATTGGTGCTCCCCAAGGTAAGACTCTGGGTCTAATAAATCATTGATTTAATAACTCCTGTAGTTGTTTCTTTAATTCCTCTTGTTCCACTAATGCCATCCTATATGGAGGTCTAGAGATAGGTTGAGTATCTGGTACTAAATCAATGGTAAACTCCAGCTCTCTCTTTGGTGGTAAACTAGGCAACTCATATGGGAAGACATCCAAAAATTCACATACCACAGGTATATCCTCAATCCTCGGGTGTTCCCGATTATCATATGAGATGAGCACTTCATAACCTTCACATTCAAAAGTAAATTTAATACTCTCAAAAGGTAACATCATAAATTTCAAATTACTTACAAAATTTTCGTACATTTATTTCCTCAATACTTCAAACGTACACTGTAAGGTTCAGGTAGGGAGAAAGTTATAATCTTAGTGTTGCAGTCTAAACTCACTCGATTGGTTGCCAGCCAATCCATCCCCAGAATCACATCGAACCCATGTATATTTAACATTATTAGATCTGCTAACATTACTCTATCTCCCACCTTTATTTCACATCCTCTACATATCATATCCGTTATCTAGGACTCACGCATAGGAGTGTTTACATGTAAAATATACTCTAGAGGTTCAAACTTCAAATTTAAACTACATGCAAAATGCTCAGAAATAAAGGAATGCGTGGATCCCGAATTAACCAACACATGAACCTTATGATTACAGATAGAGAGTGTACCTCGTATAGTTTATGCAAAAGTGTCTGTTGTTTCCTTATCCAGAGCAAACACTCGTCCCACTATGACGAGCTTCTTTCCTTTCTCTGCTGCAGTGGCCCGTCTCGGAGGATTTACTCTCTGAGGTTGTTGTCTGGTAGGGTTCAAAGCATATGGTCTCTGAGGTTGAGGATAGTCTTTCACTCTGTGATCGATGTCTCCACGTCTAAAACATCCATAAATCAACCCAATACAATTTTCCTCATGCGGTCGGCCATAATCTCTACAAGCCCTTATCTCAGGCCTAACATCTCGAGGGGTCTCCCTAATAATGGGATAAGCTCTGGGTTTGTCCAATCTGCCTTTCTGTACCTCAATCCTTACTCTTCTGAATGAGCCTTTCCGAACATCTATCTAGGAGATCGCTGGCCTCTTGGCCTTATCACTAGTCACTACTCTGAACTCACTCTAGGATTGTACCATTTCGATTCCCCTCTCAATTTCTTATGCTTGTGTCAGAGCATCTCCAAACTCAGTAATACACAGCCCTATTGATCAATCTCTGATGATGGGCTTGAGTCTATACACAAATCTCTCGGTACGGAGCTCTTCATCTTTAAAGTTCTCTAGATCATATTTCAACAGAGTGGTAAATCGACTCTCATAATCATCGACAGACATATCGCCCTGTACCAAACTTGAAAACTCAACCTTCATCTTTCTCTAGGTTGCTCGTGGTAATATTTGGGGATGTATTTGTATAATAATTTAGTGACTTCACTTATGGTACAAAAGATAAATTACAGTCAATAGATAGTTATTATCGACATGTATGTATCAATATGAATGGTTGACATGATTAGTAAAGGTGAAGATACCAATACAGAATCACAGCCCAACTGTTGGTGGTTGAATTATGACAAAAAGAAAGGAAAGTAAAAAGTGAAAAATTTGTAGTAATTTTTGGTAAAAGTCAGTCGTGATAGAATGGTATCAGAGCAGCGTTGGTCTGATGTGAGTCTATGTTAGTGGTGCAAAAAGTTTATATCCACATATTACTGTGCTATGTTCAGTTACAACTGTGTATTCCGAGATGGGAAATGGACTAATTAGTGGTTGTGAATGCAAAAATCGAGCTATTATGGCTAATACCGACCGTAGTAGAGGGGTGAAAGGTCAGGCTAGAGGCTGTAGAGGTAGGGCTGAGAGCCGAGACGAGTCTTCGTCAGATCATGAGTCATCAAGTCCCACTGAGGTACCAAAGAGTATCAAGGCATGCTTTACGAGGTTAGAGCACAGTCTAGAGACGATGATGGAGTTGTTCACACAGGTTATGTATGAGAGGCAAGGTTAGGATGCAGAGACTGCTACTGGATAGGGAGTTGCTCCTGATACGCCTGCATAGCCTACACAGACGCCACAGCCTACGAATACCTCTATACCACCACCAGTTCAGGTTACACCCTCTCTTATTGATCCTTAATACGTTAGTAGTTGTTTGGGATACGGTTGCGAGCTGGATCATTTGTGACAGCTCTAGAAGTTTAGACCACCATCATTTAGTGGGCTCAATGACCCATTTGTTGTTGAGGATTTGATTAGAGAGATCGAGAAGTTATACAGATTCTTCTAGTGTATAACTTCAGAGAGGTTGCTTTCGCCACGTTCATGCTGAAGGGAGAAACAGAGCATTGGTGAAAATCCACCGGTGTTATACTGAGAGCATGACACTCGGAGATCAGTTGGGATTTTTTTTGGATGCCTTTAGGAGGCAATATGTCCCAAACATTGCACAGCAAAAGGTGTAGATGGATTTCTTAGGATTAAGCCAAGGGAGTCAGTCGGTGGATGAGTACGAGACACGATTCATGTCCTTGGGAAGGTATGACCTTGTCCCTATGATCAGTAAGACCAAAAAGGTTCAGAGATTTATAGATAGACTGAGATCGACGCTACGGTCAAGATTGGTTCCACTGGATATTACTACTTATGAGGAGGCAGTGCGTATGGTGTAACTCTGTGAACAAGATTATGAGAGGAATGCCTCTGAGTTCAGGATGATTAGTCGGAGAAGAGATAGAGATAGAAAGAGGTGGACGAGTGATATTGCCAGACGTTTTGATTATCGATAAGGGAGAAGACTCTTTAGTAAGAAATCACGGATTGAGAAAGTACGGGAGAAGACCGCAAGACCTCCTACATATTCCACCATAGCTCTAGCTATGGGCATTGTTCTTAGAGGATAAAAGCTTACTACCAAACAGTGTGGTAGATGTGGTAGATACGATGGCGGTAGACCTTATCCACTTTTTGTCGGATTATGCTTCAGATGTAGGAAGCCAGGTTATACAGTGAGAGCTTACCCAAAGGTAATTGAGATTACCCCACAGAAGGGAAAGGAGCTAGAGAGAGATCCAGCTGATACATCTACTCCGAAGAGGAGAACGACAGTAGAGGAGAATGGGAAACAAGTGATTGGTCGAGGGTGTGTACATGCTTTGGACCCAGGTACAACTGATGCTTTATCGGATGTGATTAAAGGTAACATCCTAATTTTTTATCTTGAAACATATGTATTATTTGATCCTGGTGCCACGCATTCATTTGTATCACCGTCATTTGCATGTAAGTTATCAAAACATGTAGAGCGTACACCTTTAAGTAGGATGATGTTGATTAGTATGCCTATGGATAACAGTCAGCTAGTCGAGTATGTGTTTAATAACTGCAAGCTAAGAGTAGGGGAAAAGGATATGACAGCCAATCTAATTTTGCTAAGTATGAGTGATTTTGTTGTAATATTAGGAATGGATTGGTTAGCTGTAAACCATGTTATTCTAGATCGCTATGCTAAGACGATTATACTTTCTTTCCCTACAAATTATATTGTAAAGTTTACTGAAAAGAAATAAAAAAAAGTAGTTGCAGTATTTAGTAAATAACTACTATACTGATTAACTAATTAAAATGTTGAAGGTTTCATTACATACATGGTTGATACAGATAAGGTGAATTCGGAGTTGGCAGATATCCTTATGGTTAGGGAGTTCCCAGATGTTTTCCTGGATGAATTGCCAAGGTTACCACCAAACAGAGAGATGGAGTTCTGTATGGATTTGTTGCCTAGTACCGAGATTATTTCGAAACCATCGTATCACATGGCCTTAGTTAAGTTGGAGGAGCTGAAGAAATAGTTGTTGGAACTGCTGGATAAGGGGTTCATCAGACCAAGTGTTTCACCTTGGGGAGCACCGATTTTGTTTTTGAAGAGAATGATGGAAGCCTCCGATTATGTATAGATTATAAATTGTTGAATAAGGCTACCATCAAGAATAGGTATCCCCTTCCGTGGATAGATGCCTTATTGTATCAGCTTTGTGGAGCGCAGGTCTTTTCTAAGATTGATCTGAGGTCTAGGTATCATCAGTTGAGAGTTTGGATTGAAGATGTACCCAAGATAGCGTTTCGGACCTGATATAGACACTACGAGTTCTTGGTTATGCCATTTGGATTAACGAATGCTCCTGTAACTTTTATGGCTTTGATGAACGATGTGTTTAAGCCATACTTGGATCAGTTTGTTATCGTCTTTATCCATGACACATTAGTGTATTCAAAGTCTCAGGAGGGACATGAGCATCACCGAGGATTGTATTGTAGACCCTCTGAGAGAAGGAGTTGTATGATAAACTCAATAAGTGTGATTTCTAGTTGGCAAAGATCTCATTTTTAGGACACGTTGTGCTGAGGGATGATGTATCAGTAGATCCATCTATAATTGAGGCTTTAGTTCAGTGGGAACAACCGAGGATAGTCACCGAGATCAGGAGTTTTTTATGTTTAGCAAGATATTATCGAAGATTCGTTGAGCGATTTTTTAAGTAAGTTGCTCCATTGACACGTCTCACTTTGAAGAGTGTAGCATTTGTGTGGGATGATGATTGTGAGAGGAGTTTTCAAGAGTTGAAGTATCGATTAACCACCGCTCCAATTCTCACTATTCGTACCAGCTCATGAGGTTTTTTGTGTATACCGATGCTTCACATTAGGGACTGGGCTGTGTATTGATGCAGGATGGGAGGGTAGTTGCTTATGGATCCAGACAACTGAAGGATCATAGAAGAACTATTTGACCCACGATTTGGAGTTGGCAGCAGTAATGTTTGCATTGAAGATATGACGCCACTACTTATGTGGTGAGAAGTTTCATATTTTTATCGACCACAAGAGCCTCAAGTATCTATTCTCGCTGAAAGAGCTAAACATGAGACAGAGAAGATGGATAGAGCTTCTGAAGGACTACGATTGTGAGATACTTTATCATCAAGGTAAGGCTACTATTATAGCTGATACTTTGAGCAGGAAGAGCCTTTGTGTGGTATCGTATATAATGGTCAGGGAACATGAATTGCTAGAGAAGTTTACTAGCCTCAGATTGGATGTTGTGCCTTCTGATAGGGATATGGACTGTATGTCAGGACCCCAGTTTCAATCCTTGACTTTAATCAAAAACCACAATAAATTTTTCGCATTTTTAACTTACCTTTCCTCTCTTCAATGGTTGGGCTGTGATTCGATGTCAAAGTCTTCACTTACCATAATATCCATTCTCATACATACATGTCAATATATTAATTCTGACTGTAGTTGCTTTTATTATACATGTAAGATTTTATAAAATCTAATACGATTACATTCCCCATAATATATAACGTATACATCACTGTGCTGTTTCTATGTTTAGATACACAACTGTACATAATAAGTATACCTGACAAAACGATAGGAACTAGCAGTGGACTCTGGGACACTCTCCCACGATAACTCTCGATCTACTGACGCTCTGTAGAGAGATGTAAAAAAAAGGGGGTGAGCATAACGCGCTCAGTAAGGAAATCAGGCAAGCAAGTAGATATCCACACTATCTACTCAAAATAGTGCTATGCCTTGAAAACATTATTTCCTTAACTCACTTTAAAAGCATGTCTTGAAATATAATATATATACTTGTACAGAATAAATCCCATGTACAGAATTCATGCTTTATTTCTCAAATATAGGCATGTAGTGCAAAACAATGCATTGTATATAAATCATGCCTTTATGTAAATCATGCCATGTATATTTAAATCACAATAAATATGGCATCAAATGATTCACAACACAAATCGGAGTCCGACCCATCCCTCAGGTCTGTCCGCAGTTTAAATCAGTCAATCAATGTGATATATCATGTGAGACTTTGTGGTAAATGCAAATAGTATCCTGGATTATGATCATATCCGAAAAGTGATCCCATGTGACACAGTACTCGGTGTGCGGCAATCACTGCTGTAACGGGAGGATGGTCAGTCCAATGTCAACCGCCAGCTACGTAACACACGGTACAACGTACACCTCGTGCCACTCAGACACGGTACAAAGTACACCCGTGGACCCTCACAGCCAGGGTCTTTAGCCCTCGAAACCATGGAAATAAGTATACCACGTCTATATCAACCTCATGCGGATATCCTCTCTAGCTATGACACACAGTCACACAAGGACTCAGGCATGGGTTTCAACATGTATTACATATCACATACAGTGTGCGTCTTGAGTGCGACTCACAGTCGTTACTCCGCTCAAACACTGTTTCACATCATAAAACTCAACTCTAGTGCGAGTAATCTCTAGCAACTAGGTCAATGCATAGTTTATGTATTAAATCAAGTACGAGCAATAGCTCCCAGTACTATGCTATGCACAATATCAAAATCAAGTACGAGCAATCGCTCCCAGTACTATGTCATGTGTAAACCATGAAGAATCGAGTACGAGCCACGCTCTAGCACTCTGTCATGCATATATCATTCAAAGCTGAGTACGAGTAAAACTCCAGTACTCTATCATGCATGTCATGAAAATCTAGTGCGTATCAAATTCCAGCACTATGTATGTGGAAAACATATGAATCCCAGTGCGAGCTGTGCTCTAGCACGATTCATTCTCACATAAGATGATAGATGGCTATTTAAAAGGGATTGTTTACAAAATAGTAAAATCAGCACTACAAGTGTGCTTAAGTCATATCAACCTTCAAATCATTAGCCCATCTATTTATTTTCATGCTAATAGCATTTAAACACTCACAATAGTATTTTCCATGCTTTTTGCAACTTCTCACAAAAGTTGACTTTTTGACTAACTAGGGGCAAAATCGTAATTTGCCACTATCGGGTCGCAATAATTATTATTCACTTTCTCTGACCCTCAGAGTTTTTAAGTGAATGCAGAAGCAGTTGAAAATACGTGCAGGTATCTCTAACTACTCGCAAAAGTCCCTTACCTCGGATCACGTCACGTGACCTCACTTCCTCGGTGCTGCTAATTTTCGCAGTCCGATCAGCTCTCAATGTAAACTCCGGAGCTGTAAATAACCATTCCTCAGGTTAATTATATTTTTCCTACTGTATTACACATTAATACAGTTTAATTTCCCTTAATAGGCCTTAAAATCCTTAATGGGCTTAACCGTATTAAGCCCGTTTTCCACTTATTATTTCCCTTCATCAGGGTCTATCGACTCATTGGGCCTATCAATACCCATTGGGCTTTATTCCAAGCTCTTTGGATAGCCCGTATATCATTTACGACAGTTAATTCAAAATTTCGAATATAATTCACTAAATACGGAATTTAATCCGAAATGCGTAAAATAAATCTTAAATACGCAATAATCACATAATTTATCGTAAATGAACTTTACTTACCCGAGAATATGCGATGGTACGCAAATCGAAGTTCGATCGGGCTTCCGTTCGGAATTTATCGTCGAACTGCACAATTTATTATATTTAACTCCGGGTCAATTTTCGATTAAATATAATTTAAATAAATTCATCGGAAATCAAATCGGTCACTTTTGACCTCGTATCGACTTACCCAAAGTTCGGTGAAATCCCGAAAATTTTCCTTTTCCTTTTTCTTTCTTTTTCCTCTTTTTCCCCTTTTCTCCTTGGCTGAACCGGTCCGGTCCGGTTCAGCACAGAACCTTCTCCACTGAACCGCCGACCGGTTCAGGCATCCTTTGGCCGTGTCGACCTATTCCGGCCGGTTCCCGATGCATCACCACCGTAGTTCGGCGCGCCTAATCCTGGGCAACACTCGACTGGGCTCGATCGGGACCAAGCACCGCCGGTGGCCGCCGAATCTCTTCTTTTCCTCCGCGGCTTCTCCTCTTCGATTCGCCGGCGTCCGGCGTCGGTGGATGGCGTGACCGGTGCCGATGGGTGCGCACGGTGCCGGGCTTCCTTTTCCGACCGCTTGCCTGCCCGTGGGGTGGCCGGTGCTCGCCGTCCGGTGGTCTTCTCCCTCGGGTCGGCTTGCTTCCGTTTCCTCTATTCTCTCTCCCCGATTTCTCTTCAGATTTCCTTTTTTTTTATATAATATATTTTTATTATTATTTTATTATAAAATAATAATAAAAATCCCATAAATATCCCAAAAATATCCCAAAAATATCTAAAAATATCTTAAAAAATTATATTAAATTCATTTAATCCGTAAATGAATTTATCAGTCCGATTTTACCTATTCGGTATATTTTTTCACTATTTTTGAGCTCATTTTTCGAGGCAAAAATTCTGATAAATTCTAATAAATTTATATCTTGATCAATTGGGCTCGAAATTAAATGTTTTCCTCGATTTTGATCAAGATTCCTCAATTTCATATTTTTAATGAAATTCTCTTATCGAAATTATACCGAATGTCAGTCATTTGACCGTTTTACCCCTGCACTCGTTCGGGAATTAACTTAACCCTTATCTCGTTGTTATGTAGCTTACATGCATTTTTTATTTCTCAAATAGTCGATTGCATGATAGTAAATACTCTTCTTATGATTCAACTATAATTACATAGTGTTCATACACAAAGGAATCATAAGGTACAACCTACAAAAAATCCGAGTCTGACACTGTATGATAGGTAGCCTGCGGTTGGAACACGACCTGCTAGGTAGGATCAGACAGGCTCAGCAGAGTGATCCATATTGCATTGATATGAGTGGTTAGATGTAGAAGGGCACAGTGATTGATTTTAAGTTGAGTTGGGATGGACTACTGAGGTTCAGAGGCAGACTGTGTGTTCCTGAAGACCCGAGCTAAGGAGATTGATTTTATCGAAAGCTCATTCTTCAAGGTACACATTGCATCTAAGGAATAACACGATGTATCAGAACTTTTGAAAAGTGTATTGGGGGTCGGGTATGAAAAAGGATGTGGTAGAGTTAGTGGCTAGATGTCTCGTTTGCCAGCCGGTGAAGGTAGAGCATCAGAAGCCTGTAGGGTTATTGCATCCTCTACCTATACTGACATGGAAGTGGGAGCATATCACCATGGATTTCATGATGGGTTTACCAAAGACTCGCAGGAATCACGATACAATATGGGTGATCATGGATAAACTGACGAAGTCAGCCTACTTCTTAGCTATGAGAGCTACCGATACTTTGAGTTCAGTGGTAAAGTTGTATGTAAGCGAGGTAGTGAGGTTACATGGTGTTCTAGTGAGCATTGTTTCGGATAGGGATTCCTGCTTCACTTCCCACTTTTGGGAAAATTTTCAAGAAGCCATGGGAACCCAGTGAGTTTGAGCACCGCTTTCCATCCTCAGACAGATGGTCAGTCAGAGAGGACTATAAAAACTCTGGAGGACATGTTGAGAGCGTGTGTGATGGATTTTAGAGGCTCCTGGGATGATCATTTGCCATTAGTTGAATTCACCTACAACAGTTATCGTTCGAGTATTGGGATGGCTGGTACGAGCTATGCCCACTCTAAGTGACCTAGACGTTCTATCCGCAAGTGCACAGGTCGTACAAGTAATAATGGGATTTGAGTCCCGAATTATCGTCCCACTGAGAAGTTGATTAGCCTAATAAATTACCGGTTAATCTTACCCTAAGTATATCCTAGCAAATTATGAATTTATGATGGGTGATCTACAAGGCTAACAATATTGAAAATAATAAAAACTATAAAATAAAGAAAAGAAAATCGAGCTAAAATTAAGCATTATCCTACAAAAGATAATTAAAACGGTTAAAATTAATTAATGTAATTAAACAAAAATGCAAATATGAAAATAAAGAAACAAAATTAATTAAATTAAAATTAAACAAACCTAAAATAAAATATGCATGTAATTAAACTACTTAATAAAAATGCAAATTTAACTAACTTAAAATTTTGTGAAATAAAATCCTAGAAAAATTAAAAAAATAACTACAAGTCTAAATGTCTAAAATATTAATTCTGATTAATCCTAATTATATCTAATTACTAACTAATGCATGATAATTTTTTTTTCCAATTTAAAATGAAAGCTTAAAAATGCATAAAATGATTTTACTCTAATTTATTTCTAATTGTAACACCTATTACCAAAATAAAAATTAACTAATGAGATAATTAAATCTAAATTCTGAACTAATCAAGCAATTGAACTATAACTAATCATGTTAAAACTCTAACTTCTTAATCTAACAAATTAAATAGAAATTAAGCTATTCTAAAATGCATAAAAATGAATATTGTAGCTAAAATGCAATGGCCAAACAAGGCCTTAACCAATCTTGCCAGCCAAGTGGTCCCGATTTTGATGCACTGTACATGTCACGACCCAAAAGCAGAGTAAATTTTTCGTTTTTCTTTCATATTTAATTCTTACCTTCCTCTCATCGTGACCATCATACCAACAGTTGGGCTATGATTTGGTGTTAGTCCCTTCACACTACTTACGATTCCATTTCCATGTTACATTTACATATTATGATTTTTCCATCCTTTGACTTAAACTAATACATTCATAATTCGATTTACTTAACCTTACATTCCCGACATCATATCTGTTTATAGTACTGTGCATTTACATGTTCAGATATAAAACTATACAAATGTGTATACCTGACACTCGATGGGAAGCAGCAGATACCAAGATGCAAGTTTTCAACCGGTCACTAACTATTGCGAGTGCTCTGAAAAGATGAGAAAATAAAGGGGGTGAGCAAACCACACGCTCAGTAAGGCAATTATGCAAGTAGATAGCTCTACTATCTACATGCTCATAATGTCATGCCCTTAAATCTATTTCTTTTCGTTAAAATCTCACGCACAAAATCATGCATACATTAATGCCATAGTTTATAAAAACTATTCGTGCATATAGAAATCATGCAATTCATGCATCAATGGCATTTTATGTAAAATCATAAAATCATAATTAGCATGAAATAAATCAAGATCATGCATTAATTCATGCCATGTGACACCAATCATGAAAGACAATTCTTTTCATGAATTTGTAATTAAAGCATGGAAAACTCCTCATGCTACTGCATTTAAATCACTTCATTAAAACACAGTATGAAATAACCCAAAGGGGTTAAGCATCTCATAAATAAATCTCTAACTCATAAAACAATTCGTTATAAAATTTTGTTATAAAATCACCCTTCTTTTAGGGTCACATATCTTAAAATCCTCTGAAAATCTATCATTATAGTAGAAAATCATATCTTAGTGAAAATCATAAAATCGGGGGCCTGACCCTTCCCTCGGGTCTACCCTGGTCTATCGAGACCACAAGTTATATCATGTGAGATATGTAGGTGACTATATCAGTAACATCGAGGACTATGGCCATAACCTAGTGATCCTTGGCTACACGGTACCTAGTGTGCGGGGTATCACACTTGAAACGAGAGGTGGGTCACTCCTGCCGCCAGAACAACATAACATCAGGATTGCAAGGGCAAGGCTTGCTGCCTGGTGGCTAATGCCACTCCACTCCAACAATCCCCACGGTACAACGTACTCCATGTGATATACACGATACATCGTACTCCGTGAACCCAATCTCAGTCAGGGGGTGCCTGCAATAGTTCTTATCCACCCATGGCAAATATGTCTCAGTATGCACGTGTGGACATATCATCTCACTGTGACACACAGTCTACACGAGGCTCCAACACGGCTATATGCATATCATATAAATCCCTGTACGAGCGAAGCTCTAGCACGACTCCATGCATATTCATGATATTTGAAAACCTCATGCGATCGAAGCTCTAGCACATTTTCGTAAAAATCAGTAAAATCTGCGTATGAGTAGCATGCCAATACCACTTTAAAAGAGCTATAAATCCATATACAATCACGTGCAAGCAAGCTCCAGCACAGTTTTATGCATAAAATCCATCAAAGCCTCGTGCGAGCAATGCTTCAGCACGAATGAATGCTCAAGTAAATCAAAACACGTGCGAGTTACACTCCAGCACGGCTTATGAAATTAAATCGATTAAATCACGTACGAGCAAGACTCCAGTACGGCTTTATGCAATTATCATATCAAAACCGGATGCGAGCCAAGCTCCAGCTCCTCTCATGCATGTCAAATCATTAAAATTAACGCAATGTAAACCCCACAAATTTTCTACGTTTAACTAGATTATATAAAAATGGAAATAATATATATTAATGAAAGTGTGAATATTCGTTGTAGGACTCGAGGACTATAGGGACCGAGAAGTCCGTGAATTACCGGGAACCCAAAGATACAAGGAGTGATAAGACGAATGTGAGTATAGAGGGATTAGAGAATTTTAATTTGTTAAATAGAAAATTGTTGATGTAAAACACTTGTATCGAGAATTTATGAAAAATGATGGAGTCCCGTACTTTTTCATTTTCGGAATAAGAAAAATTTCATGGAAGGCATGATATTATGTTTTTGGATAAATTATATGAGAAAATGTATATATGTAGATATATATATAGGTGAATATGTGTATATATATATGTACATACATACTAGACATTTAAATAAAAGGGAAGGTATATGTATATATATATATATATATATATGACAAATATATATATGTATTGTAAGGTATAATGTATAAGATATTTAAAATAAAATGGAAACAAAAAAAAATATATATATATATACAATAATAGTAATAATAATAACAATACAAATACATAACAAATAATACCTAAATACTAATATAATATATATATATATATACATATATATTGGCATGTACGAAATTGGCTTAGAAAAGCCAATTCCGTCTGCCACTGTTGCAATTTGAAAGGAAATCAAAAGAAAACAGAGGAGTGTTGGGCGGGAACCGAAAGGAGAAGAGAAGAGGAAGGAAAAGAGGAGAGGAAGGGGAAGAAAAGAGGAAGGAAGAGAGGTCTGGCAGGGAGAGAAAGAAAACCAGGAAAGGAAAGGAAGCTGGTTTTGGCCGAGGGAGAAGAAGGAGGAAAAAAAAGAGAAAGGAGAAAGGAGAAAGGAGAAAGGAAGGAGAGGCTCGGTCTGCTAGAGAAGAAGGGAAGAAAAGAGAAAGAAGAGAAGGGAAGGGAGAGGAGAAGGAAGCTGGGTCTGCCGAGGAAGAAGAGAAAGGAAAAAAAAAGGGGAAACCGAGAGGAAAGAAAGGGGGGACAGCAGCTGACCGAGGAGGAGAAATCGGAGCTACGAGCAGAACAGGGTGCGTGACTGATCGGGCGAAGCTGGAACAGAGGCAAGGGAGGAGGAAAAGAAACAGAACCGAGGGAGATGGAGACCAATTTGGAGCTGGAATGGTGAGCTGAAGAGAGGGGCTAAAACGGGAGCAGATCGAGGCAGAGGACTGATCAGGAGAGCTGGAAAATCGAGTGTGCAGAGGAGCTGCTGCTGGAGGGGAGACCGAGAGAAGGAGAAGAAACTGCAGCAGAGCAAACCGAGGAAGGAGACCAATTTGGGAGCTGGAACCGTGAGCTGAAGGAAGGGGCTGGAACAGAGGCAAGAGAGGAAAAAAAAAAGAAAAAAAAAACAGAATCGGGACTGGGAATTGGAGATGGAAATCGAGAGGAAGGGGAGAGGGATAGCAGAACCGAAGGGAAGAAGACTGCAATGGAGGCTGTAACCGAGAAGTGAATAGGAGAAATCGGGAGGGAGAAAGGGGTGAGCAGCTTAGGAAGAAAAGGAAGAAGAACGGCTGACCGAGAGGGAAGAAGAGAAAAAAAAAAAAAGAGAAAAGAAAGAAGAAAAAGAAAAAAAAAAAAGGAAATGAAATATATATATATATGTGTACATTTAATATACATATACATTTAGATTGAAATAGAAGCATGTTTAGTGTAGATTTAATTTGGCAAAAATGGAAAGATGAGAAGTAGGCCAAAATATATAATTGTGATATGGAATAATGGAAACAAGTGATAATATATATATATGTATTTATGTGAACATATATATATATATATATTTGGGTATATACATATAGGTGTGTATAATGAAAAGGGTATGTTAGTAGATGTACATATATTTGATAATGAATAAGGAAAGCCAAGGATAAAATAAAAATGTGTATATACTTGGGTGTATATACAAATGAGCGTATAAAATAAATGTGTGTTTTAGTATATGTACATATAAAGAATGGATACATGTGATAAGGAAAAATGGAAAACAATGATATATATATATATATATTTCGGTGCATATACATACGGATGTACATAGGATGAATGTGTGCTAGTATATGTATATACAAAGAATGTATATATATGCGATAGTGACATATGAAAAACAAATAAAAGTATATATATATGTATATACAAAAAATGTATATATGTGAGACAGGGAAACATGAAAACAATAAACGTATATATATATATATACATATAGGAGAGTATATATATATATAAATTTATGCGTGTATACATGTGGGTGTATATAATAAAGGTATTTGTTAATACTTGTAGGAGCAAAATATATAAATAGTGAAGAAATAGATAAACGTGCGTGTTAGCCTAAGGATATACAATAATACGTACACACGCAGTAGCAATAATAAATTACGATTTTAATCCAATTTGCATGAATAGAGTGTTAAGTCTACAACTTCGATGTAGGTAATCGTAGAAGGAATTAAAGGAGTTACTAGAGGTGCACCAATTGAGCACGGAGATTTCGATAGATCGAGGTAAGGGGTGTAATTTAAGATGGTAATGGTATCCCTACCCTTAGACCCCGATTTATTTATGTGATTTCGTGCCTTCTCGTGCAACCCTTGATTGTAAAATAAAACTTGACACCTAATGAGCCCAAGATTTATTTGATCATGTTTTCGAGATAAAGAAATGTTATATGAAATTAAATGCGTAGTTTCAAACATGATTTTCTGAATAAATGTCATGGTTTTGACTTATGTATGATTGATTTCATGTTTTTGAATGAAATGAAAGTTGGTATGTGAACTTATGTTTGAGAAATGAAATTTGTTTTCGAAAGGCGATTGTGGGGGCCACCTCTTGAGTCCGACAGGAGCAAAGTGCCACACAGTCTATGTTACTGTGGGGGTTACCTCTTGAGTCCTGTGGGAGCAAAGTACCACGCGATTCACAAAGACATGCGAACGTGGGGGCCACCTCTTGAGTTCTGTGGGAGCAAAGTGCCACGCAGTCTATGTTACTGTAGGGGTCACCTCTTGAGTCCGACGGGAGCAAAGTGCCACGCGGTTCACAAAGACATACGATCGTGAGGGCCACCTCTTGAGATATGTGGGAGCAAAGTGCCACACAGTCTGTGTGACTGTTGGGGGCCACCTCTTGAGTCCTACAGATGCAAAGTGCCATACGGTCAATGCATTTTTGTCATGCGCGTCTTTGTGGCGTATATGAATGTATATGAATCCTGCCTTCGGGCATATTTATGACTTCCCTCTATAAGTTATCCAAACCTCCATCGATATGAATTATGTTAAATGATTTTGATCTTCCGATATATGTTTTTACATCAGTTATGCTTTTGAAGTTCTATCGGTTTTGAAATATTCTGGAGTTTTGTATGTTTCGATAGATTGTGATGAAACTGAATAGATTTGTTCTTCAAAATTATATTTCTATCAATTATGTTTTATATATACGCTCTTTGAAATCTATGTGATATTTGTAAAGAAACGTATCTTTTGGTTTTATCATGCAATTAATGCGATTTAGCCACCATGATCATTTTAAATGCGTTTCTTACTGGGTTTTTTTCCCGAAAGCTCACCCCTCTACCTTTCAGATTATTTGCAGTGATCTATAGACGTTATTTGCCGCGTACACAACGTAGGTTGGTGGGAAAGAGCTACCTTAGGCTACTTTTTGTACACGCAGTCAAGGTATACAATTACATTCCTTTACCAGACACATTCGTACGCACAGACATATATTAGGAATATTTTGTTGGGATGTAATTTGTAAGGAAACAATGTAGAGAATATGATTCTTGGGACTAGGTCGTAGAATGATTGGTATTAATCGATATGAATGTATTGAGTTGTAAATGTTGATTGGAAAGTATGCTTGGTAGTTGTGGATATCTAGGATTGTTAAAACAACTGAATTGCAGGTGGGTAGGCCCATATGTAAGTCGTTATGCTGCCGAAATTTCTATCGACCATTGGGTCAAAATATGGAATTTAAATATAATTACAGATTAAGAATTAGGAAAAGCGATTTGACACTGAGCAGGAATGCAACCTAAGTGATTAAGGGAATAAGTGGGTAAAATAAATTCAAAAAAAAAAAAAAAATTTCGATTTTCAAGGGTCAAGGGTCGTTACACGCAAGCAATCGTTCTAGCACCTTTTATGCATATCACAAATGCAGATATAGTGCAAGCTATGCGCCAACACTATCTGTTTTCATATAAACTTGATAGTTGACCCATTTTCCAAAGAAATTTTTTTAATTCTAAATAACAGTTACGTAATGTTATCTTGTGAAATTTATGCAATTACTGGCCAATCTACCGATTTGATTTGCTAAAAAGCCACAAAAATTCTTCAAATCATGCATTTCATGCATGTCATGCTTTCACCACCCTTAGGTGAAGTTCCCTCAATAGGGTAAAATAGCCTTTTACCTATTTCGAGTCCTTAAAATCTTTAATTTATTTCTAGGACCTTTATACCTTTCAGTGTATACAAAAGCTATTAAAATACGCGTAGCTACCTCTAGCTACTCACACAATTCCCTTACCTCATTTTTCTGTACAGTTTGACCTTTCCACTGATGACTCGTCACACAGTCTAATTTGCTCCCAATCCAATCTCTGAAACTGCGGATAAATATTCATCAGATCAACTACAATATAATTAATTGTATTTCATATTTTCTGGGCTCAATTTAAATCATTGAGCCCATTTACCCATACTGGGCTCGATTATACCATAATGGGCCTTAATCGGCCTTAAGCTCCTTTTCCACTTACTATTCACATTATCGAGGCCTATTAGGCTCATTGGGCCCATCAGTATTTATTTGGTCTCGTTCTAAACTCTCGAATAGCTCAATTAATTATTTATGACAATTTATCTCTAATTCCATAATCTATTTCATTTTATGCGGAAATTAAATTCGTAATTTATGCAGTAATTTTTAATACGCATAACTATTTAAATTGTCATAAATAAGGGTTACTTACTCGAGATTCCATGATAGTATGCAAATCGAGGCTGACTCGAGCTCTCATTTGACATCATTTGTCGAGCTACACAAATACATATTTTTTCGGGTCAATTTCCAGTCGAATATTAATCAAATTAAATATTCCAAAATTTAAATCGATCAATTTTGACCCCATACCGACTTACCCGTAGTTCGATTGCATCACTGGAATTTTTTCCTAATTTTTTCTCTTTTTCTTTTTCCCTTTTTCTTTCCTTTTTTCTTCTTTTCTTTTCTTTTTGGCTGAACCGGTCTGGTTTGGTTCAGCATACCATCACTGCATTGAACCGGTCCGTACCGGTTCAGGCTCAACTTTGTCGTTCACGGCGTCTCTAACCGGTTCCCGGCATGATTTCGGTGTTGTTCAGCTCGGCTGCGCCTGGGGAGTCTTCGTTTGGCATCGGGTTGGACTGAATCACGTCGATAACCGCCAAATTTCTCTTCTCCCTCCGCGGCTTCCTCTCTTTGATCCGGCTATCTCACAGCGCGTGGGTGTACAGGTCAGCTTCCTGGGGTGCCGATCGACCTTTGTCGTCCGCCTCCTCGCGTCTTCCGCCGGTGGTTTCATCGGAGCCGAGGGAATTCGTTTCCCTCGGTTTTTCAGCTTCCTTTGCCTTTCCAGAAATCGTATTTTGCGATTTCTAATTTTTTTAAATTTATTTTATTATTATTTTAATAAATAAAATATTATTTAATCCCCATAATATCTAAAAAAATTATTATTTAATTCTTTTAATCCATAAATGAATTTATCAGTCTTATTTCGTCTTTCCAGTATATTTTTCCAATATTTTCAATATAATTTTTCAATGTGAAAATTTCGATTTATTTCATTAAATTCATATCTTGATCAATTGGACTCAAAATTTAATTATTTATTCGTTATTGGTCAAGATTTCTCAATTCCATATTTTTAATGAAATTTTCTTATCGAATTTATACTGAATTTTGATCTTTTGACCGTTTTACCCTTGCATGTGTTTGAAATCAAACCAGTCCAACTTCCCTTCACGAATAATTATTCATTTTGTGTTTTAAATCCTTATCTCCAGTCTGTATCGCAATCGTTTAATTTGTGACCATTTTCAATCCTTCATTTGACCTTTAAATGCATTCGAGAATTTTTATTCATTCCATTTGCATTTTTCATTCACATACAACTTTTCTTATGATTCAATTTACATATAACCATGCTTACATTATTTGAATCATAAGAAAATACGATAAAAATTAGGTCTTACATAATCTCCCCCACTTAAGAAATTTAGTCCTCCAAATTAGAACCAAGTCAAATGGGTCCATAAACAACTCCAGGTACGTCTATCGTATCATACTTTTTAATTCCCATGTGACTTTTTTCGGAGTGTAATACTACCAAAGGACTTGACTAGGGAGATCATCTTAAACCTCAACATTTTCCCCTTCCCTCTATTACCTGAATCGACTTTTTTAACATACATTATACTTTCATTGAGCTCTAATAGCTCATATCCGATCACATATGCTGGGTCCGGATAGTATTTTCGAATCATCAAAAGATGGGACACATTAGGATGCCTGCTAATTTAAGTGGTAACGCCAACCTACAGGCCTTATCTCCCACTTTGTCCAATCTCTCAAAGGATTCAATCTAACGAAACTCAATTTACCTTCCTTCTGAATATCGTTATGTCCTTAGGACAAATAACTTCCAACAATATTCATTCACCCTTGGTGAATTCCAATGGTTTCTATCTCTTGTCAGCATAGCTTTTCTGTCTGCTCTGAGGTGTTCTTAATCTCTCACAAATCAACTAAACATCTTTAGAGGTTTATCTTACCAATTCGGGAGCAATTCTCCATCTGTCACCCACTTCTTCTTATCCAAGTCGGGGAACAACCCCTAAGGCCAGATCATGTCTAATAAAATGTTATTCCGATACTCAAATGACAACTGTCATTATTGGCGAATTCGATTAGTAACAACTGATCATCCCAGGAACTTATAAAATCAATGGCACAAGCTTTCATCATATCCTCCAAAACCTGTACAGTCCCCTTTGACTGACCATCTGTCTGAGGACGGAAAGCTGTGCTAACACTCAATCGGGTTCCTATAGCTTCTTGAAAAATATTCCCAGAAGTGGGAAATGAAGCGGGAATCCCTATCTGGTACCATGCTCACTGGAATGCTACATAATCTTCCACAATTTTCCTTACATATAACTTCGCCTACGCATTCAAAGTATCTAGGGATTTCCTTAGCCAGAAGCTGGGTAGACTTAGTCAACCTATCGACTATCACCCAGATAGCCTCGTGATTCATTCGGGTCCTCTGTAACCCAGCATAAAATTCATGGTAATTTGTTCTCTTTTTCGTTTCAATATAAGTAAAGGCTGTAATAACCTTACAGACTTCTAGTACTCTACCTTAATCTGCTGACATATGAGACACTTCTCCATAATCTCTACAATGTCTCATTTTATATCTGACCACCAATACCCTTTTCAAAGATTTCGATATATTAATTACTTCCCGGATGCACTGTATATCCCAAAGAGTGAGCTTCTGACAATAATACTATTTCATCAACTGGATCATGGGGAGCACTTATGCTGTCTCTGGACCTCTCTAAGTCATCATCACTTACTGTGAACTCTGTCACTGTACCCATCTGAATCTGACCCACACTATAGACACCATGTCGATCATCACGCTAAGCCTGTCAAATCCGGTCACTAAAATTCGGCTCTAATCTCAGGCTAGCTATCACAAAATCATTATCATCATCAGAAGGGATCACATCACTACTGAGGCTCACAACTGCTCTAGCAGCTCACACTCCCTGACCATCATATGTGATACCATCCCGAGGGTCTTTCTGCTCAAGGCATCAGCCATTACATTAGCCTTTCCTGGGTGGTACAATTTTCACAATCATAATCCTTCAAAAGCTCTAACCCTCTTTGTTATCATATTTGACTCTTTTTGTGAAAACAGATACTCAGGGCTTTTATGATCAATGCATATATGAAATTTCTCACTGTATAAGTGGTGGCATATACTCAGTACAATCACTACCACTGCCAACTCTAAATCATGGTTTGGATAGTTTCTCTCATGGTCTTTGAATTATCTGGATCCATAAGCGACTATCTTCCCATTTTACATCAATACATAACCCAATCTTTATTTTGAGGTATCCATACACACTAAAACCTCTTGAGCTGTTGGTTATGGTGAGAATAATTACGGTGGTCAATTCATACCTCAGTACACCAAAACTCACCGAAACTACTTCCATACTTATCATCCCACTCGTATGCAATCTTTTTCCAAACGAGACATGTCAACTGAACAGCTCATTTCGAGAAACTCACAACACCTTATCTGTAAGACAGTTTCTAGTTACTACTCATGCTCTTCCCTGGAGTTCAAATACATCTAAATATCATCGCTAAAGATGACAACCAATCGATCCAAGTAAGGTTTAAATACCTTGTTCATCAATGTCCTAACAGTCACGACACATTCACTTTCTAAATTCTTAACGGTTGTTACCTAGACTTTAAATCGATCTCTATAAAGATATGCGCTTTTCACAGCTAATCCAATAAATCACGTATGGTGGGAGGAAACACTTATTCTTGATGTTAGCCTCGTTCGACAATCAAAATTCAATACATGATCGGAGGCTTCCATTCTCTTTTCACAAACATAACAAGTACTCCACCAGTTACACATTCGGTTTAAGGAACACTTATCCAATAACTCCTGTAATTATTTCTTTAGTCCTTCCAGTTCCACTAATACCATTTTATACCGTGTTTAGGATATCGACTCCGTACCAGGTACCAATCAATACACAAGTCTATCTCTTTATCTGATGGTAGCCCTGGTAGATTATCCAAGAAGATATCGGATGTGCCTTATCCATACCAACCACACAAGCAATGAAACATTCTCATCATTACTCATCTCATGAGTACAATCATTTACTCTTTTAATTACAATCGCTACACCTCTTTCATTACATGTCAAACTTACAGTACACTTTTCAGGGGTGAAAACATCACTATCTTAGGATAGCAATCTAAACAACATAGTTTGCAGTCGAATCAATCTATTCTCAAATATTACTTCCAAATTATTCATATTCCATTGAATAAAATCGGCTAACATATCTTTTTTTCCCCCGTTTTCAACTTACAATCCCTATACCCATATTTAGTTAGTAATAATCAGCTAACTATCATCATCTTGCCTAAGGGTACAAGCTTCACATCTTTCACTAGCTTATAAGCAACTGAAGGCGGGATAAATAAATGTGTGGTACCAGGATCAATTAAAATAATTACTTCATTATTCACTACCGGTGTGGTATCTTCCACTACATCAAATGAAACATCAGTAGTGTCCTGGTCCAAAGCATACACTCGCCCTTATCCAACATCCTACTTTCCTTTTCTCTTCTGCTGTGGCCTCCTTTTTCAGTGTAGAGATATCAATAGGGTTTTCTCTATCTCTTTGCCTTTCTGTGGGGCAGTCTCACCCAACTCTGAACAATCATTAAATAATTGGCCCATCATACCACACTTAACACTTATTTTAGTCAACAAGGTGTAGGGCCTACTTCTGCAGTATCTACCACATATCCAACCCTGCTCAGTAGTAAGTCAGGGTTCTCCAATTATAATAGCCCTCAAAAGTGCTGAAATTGAATACACTGGGGCATTACCAACCATCTTACCCCGTGACTCATCCGCTGTATTCTTTTACCATACTGCCTTTTTCCCATTCTGACATCTATGTTCCTCTATTCTCTTTATGTCTCTATTTCGGCCCTTACTACCTTTCCCAATCTAAGAAGCATGTAACTCATGATCTTATTCACACAACTGTAGTTTGCGCACTGCCTCGGCATAGGTAGTGATATCTAACTAGGCCAATCAAACTCTAATTGTCAATCTGAGCCCTTCCACGAACTTTCAGACATCCCGACTCTCACTGTTCGTAGTGTCGGGGTCATACCTGCCCAGGTATATAAATTGAGTTTCATACTCGTCAATCAACCAGTTCTTCTGGGTCAGAGTAAAGAATTTTATCTATAATTTCATTTAAGTAGTGTCTAGGATATGCTGTAATCGAAATACATCCAGAATTATCTCTCATGTCATCTCTGGATGTCTAACTCTTAAGATGGGTCGAGCAGACTTCCACCAATACTCCGACTCGCCCTTAAATCCTATGCATACTTTGAGCAAATAGGTACCAAAATATTCTTCACACTCTGCTCTAACCTTGTGAAGCGTGTCTCAGAACTGTCCGGTCTCTCTGTCGGACTCTGTGGGGCATACTCAACATCAGCCTCAACTTCAATCTCATCTTGAATCTCATGTAGTGATTCAGTACGACTCTCAGGCCTACCTCTACGGCCTCGAGCTCGTGTACTCGCCCCTCTACCATAGCGGCTATCAGTTAATGACTATATTCTTGCATTTGAAACCAAATTCTTAGATACAATTCCATCTCGATATACACAATTGTATCTAAACAATGCACAGTACATGGGCATATAAACTTCCTTAACCACTAACACCGACTCATATCAAGCCAACTTAGCTCTGATACCAAAAACTGTCACGACCCAAAAATTAGAGTAAATTTTTTGTTTTTCTTTTATATTTAATTCTTACCTTCCTCTCATCGTGAGCATCCTACCAATAGTTGGGCTATGATTCGGTGTTAGTCCCCTCACACTACTTACCATTCCATTTCCATGTTACATTTACATATTATGATTTTTCTATCCTTTGACTTAAACTAATACATTCACAATTGGATTTACTTAACCTTACATCCCCGACCTCATATCCGTTTATAGTATTGTGCATTTACATGTTCAAATACAAAACTATACAAATGTGTATACCTGACTCTGTAAGACCCGATTTTATCGTAAGGGCAAAAAGGGAATGAATAAAAATTTTTTAGTGCATTTAAAAATGCAAAGGGATTGAAATGGTATTTTCGAACACGTGCAAGGGTAAAACGATCAAAAGACCAAAATTCGATATTAATCGGGAGAAGAAAATTTAATTAAAATTATGGGAATGAGAAATCTTGATCAATAACGAAGAAATAACTAAATTTCAGGTTAAAATGATCAAGATATGAGTTTATTGGAATCAACCAGAAATTTTACTTCGAAAAATAATCCCGAAAGTAATCAAAAAATTTTCTCGAAAGACGAAATAATACTGATAAATTCATTTACAGAATAAATAAATAAAATAATAAATTTTAGATATTTTGAGAAAATAATAATATTTTAATCAATTAAAATAATAAATAAAATAATAAATAATAAATAAAATAATTGAAAAAAAAATCGTGAAAGATCGCGAAACTGGAAACAGAACATAAGTGAGGGAGCCGAGCCCCCTCTGCCTCACCGATGGAGGCAGTCGACGTCGGGCCCAGGCGAGCTGGCTGAAAAGGGTGACCGCGAGCCACGGTCGGCACCACCAGCTCGGAGGAACGACGATCAACGAAAGGGGAGATAGAAAAAAAATGAGAAACTGAAAAGGGAGAAAAGAAGAACCAGTGACCGGCGTCGATCTAGGCCCGACCACCGCCAGCCGAGGGAGCGCCATAGGAAGACCGGTCGATTGGTGGCAGCCTTGGCCGGTAAAACGGCAGCCAACGCCAAAAAACGGTGGCCAGTGCCGAAAAACGATGAAAAATAGAAAGGATGCCCAAGCCGGAATGGAGCAAGGCTAGACCGGCCACTTTCCAGCAGCCTTGAACAAAACCAACCCCAGATCCGTGCATTGGACGGCCCAGCGAAGCCACTGGCGGTGAAAACCGACGGAGAACCGGTTGGCAAGCACTGAACTTGCCGAACCGGACTAAACCGTCGGTCTGAACTTGGCTAAACTGGATCAGACCAGTTCTACCAAAAAGAAAAGGAAAAAGGAAGAAAAAGGGAAAAAGAAAAAGAGGAAAAATTGGAAAAAAATCCAGTGATGCAATCGAGCTACGGGTAAGTCGGTAAGCGGTCGAATTGACCGATTTAAATTTTGAAATATTTAATTTGATTAATATTCGACTGGAAATTTACCCGAAAAAATATTAAATTGTGTAGCTCGACAATTGGCGTCAACCGAGAGCTCGAGATAGCTTCGATTTGTGTACTATCATGGAATCTCGAGTAAGTACCATTTATTTATGACAATTTGCATCGTTTTGCGTGTTGATGAATTACAAATTTAATTTTCGCATAAATGAATTAAATTATGAAAAATTGGATAAATTGTCATAAATACTAAATTGAGATATCCAAGTATTTAGAACGAGGCTCAATAATTACTGATGGGCCCAGTGAGCCCAATAGGCCTTGATAATGTGAATAGTAAGTGTGGTAAACGGGATTAAGGCTGATTAAGGCCTATTATGGTGCAATCGGGCCCATTATGGGTAAACGAGCCCAATGATTTAAATTAAGGCCAGAAAATATGAAATACAATTAAATTGAATTGTATTTGACCTGATGAACATTTATCCGCAGTGCCAGAGATTTGATTTGGATTCGAAGCAAATCGGACTGCATGACGAGTCATCAGTGGAAAGGTCAGACTGTACAGAAAATGAGGTAAGGAAATTGTGTGAGTAGCTAGAGGTAGCTACGCGTATTTTAATAGTTTTGTATACACTGAATATGTATGTATACACTGATATTGTACAAAAGGTCCTAAAAGTGGTTTAAATGATTTTAAGGATCGAAATAGGTGAAAAGACTATTTTACCCTTATTGAGGGAAGTTCACCTAGGGATGGTGAAAGTATGACATGCATGAAATGCATGATTTAAGGAATATTTCGAATTAAAGAATTTTATTAGTTTTAATCAAAGCAGATCGATAGATTGGCCAATAACTGCATAAATTTCACAAGATAACACTACTCAGGTTTATTCATATTTAAATGAAATTCTTTGGAAAACGGGCCAACTATCAATTTTATATGGAAACAGATAATGCTGCCATATAGTTCGCACTATATTTGCGTTTGTGAATGTGCATAAAATGTGTTTGAGCGGTTGCTCACACTGATTTGTGTGACATCATATGCATGAAATATGCTAGAGCGGTTGCTCGCACTGATTTATGATTTGATATGCATGAGAAGTGCTAGAGCCTAGCTCACACTCTGTTTTGACATGTTTTGACTTGTTTTAACTTGGTATGCATAAAAGGTGCTGGAGCGATTGTTTGCACTAGTTTTTATGGTTTGATATGCATGATAGATGCTGGAGCCTAGCTCGCATCCTGTTTTGATATGAAATTGCATAAAGTCGTGCTAGAGTGTAACTCGCACAAGATTTGATTTATTTATGCATAAAACCATGCTGGAGTGTAACTAGCACCAGATTTGATTCATTTTATGCATAGCACTGTGCTGGAGCTTGCTCGCACAAAGTTTTATATGGTTTTATAATTCATTTGAAAGTCGTATTGGAGTTTTTCTTGTACCAGATTTTCACTGAGTTTTTATACATATCCGTACTAGAGCATTGCTCGTACGTGGATTTTACTTGAATTTATAATCAGTTTAAGTTGTACTAGAGTGCTGCTCGTATGCAGATTTTACTACTTTTTATGACACAGTGCTAGAGCTTCGCTCGTACGAGGTTTTCAGATATCATGAATATGCATGGAGCCATGCTAGAGCTTCGCTCGCACGAGGTTTTCAGATATCATGAATATGCATGGAGCCGTGCTAGAGCTTCGCTCACACAGGAATTTATATGACATGCATATAGCCGTGTTGGAGCCTCCTGTAGACTGTGTGTCATAGTGAGATGATATGCTCACACGTGCATACTGAGAGATACTTGACATGGGTGGATAAGACCTATTACAGGCACCCCTGATTGAGCTTGGGTTCACGGAGTACATTATACCGTGTATGTCACGCGGAGTACGCTATACCATGGGGATTGTTGGAGTGGAGTGGCATTAGCCACGAGGCAGCAAGCCTTGCCCTCGCAATCCTGGTGTTATGTTGTTCTGGCGGGTAGGACGACCCACCTCCCGTTTCAGGTGTGATACCCCGCACACTAGGTATCGTGTTGCTAGGGATCACTAGGATATGGCCATAGTCCTCGATGTTACTGATATAATTACCTACATGTCTCACATGATATAACTATTGGTCTATAGACCAGGGTAGACTCGAGGGAGGGGTCAGGCCCCCGATTTTATGATTTTGTACTACGATGATAGATTTTTCTGAGAATTTTATAACGAATTGTTTTATAAGATGATTAATCCGGAAGGGTTGTTTTATTCTGCGTTTTAAATGAAATGATTTGAATGTAGTAGCATGACGATGTTTTGTTTTCCAAGCTTTCATTTCTAATTCATGATTTATCTTACATGACATGAAAGAATGCATGATCTGGATTTGCTTCATGCTCATTATAATTTAATGATGTCACAGAAAATTCCTTTGATGCATGAATTACATGATTTTCTATATGCACAAATAGTTTTGGATAAACTATGTTTTAAGGTATGCATGATTTTGTGCTTGAGATTTTAATGAAAAGAAATGGATTTTAAGGGCATGGCATTATGAGCATGTAGATAGTGGAGCTATCTACTTACTTGCATAATTGCCTTACTGAGCGTGTGGTTTACTCACCCCCTTTATTTTCTCATCTTTTCAGAGCACTCACAGTAATTAGTAAGCAACTGAGAACTTGCATGCTTGGTATTTGTTGCTTCCCATCGAGAGACAGGTATACACATTTGTATAGTTTGTATCCAAATATGTAATGCACAATACTGTAAACAGATATGATGTCGGGGATGTAGAGTTATAAATACCATTGTGTATGTATTTATTTAAAGTCAAAGGATAGTAAACTCTGATATGTGAATGAAATTATGAAAATGGAATGGTAAATAGTTGAGATGTGACTAACACCGAATCATAGCCCAACTGTTTGTAGGATGGTCACGATGAGAGAAAGGTAAGAATTAAATAATAAATGAAAAAGCCAAAAATTTACTCTGATTTTTAGTTAAATTGGGTCGTGACAGACTCATGATGGGAAGCAGCAGATACCAAGATGCAAGTTCTCAACCGCTCACTAACTATTGCGAGTGCTCTGAAAAGATGGAAAATAAGGGGGTGAGCAAACCACATGCTGAGTAAGGCAATTATGCAAGTAAGTAGATAGCTCCACTATCTACATGCTCATAATGTCATGCCCTTAGATTCATTTCTTTTTGTTAAAATCTCACGCACAAAATCATGCATACATTAATGCCATAGTTTATAAAAACTATTCGTGCATATAGAAATCATGCAACTCATGCATCAATGGCATTTTATGTAAAATCATAAAATCATAATTAGAATGAAATAAATCAAGATCATGCATTAATTCATGCCATGTGACACCAATCATGAAAGACAATTCTTTTCATGAATTTGTAATTAAAGCATAGAAAACTCCTCATGCTACTGCATTAAATCACTTCATTAAAACACAGTATAAAATAACCCCAAGGGGTTAAACATCTCATAAATAAATCTCAAACTCATAAAATAATTCGTTATAAAATTCTGTTATAAAAGCACCCTTCTTTTAGGGTCACATATCATAAAATCCTTTGAAAATCTATCATTATAGTAGAAAATCATATCTCAATGAAAATCATAAAATCAGGGGCCTGACCCTCCCTCGGGTTTACCCTGGTCTATCGAGACCAAAAGTTATATCATGTGAGACATGTAGGTGACTATATCAGTAACATCGAGGACTATGGCCATAACCTAGTGATCCCTAGCTACACGGTACCTAGTGTGCGAGGTATCACACTTGAAACGGGAGATAGGTCACTCCTGCCGCCAGAACAACATAACATCAGGATTGCGAGGGTAAGGCTTGCTGCCTCGTGGCTAATGCCACTCCACTCCAACAATCCCCACGATATAGCGTATTCCATGTGATATACACGGTACATCGTACTCTGTGAACCCAATCTCAATTAGGGGGTGCCTGTAATAGGTCTTATCCACCCATGCCAAATATGTCTCAGTATGCACGTGTGGACATATCATCTCACTGTGACACACAGTCTGCAAGAGGCTCCAACACGGCTATATGCATGTCATATAAATCCCTGTGCGAGCGAAGCTCTAGCACGACTCTATGCATATTCATGATATCTGAAAACCTCGTGCAAGCGAAGCTCTAGCACGTTTTCATAAAAATCAGTAAAATCTGCATACGAATAGCATGCCAGTACGACTTTAAAAGAGTTATAAATCCATATAAAATCATGTGCGAGCAAGCTCCAGCACGATTTTATGCATAAAATCCATCAAAACCTCGTACGAGCAATACTCCAGCACGAATGAATGCTCAAGTAAATCAAAACTCATGCGAGTTACACTCCAGCACGACTTATGAAATTAAATTGATTAAGTCAAGTACAAGCAAGGCTCCAATACGACTTTATGCAATTATCATATCAAAACAGGATGCGAGCTAAGCTGCAACACCTCTCATGCATGTCAAATCATTAAAATTAACGCGAGCAAACACTCTAGCAACTTTTTATGCATATCTCAAACGCAGATATTGTGCGAGTTATGCGCCAGCACTATTTGTTTTCATATAAACTTAATAGTTGGCCCATTTTTCAAAGAAATTTTATTTAAATCTAAATAACACTTACGTAGTGTTATCTTGTGAAATTTATGCAATTACTGGCCAATATACCGATTTGATTTGCTAAAATGCCACGAAAATTCTTCAAATCATGCATTTCATGCATGTCATGCTTTCACCATCCTTAGGTGAATTTCCCTCAATAGGGTAAAATAGCCTTTTACATATTTCGAGTCCTTAAAATCTTTAATTTATTTCTAAGACCTTTAAACATTTTCAGTGTATACAAAAGCTATTAAAATACGTGTGGCTACCTCTAGCTACTCACACAATTCCCTTACCTCATTTTTCTATACAGTCTGACCTTTCCACTGATGACTCGTCACGCAGTCTGATTTGCTCCCAATCCAATCTCTGGAACTACGGATAAATATTCATCAGATCAAATACAATATAATTAATTGTATTTCATATTTTCTGGGCTTAATTTAAATCATTGAGCCCATTTACCCATATTGGGCTTGATTGTACCATAATGGGTCTTAATCGGCCTTAAGCTTGTTTTCCACTTACTATTCATAATTGGGCGCATCAGTATTTATTTGGCTTTGTTCTAAACTCTTGAATAAGTCAATTAATTATTTACGATCATTTATCTCTAATTCCATAATATAATTCATTTTATGCAAAAATTAAATTCTTAATTTATGCAGTAATTTTTAACATGCATAACTATGTAAATTATCATAAATAAGGGTTACTTACCCGAGATTCCATGACCGTACGTAAATCGAGGCTAACTCAAACTCTCGTTTGACGTCAATTGTCGAACTACACAATTACATATTTTTTCGGGTCAATTTCCAGTCGAATATTAATCAAATTAAATATTTCAAAATTTAAATCGATCAATTTCGACCACTTACCGACTTACCCGTAGCTCGATTGCATCACTGTGATTTTTTTCCAATTTTTCCACTTTTTCTTTTTCCCTTTTTATTTCCTTTTTTCTTCTTTTCTTTTCTTTCTGGTTTAACTGGTCTGGTCCGGTTCAGCATACCATCACTGCACTGAACCGGTCCATACCGGTTCAAGCTCAACTTTGTCGTTCATGCGTCTCCGACCGGTTCTTGGCACGATTCCAGTTCTGTTCGGCTCGACTGCACCTAGGGAGTCTTCATTTGGCCTCGGGTTGGACTGAATCACGCCAATGATCGTCGAATTTCTCCTCTTTCCGCGACTTCCTCTCTTCGATCCACGGTCTCATTGCACATGGCTGTGCGGGTCAGCTTCCTGGGGTGCCGATCGACCTTCGCCGTCTGCCTCCTCGCATCTTCCGTCGGTGGTTTCATCAGAGCCGAAGGAATTCATTTCCCTCGGTTTTCAATTTCGTTTGCCTTTCCAGAAATCGCATTTCACGATTTCTTATTTTTTTAATTTATTTTATTATTTTTAATTTATTTTATTATTGTTTTAATCAATAAAATATTAATTTAATCCCTAAAATATCTAAAAAAATTCTTATTTAATTCTTTTAACCCATAAATGAATTTATCAGTCTTATTTCATCTTTTCGGTATATTTTTCCAATATTTTCGGGATAATTTGTCAATGTGAAAATTCCGATTTATTCCAATAAATTCATATCTTGATTAATTGGACTCGAAATTTAATTATTTTTTCGTTATTGATCTAGATTTCTCAATTCCATATTTTTAATGAAATTTCCTTATCGAATTTATACCGAATTTTGCTATTTTAACCGTTTTACCCTTGCATGTGTTCGAAATCAAACCAGTCCAACTTTCCTTCACAAACACTCATTCATTTCGTGTTTTAAATCCTTATCTCCGGTCTGAATCCCAATCGTTTTATTTGTGACCATTTCAATCCTTCATTTGACCTTTAAATGCATTCGAAAATTTTTATTCATTCTATTTGCATTTTTCATTCACGTACAACTCTTCTTATGATTCAATTTACATATAACCATGTTTACATTATTTGAATCATAAGAACTTATGATAAAAATCGGGTCTTACAATACATGTTCTTCATCTCTAGGTTATGGCCTCGATTCTGTCCAGCTGCTGTCCTGTTTCTATTTCCAGGTGATGTCCGTGAACTTCTGCGCCAGCTACTGTCCGTGCTACATCCAGGCTGCCTCCCTACATCCAGCTATTGTGGCACGATTTTCTGCTACACGGGTCCTCGACATACTGTGCTGATCACAACATGCTCCAGCTGCTGCTCCATGTTCTGTCATATACAGCTGCCATCTATCTTAAGGAAACTGTAAAATAGAGAAATGCAAGCTCTAGAGGTCACGCTTGGCTTTATTTTCTGCACCACAACCAACATCATTCCAAGCCGTATCTCTGCATCAACTGGGCACTGGTTACTGGAGCAAGATGCACACACAGTAGCTGCTGTCACCACGTCTTACCGAGTAGCACATCTAAAGTTTTCCTGCTATGCTCAGCAAAGCAGATCAGCAAACATTGTTAAAATGCAAGTTTACAGCAGTAAATGAAGAACAAAAAAAAAAAAACTTACAATGATTGAAACTAAAAGCTAAAACAAAGAAAGAATATGAACAGTAGAAGCATTCTAAAACAGGGGAGAACAGAGGTATGGATTGCTGGTACAGTCCACTGCTATGGTGCAGTCCATCATCGACCAGCAACTTCCTCCCATCACTCAGCCTCTGTAAAATGAAAGAGAACAGAAAAATCAATGCACAAACGGTCTTAAACTAGCTGCTTAATCTTAAACTAAAATATAATGAAAAGAGCAGTAAACAAGAAAATGAAAAATCCAGCGGCCACTATCAAGCATTCTTTTCGTTTCAGCCTTAACCAATCTCGTTTGCTTCATGCCAATCATCATGCAATACACCACTTAAAGAGTAACAAGAAAGACCAAATGTAAGAAAGCAGAAGAATTAGAAAGTATTAATGAAATGATGATTCATGTAAAAAAAAAAAAAGGTCTCTCGGTTCTGCCCAGAACATGCAAACTCGAGAGCTTGAGAAGGAAAAATGGAAACGTAAACTAATCGTGAAGATGAACTTTGCAAAAAAAATAAATTATTAAATCTTAAACTTGGACAAAAATAAACTTGTGAAACCGAGAATACAAAACATGGTGAATAAAAATTAATGCTAAAACTAAGAAAATTGGAACCATGAAACTATTCATAAAATAAAGAAATTGGAAATTAACATGAACAGTAGCTAAACAAGAGTATAATAACAATCGGTGGGAAAAAAAAACTGATCGGAAAAGCTTAAAAGAAAAATTAAAACTAAAACTACTCCTAAATTACTCTACACTACTCCTACCCTAAATTCTACCCTAGGCTACCTACACTACTTTATTTTTTTCAGTTGCCATCATGTTCTATTTATACACACTTAGGGGAACAATGGTAATTTTCCATCCTAGATGAGTTGGCATTGTTTGACCATTTGTCTTCCTTTGATTTACTACAGAGTAGATATTTTCATGTCACTCGTCTTTTTGTCCAATTGGCTGTGCGATGTGGCCCGGCGTGTATCTTCCAGAAGGTTGGCATGATGTCTATCGATCTTATCGTTTCGGAGCGAATAAAATACGGACACCTGGCATCACGCGTGTCTAGACGACTGGTGACTCGGTCTGTAAATTGCAAGTGGTCCAATCTCCTTTAGCCTATTTTCAGCCCAATTTTGATCGAAACGATTGAGTTTCATCCGAATTTAATTTACCTGCACATTAAAGAATTTAATTAAATAAAGGGGATAATTAATAAAATAAATTGGGGATTTAAATAATTTATTAAGAAATTAAGCACAAATAATTCTATTAAAAATAGAATTATCATACCCCCAAACTTAAGCTTTTGCTTGTCCTCAAGCAAAATAAAACAAATGTAGGAATGACAAGTACTAAACACAATAATTTCCCCAATATTATCCTTAAAGATAAAGTACAAACTATGATACCAAAGATTTATAATTACAAGTCCAATATTCAGAATCATTCAATCATAAGTCCTAACATAAATTGGACTCCTCGTTTGTTTGTGAAAATGTCAAAGCCACTTCACAGTACATTACCCGGATCAGATTATGCAAACACAGTGAATGCAAAGTCAATGACATGTGATCATTCCTATAAGTTTGCTTTTCACTTCTCTCTCTACAATGTAGTCACACTTAACCAAAGATCAATAGGACTTCCTTAAACTTGTAATGTAAGGTTGGGGCTAAGGTATGATAAAGTTGATTTAGGTTTAATTACAGCTTAACATGCAATACTTCTAGGATCTTTAATGTAAGAGCTCAAATTATTTCCCCCAAACTTCTTTCTTTTGCTAAACATTTTATTCTATTTTTGTATTTTTCTTCTTCTCTTTTCATTTTCTTTTTCTTTCATTTTTTTTCATTTTTTTCATCATTTTTTTTTAATTTTCACTATCACCAGATACCCATATGTACAAAGCTCACAATATATCCCAATGACTTTTCATGCTTTCGGGGTAAGTGATAGGAACAAAGTATTTAAGCTAAGGAAAATATGCAAGTGTATTTACAGAGAAAAGCTTATTTGGCCCAGATGGGTGACTAGGGGTAAAATATGTACAAGGTTAGCTAGAAAGGCTCAAACGATCCAAAGATGGCCTAAATCATTTCCCTAATTAAGTGTGATCGAATATTTTACCTCGAGATCAGATTAAACAAATTCTAGAATATGATGCACAAAATCAACTGAACAAATGCAATCCTATGTCCACATAAGATTTCTCTAAATAAATATACAGATTCATGACATGACATGTGCATAAAATGAGGAAATCAGAATTAGAATCAAGACAAATTCAAGAATTCAACTTCCTGCTTTCTTATAATCATGCTTCTTAGTCAATCAAAGTCAGACTAAATCTTGAGGGTCATATTATCGGAATATGGGAAAACTACATACTAAGTACTAAATCATCCCAAAATCAAACAGTAAAGGCTCAGATTTTCAAAAAAAATTTCAATTTTGTCCAAAATTGCTCAAGTGATATCCCCTCCCCCAAACTTAAAGTGCACAGTGTTCTCAGTGTGCAGATAATGTAAGAATTGAAGCTCAAGAACAAAGTACTCCCTTTTTGATGATGATGAACAATTGAAGCTTGATTAAAAACGTAAAACTAGAAAAGCAACCTACAAAATAAACAAAGAAAGAAAAAGCAAAAGAAAAAAAAAATGTACAAAGAGTGAAAAGAAAAAAAACAACCACTTCAAATGCAACTGAAGAACACAACACTCAGCAGTAGGGCGAAGAGTAGGAGGATCAGCCAGAGTGGTGACAGAATGTTAACAGTTAAATCCTCTTGAGCTCTATCTACTTCCATTCTTCTTTCTGATTTCTTATGCTCAAGCCTTATATCCTAATCAAACTCCATCTTAAAACACTCTTGAGAGTCATCAGGGAGCTTCAAAGGTTTGAAAACATTAAACTTTACTTCCTGATCTTGGACTCTCATCATTAACTCCCCCTTCTGTACATCAATTAAGGTTCTACCAGTTGCTAGGAAAGGTCTGCCTAGTATAATGGGGACTTCCCTGTCTTCCTCCATGTCTAAAACAATAAACTCTGTAGGGAAAATAAATTTGTCCACATTTACTAACACATCACCAATGACCCTCTTTGGATATTTAATGGATCGATCTGCTAGCTGAAGGGTCACTGTAGTGGGCTTGACATCCCTTATTCCTAACTTCTGATAGATAGACAAAGGCATTAGATTGATATTGGCTCCTAAATCACACAGGGCTCTACCAAAGAATAGATTTCAAATAGTGCAGGGTATGGTAAAACTATCGGGATCCTTTAGCTTGAAGGGTAGTTTCCTCTGAATAATTGGACTACATTCCTCAGTTAAAGCCATCGTCTCATAGTCTTCCAATCTTCTCTTCCACGAGAGGATATCCTTCAGGAACTTCACGTAACTCGACATTTACTCTAAAGCATCTGCGAAAGGAATGTTGATGTGAAGTTTCTTAAAAACTTCAAGAAATTTGGCAAATTGTTGATCCATTTTTTTTGATTTTGGAACCTCTAAGGAAAAGGTACTGGTGGTTTAACTGGAGGGGATGTAGTGGAAATATTTGTAGCGTCAGAGGACGAGGAATGCTGTGAAGTAGAAGAAGGTATAGATGAAGAAGCACCTATCTTTGATTCCTTTGCAACCTGATCTTTAGGTTCCTGCTCTTTCTGAGCTGCCTCTTTAGAACTTATGGGCTCTACCACTGTGGACTTAACAGGATTAGACTTAACTTGTGGTTCATCTAGCTCTTTACCACTCCTAAGGGTGATGGATTTAACATGTTCTTTACCCTTCCTTTTCCTAACAGGATTAGCTTTAGTGTTACTAGGAAGGGTCCCTTGTGGACGTTGACTAAGAGTATTGGTTATTTGTCTAACCTGAACTTCTAAATTCTTGATTGAGGCAGCTTGATTTTACAGGATCGTTGTGAACATTTCCTCAAATGTATGCTTCTTTTCAGCTGCTGGTGCATGTAAATGTTGTGGCTGCATAGGTTGTGGTGGTGGTGGTGGTTGATGGAAGTGAGATGGATGATGCTAAAATTGAGGTGGGGATGGTTGATGAGGTGGATGATAAAGAAATTGAGGCTGTGGTGGTACATGAACTGGTGGAGCTTGAAAACCAGGGGGTCCTACAGATATGGAGTTAGAAGATTTCCTTTGATTTTGGCTCCAAGAAAAATTAGGATGGCTCCTCCACCCAGCGTTGTAGGTGTTTGAAAATAGGTTGTTTTGTTGCTTCTGAGAGGGGGCAACGTACTAAACCTATTCTAAGTTAAGCAGACACCTATCCACATAGTGTATACAACCACATAGATCACATAAAAGAAAAGGACTTTAGACAGAATACACAGGGTTAGGACTGGTAAAAGGATTATGCTGAGTACTAAGTGATTCTACCTTTTTTGTAAGGTTAGCTATTTGAGAGGTCAAGGTAGATAGCGTGTCGAGCTCATTGATACCCGTTGACTTCTTAGGTAGTTGCCTCTCCGAAGACCATAGATAGTTGTTAGCAGTCATCTTGTCTAAGAGCTCGTAAGCTTCCTCCTCTGTTTTGTACATTAGAGCTCCACCTGTAGCAGCGTCAACAATGGTCCTATTTTGGCTTGTAAGTCCGTTGTAAAAGGTTTGGACTTACAGGCACAAAGGTAGGCCATGATGAGGGCACTTCCTATGAAGCTCCTTGTATGTTTCCCAAGCTTTGTAAAGAGATTCAGAATCAAACTGGGCAAAGGAAGATATGTCACTATGGAGTCTGGCCATTTTAGAGGGAGGGAAAAACTTAGCTAAAAATTGATGGGCTAACTCATCCCAAGTAGAAATAAATCCTGAAGGCAAGGAGGTTAACCAGTGTCGTGCCCTAACTCTAAGCGAGAAGGGGAATAATCTAAGCCTAAGTGCATCATCAGATAATTCATTGTGATTGATGGTGTTACACAGGTCCAGGAATTACCCGAGGTGAGCATGTGGGTCGTCATGAGGAAGCCCACTGAACTGTAGTGAAGTCTGGATCATCTGGAGGATTGAAGGCTTAATTTAAAAATTGTTTGCATGGACAGCTGGGTGCCAAATGTTGGTATAATATCCCTCAATCGTTGGCATTACATAATCTCTAACGATTTTAATTTCTCTATTTTATGTCATAGTGTTTTGCAGCGGAGCTATTAATTTCCTAGAATCCTTTCTGATTTTCCTAAATGTTCTTTCAATTTCAGGATCTAAAGGAAAGTAATCATAACTCCTGGCTCTACGGATGCAAACATCACAAAGTCCTTAAATTTTTTTAAGTTTTTAAATTTTTTAATTTTTTTATAGAAAACTTTACTAACTAGATTGATTCTCTAAATATTTACAACCTAAATATTTACAAGCTAGAATTACACCTAAGCATAATTTCACCGATATTAATTAATGGCTAATTAAGACTTCCCTGGCAACGGCGCCAAAAACTTTGTACGAGTTACGCCCACTCTGAGTGACCTAGACGTTCTATCTGCAAGTGCACAGATCGTACAAGTAATAATGGGATTTGAGTCCCGGATTATCGTCCCACAGAGAAGTTGATTAGCCTAATTAACTACTGGTTAATCTTACCCTAAGTATATCCTAGGAAAGTATGAATTTATGATGGGTGATCAACAAGGCTAACAATATTTAAAATAATAAAAACTATAAAATAAAGAAAATAAAACCGAGCTAAAATTAAGCATTACCCTACAAAAGATAATTAAAATAGTTAAAATTAATTAATGCAATTAAACTAAAATGCAAATATGAAAATAAAGAAACAAAATTAATTAAATTAAAATTAAACAAACCTAAAATAAAATATACATGTAATTAAACTACTTAATAAAAATGCAAATTTAACTAACTTAAAATTTAGTGAAATAAAATCCAAGAAAAAAAAAACTACAAGTCTAAATGTCTAAAATATTAATTCTAAATTAATCCTAATTATATCTAATTACTAACTTAACAATAAAATCTAACTAATGCATGATAAATTTTTTTTTTCATTTTTCAATTTAAAATGAAAACTTAAAAATGCATAAAATGATTTTACTCTAATTTAATTCTAATTGCAACACCTATTACTAAAATAAAAATTAACTAATGACATAATTAAATCTAAATTCTAAACTAGTCAAGCAATTGAACTATAGCTAATCATGCAAATAAATTTAAAACTCTACCTTCTTAATCTAACAAATTAAATTGAAATTAAGCTATTCCAAAATGCATGAAAATGAATTTTGTAGCTAAAATGCAATGGCCAAACAAGGCCTTAACCAATCTTGCCAGCCGAGTGGTCCCGATTTTGATGCACTGTACATGTTCTTCATCTCCAGGTGATGGCCTCAGTTCTGTCCAGCTGCTGCCCTGCTTCTATTTCCAGGTGATGTCCGTGAACTTCTGCACCAGCTGCTGTCCGTGCTGCATCCAGGCTGCTTCCCTACATCCAACTGTTGTTGCACGATTTTCTGCTACACGGGTCCTCGACATATTGTGCTGATCACAACCTGCTCCAGCTGCTGCTCCATGTTCTGTCATATACTACTGCCATCTATCTAGAGGAAACCGTAAAACAGAGAAATGCAAGCTCCAGAGGTCACGTTTGGCTTCATTTTCTACACCACAACCAACAACATTCCAAGCCGTATCTCTGCATCGGCTGGGCACTGGTTACTTGAGCAAGACGCACACACAGCAGCTGCTGTCACCACGTCTTGCCGAGTAGCACATCAAAAATTTTCCTGTTATGCTCAGCAAAGCAGACCAACAAACATTGTTAAAATGCAAGTTTACAGCAGTAAATAAAGAACAAAAAAAAACTTAAAATGACTGAAACTAAAAGCTAAAACAAAGAAAGAAGATGAACAGTATAAGCATTATAAAACATGGGAGAATTGAGGTATGGATTACTGGTTCGGTCCATTGCTATGGTGCAGTCCATCTTATGTTCAGTGCAGTCCATCATTGACCAACAACTTCCTCCCGTCACTCAGCCTCTGCAAAATGAAAGAGAACAGAAAAATCAATGCACAAACGATCTTAAACTAGCTGCTTAATCTTAAACTAAAATATAATGAAAAGAGCAGTAAACAAGAAAATGAAAAATCCAGTGGCCACTATCAAGCATTCTTCTCGGTTCAGCCTTAACCAGTCTCTTTTGCTTCATGCCAATCATCATGCAATACACCACTTAAAGAGTAACAAGAAAGACCGAATGTAAGAAAGCATAAGTATTAGAAAGTATTAATGAAATGATGATTTATGCAAAAAAAAAAAGGTCTCTCGGTTCTGTCCAGAACATGCAAACCCGAGAGCTTGAGAAGGAAAAATGGAAACGTAAACTAATCGTGAAGATGAACTTTGCAGAAAAAAATAAATTATTAAATATTAAACTTAGACAAAAATAAACTTGTGAAACCGAGAATACAAAACATGGTGAATAAAAATTAATGCTAAAACTAAGAAAATTGAAACCATCAAACTATTCATAAAATAAATTAATTTGAAATTAACATGAATAGTAGCTAAAAAAAGAATAAAATAACAAGCGGTGGGAAAAAAAATTGATCGAAAAAGCTTAAAAGAAAAATTAAAACTGAAACTACTCCTAAATTACTCTACACTACTCCTACCCTAAATTCTACCCTAGGCTACCTACACTACTTTATTTTTTTCAATTGCCATCCTGTTTTATTTATACACACACTTACGGGTATAATGGTAATTTTTCATCCTAGATGAGTTGGCATTGTTTGGCCACTTGTCTTCCTTTGATTTGCTGCAGAGTAGATATTTCCATGTCACTCGTCTTTTTGTCCAATTGGCTATGTGATGTGGCCCGACGTGTGTCTTCTAGAAGGTTGGCATGGTGTCCGTCGATCTTATCGTTTTAGAGCGAATAAAATACCGACACCTGGCATCACGTGTGTCCAGACGACTGGTGACTCGGTCTGTAAATTGGAAGTGGTCTAGTCTCCTTTAGCCCATTTTCAGTCCAATTTTGACTGAAACGACTGAGTTTCATCCAGATTTAATTTACCTGCACATTAAAGAATTTTAATTAAATAAAGGGGATAATTAATAAAATAAATTGGGGGTTTAAATAATTAATTAAGAAATTAAGCACAAATAATTCTATTAAAAATAAAATTATCAATGGCACCGTACGAGGCTTTGGATGGCCACAGATGTCGTTCCCCTATTAGATGGGAAGACGTGGGTGACTGAAAGATTTCTGCTCCTGATTTGGTCATGAAAGCCTCGGAGGATGTTCAGTTGATATGTGATAGAATGCAAACAGCTCAGAGCAGATAGAAGAGTTATGCTGACAGGAGACGGAGGCCACTAGAGTTTGCAGTTGGCGAGTCAGTGTTCCTGAAGCTTTCTCCTTCCGATGGTATAGCAAGATTCGAGAAGAGAGGCAGGCTAAGTCCTCGCTACATTGGACCCTTTGAGATACTGGATCGAGTGGGAGATAAGGCCTATAGGTTGGCATTGCCACCAGACTTATCAAGTGTACATAATGTCTGCCACATTTCGATGATTCGGAAGTATTACCCGAATCCAGCACATGTGATCAGTTATAAGCTACTAGAGCTGAGAGAGGACATATCATATGTTGCAAGGCCGATTCGGATACTAGATAGGAAGGAAAAGGTCTTGATGTCGAAGTGTCACACCCCGACTCCGGTGCTCTTCATTCATGCATATACCACATACACTTGGGCTACGAGCCGATGTAACTACTAATTTCATACATTTATAATAGAGATATTTGAAACTTTAAATCACACTCTCAGGCATGTGTGTAGCTATATAAAATCTATTTAAATAAATAATATATCTTTACATAACATCCCCATACAATATCCTCATTTTCAATGTATAACTGTACGATACAAATACGATAGATACAAATTGTTTTTGTATATACATTTCTTATACCTTAGTAACTAGTAGTAGCTGACCAACACAAAACCAATCTGGAAACCACCGCACTGTTCTACTTCTCAGCATCTGGAGGGGAAAAATAGTGGGATGAGCAAACCACAGCTCAGTAAGGAAAAATATGCTAACAGGTAGATATTGTACTATCTACATAGCCCATGCATGATCAACAAAATCATCTTTCATTATAAATGAAAATATCAATGGAAAAAGGGCATTTAAACATTCTTCTCTCATAGGCAATTTTCATAAAAACCAATGCTCAATGCTCCCATTTGAAAACATGTCATAAAATAGTGTTATCACAATACAAGCATTTAAAATCAAGACATTTATCAAATCACATTATTTCTTTCCTTTTCAAAAACCATTTATTTTCATCAATTTTCTCTTATCTCTGAGAGAGGTAGAGAGCTTTAGGCAAACAAATATCCACGACATATGGCCATAGTTAGTTATCCCAGGCGTCACTGATTAGGTGTGCATAGTGCATCACTCGTCTGAAGGGGGATGGGTCAATCCTACCCCTCGGCTCATCTCAATCATCATCATCATCTTCCTCATCATATCACATATATTCACGGTACAACGTACTCCATGTGTCATCTACGCGATACTCGTACCCTCGTGCACACAGCACGGTACATAGTATTCCCCAGACAACTACACGATACAGCATACGCCCGTGGACCCAGTCCATCAACCCTACAATGACGGACTCATCATCCTAACCCATGTCTCATATACCAGGTGAGCAGAATCAGTGTGACACACAGTCTCCTCAAGGCTCTAGCTTGGCATATCTCACTGCGAGCATGTGAGATCCGCATCTTTGTATGATATTCCTTATGATTTCCATATTGTAAGACATTATTATATGTTAATGGATTCATAAGATGGTTGATTCGGATTTGATAAATGTGGATGAAATGAAATAACATACGTAAAATTGAATAAGGATAAATTGGGAAAGCAGGGACCCAACAAGTTTGTTTAAGGAATTTAATCGAGTTGACTAAAAATAAGGAATTAAAATAGGGAAAAGATTATGGATTTATGGAAGAAAGTCAATTTAATTTGGTCCCGAACACGCACAAGGGTATAATGGTCAAAAGACCAAAATTCGGTATAAATTCGATAAGTAATTTTCATTAAAATATGGAATTTGTGAAATCTGGATCAATAACGAGAAAATAGTTAATTTCGAGTCTAATTGATCTAGATATAAATTTATAGGAATTTATGGAAATTAATTTGAAATTAATCAAGATTTATAATTTGAAAACAAATTATCCTAAAAATAATCAAAAAAATATACCGGAAAGACGAAAATAGACCGATAAATCCATTTATTGATTAAATGGATAAAATAATATTTTTTAGGATATTTTAGAGATATTTTGGGTATTTTTAATATATTTAATTGAATAAAATAATAATAAATAAATTAATAATTAATTAATTAAAAAAAATCAAAAAATCTAAAATTTGGGGAGAGAGAAACTCGAAAAATCAACCCACTGAACCCGATTTTGCAACCCAACGCCCCCGACGAGCCACCGGTGGCCGACGAGCCCAGCTGACGGAGAAGGTAGAGGAGAGTCTAACAGTCCATTGGTACTGGTAACGCGCGCTGACGGCACCGATTTTCGACGAATCGACGGACAAAAGATCTGAGGAGAAATCGCGTCGGTCCCGGTGAACCACGATGTCCCAGCACCGATTCGACCCAGTCGAGCACTCCCCTGGCCGAGGTGGTTCTTTTGAGCCCAGTGGTGACCGACGAAATGGCCGGGATCGCTGGCAAAGTTGAAAGGCTCAAAACGGCACCGCAGCCGAGAAGGAGAAAAAGGAAAAAGAAAAAGAAAAAGAAAAAGAAATGGAAAATAAAAGAAAGAAAAGGGGAAAAAGGAAACAAAAATTATCGGGGAAGACTCGAGATTCGGGTAAGTTGACCGAGGGTCGAGATTGACCTATGGGTAAATTTTGAAAATTTATTTAATATTATATTAATGGAAAATAACCCTGATTTACCTAATTGTGCAGTTTTACGACAGAACCCGAACGAGAGCCGATTGAGCTCCGATTTTCGTACCCTGCATCATATTGGGTAAGTACATTTTAATTACGATAATATGAGTCCTTAAATGCAGAGTTAAGATTATTTTACAGAATTTACGGATTAATTCTACATAAAAGGAATTTTATTGAAATTTCAAAGTAATTATCGTAAATAGTATCCGGGCTATTCAATGAGTTTGGAATGAAGCCTGATGATTATTGATAAACCAAATGAGCCCAGTAAACCCAAAGAAGGGATTTAAAAAGTGGAAACGGGCTGAAAAACGGGGTCGAGGCCCATTAAAGTGCAATCGTGCCCAATAAAGTAAAACGGGCCCAGCGCTTTAGATTCGATCAGTAAGAGTGAAATACTGATCAATATATTTGAACTGAACCCCTATGTGGTCAGCTTCATAGACTTGATTTGGAGCGAATTGGACTGAGAGACCTAGTACGATCGAGACAGGATAAATTTATGCATGATTCCAGGTAAGGGAATTTTACGGGCTGCTAGAGGTAACCTCACTCAATTTTGACATCATTTACATTCCTTAAAATTATCTGAAGGGTCTAGATTTAAGATAAAAATTTTATTGGCCCGGATCGATAAATTACCAAAATACCATTGTGAAGGGTAAAATTTTCAAATTTAGGAAAAGTTGGAAGGAGAAAGCACAAGAGGTTCCTGCTTGCTCTTGAGGTGTTTTGACACGTGCATGAGTAGGCTGGCTAACTTTTAAATAAAAATGCACAGCATTGCATATTTTCAACAATGTTGATTTTCTTTGAAATTGATTTGAGAAATATAGCCGCCTACGTGATTTTATGAAAATGTGACATGCTAGAGCTCAGCTCGCACTAGTCTTGAATTATGTGATACATGCATTAGTGCTGGAGCGAGAGCTCGCACTAGAGTTTTACATGCGTGGGTACTGGAGTCTAACTCGCACCAGATTTTTATATGATTTTCGTGACACGTTGCTGGAGTCTAACTCGCACTAGATTTTTACATGATTTTCGTGACAGGGTACTGGAGCCTAGCTCGCACCAGATTTTCACATGATTGGTGTAACAGAGTGCTAGAGCTTAGCTCGCACTAGTTTTACATGATTTTGACAAAGTGCTGGAGCTTAGCTCACACTAATCTTATGAGATTTTATGAAACGTATGCTGGAGCTTAGCTCGCACGAGATTTTCCTTGATTTTATGAGAGTGTTGGAACATCGCTCGCATTGGTTTTATGAGAACATGTGATGAGCCGTGTTTGAAGCATCGGGTAGACTGTGTGTCACGTCGATTAAATAGGCTCGTACGTGCGTTTTGAGATAGGGCATGAGTATGGATATGAGATATGGGTGCACGGAGTACGTTGTACTGTGCAAGTAGCATGGAGTACGTTGTACCATGCTGGGATCGATTATGTGGCATCTTTGGATGCGTGGCATCTTTGGTTGCAAGTGGCATCTTCGGATGCGTGGCATCTTCGGATGCATGGCATCTTCGGATGCGAGTGATCGGGCAAGACCAATTGGATGGACTGACCCACCTCTTGGGGTGGTTACCGATAGCAGTGAGACCCCGGACACTAGGATCCGTGTAGCAGTGGGATCACGAGGACATATGGCCATAGTCCTAGTTCTTTGCCTGAGATATACATCTATTGCCTAGTCTCGCATGTTGATGTTTTTCAGAAACACGTTTTGTGGATTTTTGTGTTAGTCTGGATCACCCAAGGGAGGGGTTGGATCCTGACTGATATATGATTTTGATGAGAATGAAACTGGGTTTTAAACGAAAACTTGCATAACGTTATTTTCCATGCTATTTAAACACATGAATGATGTCAACTGGTTTTACATGACATTCAGTGTATCGCATGTTACTATTGCTTTGAAAAACATTTGATTTCATGGTTTTGTGTGAGTCAAGAACACCCGAGGGAGGGGTTGAGTCCTGACTGTGTTTTGAAATTTTAACGAGAATGAAATGTTTTAAATGGATTTGGATGTCGAGTTTTCCATGCTTTTGAAATCCATATGTGAACTTGTTTTACATGACATCATGAATTGTAGCATCTGTTTTGAAATGTGTGGAGAAAGGGTGGTTTATGCATGGCACCACGTTCATGTAGGTAGTATGGTTACCTACTTGTTCGTAGGATTGCCTTACTAAGCTTGATGTGCTCACCCCTTTCATTTTCCTACACAGATTCCCTCTAGTAGACTTTGAGGTGACTGAGTACTGCATTCCTGATATCTGCTGCTGCCCATCAATTGAGGTATATACACTTGTCCATATTGTATCTAAATAAGAATAGCACAGTAACATGTTTTTAAGTAACTTTCAGGGATGTATAGATAATGTAAACACTTGTAAATGAATGGAAAAGAATAAATGAAAAACTCATGTGTTTACCTTTTTCTGAAATAACGAATTAAGTTATAAGATGATTGAATGGTGGGACTGACATTGACGCACAGCCCAATTGTTAGTGGAGTGTGGTCACGATCAGAGGACAGGTAAGTATGAAAGAAAAATGAAAAATATACTCTGATTTTTGGGTCGTGACAAATGGTGGTATCAGAGTAAAATTTGTCTGATGTGTGTCGGTATCAGTAATTAGGAAGTTACATCCCCGTGTTACTGTGCTTGGTTAGATACAATAGTGTATATCGAGATGAGTTTTAACTAAGAAATGGTTGAGAATGCAGGAATATAGGCATTATGCCTAATATTAGTCACAGTAGATGAGGTAGAGCACGAGGCAGAGGTTGTAGAGGTAGGCCTGAGCCTGTTAGTCATGCTGTGTTGACCTATGAGAACTAGGATGAGATTGAAATGGAGGCTGATGTTGAGCATGTGTCATGGCCCAAATTACCTAAAAATTAGAGTAAATTTTTTTCTTTTTCATTTATTATTTAATCCTTACCTTTCTCTCATCATGACCATCCTACAAACTGTTGGGCTATGATTTGGTGTTAGTCACCTCTCACTTATTTACCATTCCATTTCCATATTCACATTCATATATTAGAGTTTACTATCCTTTGACTTTAATTAAATACATACACAATGGTATTGATAACTTTGCATCCCCGACATCATATTCTTTTACAGTACTGTGCATTACATATTTAGATACAAAACTATACAAATGTGTATACCTATCTCTCGATGGGAAGCAGCGGATACCAAGAATGCAAGTCCTCAGCCGCTTACTAATTACTGTGAATGCTCTGAAAAGATGGGAAAATAAGGGGGTGAGCAAACCACACGCTCAGTAAGGCAATTATGCAAGTAAGTAGATAGCTCCACTATCTACATGCTCATAATGCCATGCCCTTAAATCCATTTCTTTTCATTAAAATCTCAAGCACAAAATCATGCATACCTTAATGACATAGTTTATCAAAACTATTTGTACATATAGAAATCATGTAATTCATGCATCATTAGCATTTTATGTGACATCCTTAAATCATAATTAGCATGAAGTAAAACAAGATCATGCATTCTTTCATGTCATGTAAGAAAAATCATGAATTTGAAATGAAAGCATGGAAAACATCATCATGCTACTGCATTCAAACCATTTTATTAAAATACAGAATAAAATAACCCCATCCGAGTCAATTATCTCATAAGTAAATCTCAAATTCATAAAACAAGTCATTAAAATTCAGTATAAAGCTTCGGTTATAAAACCACCATTCTTTCAGGGTCACATATCATAAAATCATAAAATCAAAAAATCGGGGGCCTGACCCCTCCCTTGGGTCTACCCTAGTCTATCAGACCACAAGTTATATCATGTGAGACAAGTAGATGACTATCAGTAACAACAAAGGACTATGGCCATAACCTCGTGATCCCTGGCAACACGGTACCTAGTGTGCGGGGTATCACACCTGAAATGAGAGGTGGGTCGTCCTACCGGCCAGAACAGCATAACACCAGGATTATGAGGGCAAAACTTGCTGCATCTTGGCTAATGCCACTCCACTCCAACAATCCCCACGGTACTGTGTACTCCATGTGACATACACGGTACAACGTACTCCATGAACCCTAGCTCAGTCAAGGGTGCCTGCAATAGGTCTTATCCACCCATATCATCTCTGTCTCAATATGCACGTGTGAGCATATCATCTCACTGTGACACACAGTCTACAGGAGGCTCCAACATGGCTATATGCATGTAATATAAATCTCTGTGCGAGCGAAGCTCTAGCACGGCTCCATGCATATTCATGATATCTGAAAACCTCGTGTGAGCGAAGCTCTAGCACGGTTTCATAGAAATTAATGAAATCTGCGTAGGAGCAGCACTCTAGTACGACTTAAAATAATTATAAATTCAAGTAAAATCCACGTACGAGCAATGCTCTAGTACGGATATGTATAAAAACTCAGTGAAAACCTCGTACGAAAAAAACTCCAGTACGACTTTAAAATGAGTTATAAAATCATATAAAACTTCGTGCGAGCAAACTCCAGCACGAATGAATGCTCAAGTAAATCAAAACTTTGTACGAGCAATGCTCCAGTACGGCTTATGCATAAATACATCAAATCTCATGCGAGTTACACTCCAGCACGATTTTTATGCAGTATTATATCAAAACAGGATGCGAGCTAAGCTTCAGCATCTCTCATGCATGTCAAATCATAAAAACTAGTGCGAGCAATCGCTCTAGCACCTTTTTATGCATATCAGTCAAAACAAATCAGAACAGTCAAAACATGTCAAAATAGAGTGCGAGCTAGGCTCCAGCAGCTCTCATGCATATCAAATCATAAAATCAGTGCGATCAACTACTCTAGCACATTTTATGCATATGATGTTGATAATTCTATATTTTTAGAATTATTTGTGCTTAATTTCCTAATTAATTATTTAAATCCTGAATTTATTTTGTTAATTATCCCCTTTATTTAATTAAAATTCTCATGTTTGTAGATAAATTAAATCCGGATGAATTTTGAATATTTCGATAGAAAATGGACCGAAATTGGGCTAAAATCGAGATTAAGCCACGCGGACAGCACGAGTCATGCCACCTAGCACATCCAATTGGATAAGAAGACCGATTGACATGGAAATATCTTTTCAAGGAGCCAATGGTGTGAAGACAAGTGGCCAAAAAATGCCAACTCATCAAGGATGTAAAAATTACAATTTTACCCCTAGTGTGTTTATAAATAGGAAAGGATGACAATTGAAAGGGGATGTAAGTTAGGAGTAGAAGTAAATGTAACTTAGGAGTAGGAGAGTGTAGGTAGAATAGTTTTCTATTTTTATTTTGATTGTTTTAAACTCTCCCGAATGTTAGCATTTTCCTTATTTTTCACTGTTCATTCATTTTGATGTTCTTCTCTTGGATATTTTCTAATTCATGGCAATCAATTCATCATTCTAAGCTTCTCGGTTCTGTTAAAAATTAGCTCTTTTATTTTTCAAGTTTCATTTTCATAGCATATTTTTCCTAGTGGTATCTCAGTTTTTGCTTCCCATTTGTAGTTTTATTTTGCTTTGTTTTTGTTCAATGATTTTCGGTTTGCTTCCCATGTTAGTTTTATTTTTTCCTTTTCGTTAGCTGTCATTGTGCATTCGGTACCTTGGCTCTTTGTTCATCTATGTTGTTTGGTTTTGGTGCTTTGATGTGGACAAATGCTAGGCATTGTTCCACATCAAAAGGCAATGTGGAACTATGGCATTAAGAGATGGATTTAGAGCAATCCAATGATGATGGTTTTTCACGTTGATGATGTTACGGGTTGAGTGTGTAATTTCAGTAATTGTGTTCTTTTTTGTTTTACACAATTCCTCTCGGCTTTAATGTCTTGTTTTGTTATGCTTTCTTGTTCTTCTTATTTTTATTTGATTCTTACTTGCATGTATGTCTTTTTTTTTTTTTTACTGCATTTAGAGTAATAGTTGCCAATGTTTGTTTACTACATTTTCATTATATCTATCTCATTTACTGCATTTTAGTTCTGCTTTATTGTTGTTCGTAGCTTGTTGGTGGATAGTGAGCATGATGCATCAAGCTGTTCGGTGTAGAAGTTCATGTCACGGTCGGCTGTAGCAGTGAGACACGGGGTATTTTCAGTAACAGCATTAGCAAAAACTCTTCTCTGTTCTCCCCTGTTTTAAGTGCTGCTGAAGAATGCTGGATTGTTGCCACTTTAGTCCTGACTGTTTTGGATATGGTTAGCAATACATTGAGGAATAGCAGCTGGGAGCTTGATCAACAGCAGATTGCAAAAACAGCAAAATCAGAGTACAACAAAGCGCTTGGAACCAAGACAGCAGCTGGAATGAGTTGAACCCGTGAGCACCTAGAACCTGGAACCGAGACACACCTGGAAAAACTAAAAAAAAGCAAGAGCCAGTGCAGCAGAATAGAGAAGGGAGTCTGAAGCAGGAAATGGTGCAGAAGCAGAACCAGCGCCTGGAACCCAGCAGTAGCACAGAACAGCAGCCTGGAGTAGAACGAGAGCAGACCGAGATGCAGAGTGCAGCAGGGACAGTAGCCAAAAATGTTAATGCCTGGAAATAAACATGCATTTGGAAAGATAATGAAAAGGACAACCCGAGGCCATCACCTGGAAATGGAAAGTAAACAAAAAAGATACGTGAACAGTGTTTGGAGGGCTTTGGATTATTTAAATTCGTTAAAACCTTGTTTGGCCATCTAAATTGTTATTTCATGCTTGTAGTTGTTTTAATTTTTAATTAGTTGTTAGTAATTGGTAGGTTAGTTTTAATAACTTTGCATATTAATTTAATTGGTAGTGTTAATTTTTAGTCAGTAGTTGATTTTATATTATATGTTTAGGATTGTATTTTGGGTTTAGTATTTTATTAGTGGCATTTAGAGTTAATTTAGATTAAATGTGTTTCATGCATTTTTAATTTAGTCTTTATTTTCATTAAGTTTTAGTTTAGTTTAAATTGCATTTTGATTTAGTAGTTTAAAATTGCATTTTAAGATAGTTTACTTGTAGTTTTATTTTATTGCTTTATTTTCATAATTGAATTTTTTATTTTAATTGCGTTAATTAGTTTTAACTGTTTTAATTTCTTTTGTAGGTTTTTTATTTTAATTGCATGGAGCACTATAAGTAATTTTTCTCGATTTTAATTTCTTCATTTTATAGCTTTTATTATTTTATTGCTTTCAGTATTTTTAATTCTAGCTATGTAGATCACCCACCTTAATTTTATAATTTGCTAGAATATAATTAGGGTAAGATTAACCGGTAGTTAATTAGGCTAACCAACTTCTTTGTGGGACGATAACTCGGGACTCAAATCCCATTATTACTTGTACGACCCGTGCACTTGCAGACATATACTTTGTGGGCGTATCAAGTTCTTGGCGCCGTTGCCCGAGAAGTTTTAATTAGTCGTTGAGTAATATCGGTGAAACTATACTTAGGTGTAATTCTATCCAGTAAATATTTAGGTTGTAAATATTTAGATCCTTAGTTTAGTTTAGTTAATTTTCTCATAATTAATTAAAATAATAAGAAATTGAAAATTAAAAAACTTAAAAATTTTTCTAAGGACTTGCTGATGTTTGCATGCTAGAGCCTGGAGTTTCGATTGATTTCCTTTAGATCCTAAAATTGAACGAACATTTAGAAAAATTCGAAAGGATTCTAGGAAATTTATTACTCCGCTGCAATTCACCATGGCAGAAAATAGGGAAATTAGAACCGTTGGAGATTATGCAATGCCGACGATTGGAGGATATTATTCCGGCATTAGGCCACCAGCTGTCCCTATAAATAACTTCGAAATTAAGCCCGCAATCCTCCAGATGATCCAAACTTCTTTACAGTTCAGTGGGCTTCCACACGATGACCCACATGCTCACCTTGGGCAATTCCTGGAATTGTGCAACACCTGCAAACATAATTGATTATCTGATGATGTGCTTAGGCTTAGATTATTCCCCTTTTCACTTAGGGATAGGGTGAGACACTGCTTAACCTCCCTGCCTCCAGGATCCATTTCTACATGGGACGAGTTAGCCCATCAATTTCTATCTAAGTTTTTCCCTCCCTCTAAAATGGCCCAACTCCGTAGTAATATATCTTCCTTTGCTCAGTATGACTCTGAAACTCTTTACGAAGCATGGGAACGATATAAGGAGCTTCTTAGGAAGTGCCCTCACCATGGCCTACCTTTGTGGTTGCAAGTCCAGACCTTCTACAACGGACTTACAAGCCCAAATAGGACCATTGTTGACGTTGCTGCTGGTGGAGCGCTAATGTGTAAAACAGAGGAGAAAGCTTACGAGTTGTTAGAAAAGATGGCAGCTAACAACTATCTATGGTCCTCGGAGAGGCAAATGCCAAAGAAGTCGGCGGGTAGTTTTGAGCTCGACACATTGTCTATCTTGACCTCTCAAATCGCTAATCTTACGAAGAAGGTAGAGTCGCTCAGTACCCAACATAATCCTCCCAGTAGTCCTCATGCATATCAAATCAAGGGTAAAACAGAGTGCGAGCTAGGCTCCAGCAGCTCTCATGCATATCAAATCATAAAATCACTGCAAGCAACCGCTCTAGCACATTTTATGCATATAATGTCACACAAATCGGTGTGAGCAACCGCTCAAGCACATTTATGCACATTCACAAATGCAAATATAGTGCAAGCTATATGCCGGCACTATCTGTTTCCATATAAACTTGATAGTTGGCCTATTTTTCAAAGAATTTTCATTTAAATATAAATAACACTTACATAGTGTTATCTTGTGAAGTTTATGCAATTACTAGCCAATCTATCGATTTACTTTGCTTAAAACCACGAAAATTCCTTAAATCATAAATTACATAGATCATGCCTTTCATGCATGTCATGCTTTCACCATCCTTAGGTGAACTTCCCTTAATAGGGGTAAAATAGTCTTTTCACCTATTTCGATCCTTAAAATCATTTAAACCACTTTTAGGATCATTATACAATAACCGTGTATACATACATAATCAGTGTATACAGAAACTATTAAAATACGCATAGCTACCTCTAGCTACTCATACAATTCCCTTACCTCATTTTTCTGTACAGTCTGACCTTTCCACTGATGACTCGTCGCGCAGTCCGATTTGCTTCCAATCCAATCTCCGGAACTGCGGATACACATTCATCAAGTCAAATACAATACAATTAATTGTATTTCATAATTTTCTGGGCTTAATTTAAATCATTGGGCCCGTTTACCCATATTGGGCCCGATTATACCATAATGGGCCTTAATCGACCTTAAGCCCATTTACCACACTTTGTCGAGGCCTATTGGGCTCATTGGCCCATCAGTATTTATTTAGCATCGTTCTAAATTCTCGGATATCTCAATTTAGTATTTACGACAATTTATTCAAATTTCCAAAATTTAATTCATTTATGCGAAAATTAAATCTATAATTCATCAACACACATAACGATGCAAATTGTCAAAAATAAGGGTTACTTACCCGAGATTCCATGCTAATACACAAATCGAGGCTGTCTCGAGCTCTCGTTTGACGCCAATTGTCGAGCTACATAATTTAATATTTTTTCGTGTAAATTTTCAGTCGAATATTAATCAAATTAAATATTTCAAAATTTAAATCAATCAATTCGACCACTTACTGACTTACCCGTAGCTCGATTGCATCACTGAAATTTTTCTCAATTTTTCCTCTTTTTTTTCCTTTTTCTCTTTCTTTTCTTTTCTTTTTGGCTGAACCGGTCCGATCCGTTTCAACCTGGTTCAGACCGTCGGTTCAGTCCGGTGCGATCGGTTCAGTGCCTTGTCAATCGATTCTCCATCGGCTTTCGTCGTCAGAAGCTCTGCGGCGTCGTCCGCAGCTCGGATCTGGTCTCGATTTCGTCTGAGGTCGTCGTAAAGTGGCCGGTTAGGCCTCTTCTCTCCTCGCCATTGGTGGCTTCTCTCTTTCTTGTCGTTTTCGACGCTAGCCGCCGCCCCACCGGTCAATTCAGCCGCTGATCGGTATGCCTTGGCGTGGGCTACCTTCGAGTGGTGGTGGCCGGGCCCGAATCGGTGCCGGTCATCGGTTTCCCCCTTTGTCTTCTCGGCTCTCTTTCTTTCCTTCTGCCGACCGCCTTTTATCGCTTCTTCGGGCCGGTGGAGAGCTCGGATGCCTCGCCTCTGGTTTGGGCCTCCGTCGATTGTCGATGATCGGTGAGGCAGAAGGGAAGCATCGGCTTCCTTGTTCGTTTTCCTCAGTTCGTGTTTTTCGCGAAACTCCATTTTTTTATTTTTTAATTTTTTTATAATTTAATTTTAATTATTATTTTATTTTATTTTTAATATTTTTTTAATCATTAAAATAATATTAAAATCCCAAAATATCTGAAAAATATTATTTTATTCATTTATTCCGTAAATGAATTTATCAGTCCGATTTTACCTTTCCAGTATATTTTTCGATTATTTTCGAGATTTTTTTTCGATACGAAAATTTCGGTTTATTTCAATAAATTCATATCTTGATGAATTTAACCTGAAATTTAATTATTTCTTCGTTATTGATCAAGATTTCTCAAGCCATTATTTTTAATTAAATTTTCCTATCCTGATTAATATCGAATTTTGATCTTTTGACCGTTTTACCCTTGCACGTGTTCAGGAATACCATTTAAATCCTTTTGCATTTTTAAATACACTCAAAAATTTCTATTCATTCCCTTTTGCTCTTACGATAAAATCGGGTCTTACAATCTCCCCCACTTAAGAAATTTGGTCCTCGAAATTAGAACCAAGGCAAATGAGTCCGTACACTACTCCGATACGTCTATCGCATCATACTCTTTAATTCTCATGTAACTTTTTTTGAAGCGTAATACTACCAACATAGTTAACTAGGGAGATTATCTTAAACCTCAACACTTTCTCCTTCCGTCTAATACCCGAATCGATTTTTATACGTTATACTTTTATTGAGCTAAGCTGTTGAAGCTCATATCTGATTACATATGCTGGGTCCGGATAATATTTTCGAAGCATCACAAGATGGGACACATTGTGGATGCCTGCTTATTCATGTCACGACCCAAATTTCCTAAAATCACACAAATTTTTCGCTTTTTTTCTATACTTCTCACCTCCTCATGACAATTCCATTTTTAACGAGTTGGGCTATGAGTCAGTAATAATCCCAACTCTTATCCCAATTGATCATATCATTCTTACCATGGTAATCATGTTAGAATTTCAAACAGTGTAATAATAAGTACATATATTATACAACTGTATGTACATATGTTTCCATATATTTACATCCCCCATAATTATATTCGTTACAAAACTGTGCTATTAATTGTTTAGGTACAAAACTGTACGATGTGTATACCTGGTTCGCGATGGGAGCAGCGGACAACTAGGGATGCAGTCTCTACCCACTCTCGACTACTGTATATGCTCTGTGGAGGGTGAAAAATGAAAGGGTAAGCATAAACAGCTCAGTAAGGCAATAATGTAAGCAGGTAGATAACTATACTATCTACATGCTGATAATGTCATGATATAAAATCGTTTACTTTTGGAGCATGAGGTAAGATTAAAACGATGCCACATGTATGATATATCATATATAAGAAATCATGAAATCGACATATAATTCAAACATGGAAAATCATCATGTATGACATCTCATGCTCGTCTCATTAAAACTTATTTATTTCATCATAAACTTTTCACTTTAAAACTTATTTGTTTCATCATAAACAAATCACATCAAGGCTAAACCCACCACTCGAGAATACATTGAGTCATTAAATCACATCTCTTTTAAAAACATAAATCGGGACATTACCCCTCCTTCGGGTTTGTCCTGGTCTATCCAGACCGTATGATATCATGTGAGGCATGTAGGTTATTGTATGAAAATCGAGGACTATGGCCATACTTTGTCCCTGTGATCCCAGGCTACACGGATCCCGGTGTGTGGGGCATCACAACTGCAACGGGAGGTGGGGTCAATTCCTACCCGCCAGAATAGCAAGTAACATCATAGAGTCATCATGACTGCACGGTACAGCGTACTCCGTGTGACATACAGGGTACATCGTACTCCGTGGACCCATATCATAGTCTGGGGTGCCTGCCGTAGGTCTTATCCACCCTAATACTATGTCGATAACCAACCCATGTCTCAAAGTATACGTGCAAGCATCTCAACTCTATGTGACACACAATCTACAGGAGGCTTCCGCACGACCATATGCATGTCAACTCACGTCTAGTGCGAGCGAAGCTCCAGCACCACGCTATGCATATCATGATATCTAAAATCTCGTGCGAGCGAAGCTCTAGCACGGTGTTGTGCACACATAAATTTTTCGTACGAGCAATGCTCCAGTACTGCTTTTTATGAGAAATAAATCAGTAAACTTGAGTGCGAGTAAGACTCTAGCACTCTTTTTACTTGTATAAATACGATAGGTGGCTAAATCTTGATAAAACATCTTTTTAAAATAGTAACCGGTACAAACCGGTACCCTTTCGTATATTTCATGAAATCAATAGCCAACCTATGTGCATATTTGCTTAAATCAAAGCAATATAATCATATAAAACATTAAAACATGATAATCATGCAATTTATCTGCCTTACTACCTTTTTTTTTGTAAATTTTACTCCCAGGGGCAAAATCATCTTTTTCTTTATTCACCTATGCCCCGGTTTTCACAAAATTATTATTTCGTTTCTAGATAGTTTAAGTAATTCTAGACCCTGTAAATCCCCTCAAAATTACGTATAGGTATCGCTATGCACCTACAAAATTCCCTTACCTGGAATCGCGCGTAGACTTAACCTGTCTCGATGATACCGAATCTCTCAGCCCAAATGCGCGCCAACCAAAGGTACGTAATTGCATATAACCACACAGTTGAGGTCAATTCAATTATCTTGATCAGTATATCGCATTTTCTGACCAACTTTAAGGTATTGGGCCCTATCTACCTTATTGGGTCTCGGCCCATTTTCAGCCCTTTTATTTTTATTAATTCCCTTTTTTGGGTATACCGGGCTCATGCAGCCTACCGATAATTATCGGGCTTCGTTCCAAACTCATTGGATAGCCCATATACCATTTATGGCAATTACATTACAATTCCGAAAAATATTCCTTTCTATACGAAATTAATCCATAATTCCGTAAAATAATCAAAGCTCTATATTAAAGAACTCATATTACCGAAATTAAAATGTACTTACCCGATACGATGCGGGGTACGAAAGTCAGAGCTCAATCGGCTCTCGTTTCGGGCTTTATCGAAAAGCTGCACAATTAGGTAAATCCGGGTTATTTTTCATTAAATAAAATATTAATTAAATTTCTGAAATTTACCCGTAGGTCAATCTCGACCCTCGGTCAACTTACCCGAATCTCGAGTCGTCCCCGATAAATTTTTCTTTCCTTTCCCCTTTTTCCCTTTCTTTTTTTTCTTTTCTTTTCCTTTCCTCTTTCCTTCCTTTTCCCTCCTTTTCCTTCCCTTTCCTTTTGGCCAAACGGTGTCGTTTCTGCCACTTTGCCTTCGCCAGCGTTTCCGGCGGTCTTACCGGCCGATACCGGTCTCAAAAGAACCGGCTCCTCCCCCTGAACGCGTCGGTGGCTTCCGTTCAAACCTAGTCATGGTGGTTCACCGGGAATCGGCCCGTTTCTCCCTCGGTCTTCCTTCGCTCCGATCGGCGTCCTCCGGTCACCTGACGGCACGTTTTCGGTGTCCACGTGATCGCCGGCCTCTCCTCTTCCTCCTCATGGCTTCGTCGGAGGTTGTCAGTCGCCGGTGTGCTGGGATCGTCGTCGGTTCTCACGGGTCATTTTCAGTTTCATTTTTTTCTGTTTCCGGGTTCTCCCAATTTCAGTGTTCTTTCTTTTCTTTTTCTTTTTTTATTATTATTATTTAACAATTTGTTTTATTATTAAAATATTCATTAAAATATTCAAATATATTCTAAAAATATCTATAACTATATTATTTTATTCCAAATAAATAAATTTAGTTTAATTTAATTTGTTTATTATATTTTTAATCATTTTTTTGTATAATTTCTCCGTATTTTTGAGATATTGGCCCGGGTGGCTTTTTCGGTATTTCTAAAAATTCCGAATCTTGATCAATTAGACTCAAAAGTATATAATTTCCTCATTATTGATCAAGATATTCTAAATCCTTATTTTTTTAATTAAATTTTTCTTATCGAATTTATCCCGAATTTTGATCTTTTGACCGTTTTACCCCTGCACTTGTTTCGGAACCAAATTAACCTAAGTTTCTTTCATACATCCACCATATTTTCTTATTTAATTTCATATTTTCAGTAAACTTCATTTTGGATCCTTTCTGTTTGGCCTGCGACCATTTCGATCCGTATTAGGCTACTTCCGACGTTCACCAAGATTTCATTTTTATTCTACTTGCAAATTGTATTTTAGTGAAAGCTCTTCTTATGATTCATCGAATATATGAAAATGTACATCACACGAATCATAAAGAAACACATCAACAGATAATAAAAGTGGGTCTTACAATTCAAGTGGTAACGCCAACTTACACGCCTTATCTCCCACTTTGTCCATCTCTCAAAGGATTCCATCTAACAAAACTCAATTTGCATTCTTTTCGAATCTCGTTATGTTCTTATCACAATACTGATTCACCCTCGGTGAATTCCAATGGTTTTCGTCTCTTGTCAGCATAGCTTTTCTGTGTGCTCTAAGGTGTTCTTAATCTCTCACAAATCAACTAAAGATCCTTAGAGGTTTATCTTACCAATTCGGGAACAATTCTCTATCTATCACCCACTTCTTCTTATCTAAGTCGGGGAACAACCCTTACGGCCATACAATGCCTTATATAAAGTCATCCCGATACTCGAGTGACAACTGTCATTATTGGCAAATGCGATTAGTAACAACTGATCATCCCAGGAGCTTATAAAATCAATGGCATAACTCTCATCACATCCTCCAGAACCTGTACAGTCCTCTCTGACTGACCATTTGTCTGAGGACAAAAGCTGTGCTAACCTCAACCGGGTTCCCATAGCTTTCAAAAACAATAATCCAAGAAGTGGGAAGTGAAGCGAGAATCCCTAACTGATATGATGCTCACTGGAACGCTACATAATGTTTCAATCTTTCCATACACATAAATCCACCTACACTCTAAAAGTATCTGGGGATTTCCATAACCAGAAGGTGGGTAGACTTAATCAATCTATCGACTATCACCCAGATAGCCTCGTAATTTATCCGGGTCCTCTGTAACCCATCACGAAATTCCTGGTAACTTATTCTCCTTTCCGTGTCACTATAGGTAGAGGCTGCAATAACTCTGCTGGCTTCTAGTACTCTACCTTACTCTGCTGACATACGAGACACTTTGCTACAACTCTACAATGTCTTTTCATATCTGACCACCAATACCATTTTCAGAGATTCTGATATATTTATTATTTCTCGGATGCACTATATATCTCGAAGAGTGAGCTTCTGACAATAATACTATCTCAACAACTATGGTCCTGGGGAGCACTTATACTTTCTTTGAACCTCTGTAAGTCATCATCACTCACTGTGAACTCTGTCACTATACCCTTCTGAATCTGACACACACTATCGACACCATGCCGATCATCATGCTAAGCCTAGAAAATTCGGTCACACAAATTCGGTTCTAACCTCAGGCTAGCTGTCACAAAATCATCGTCATCATCAGAAGGGATCACATCACTACTGAGGCTCACAACTACTCTAGCAGCTCACGCTCCCTGACCATCATATGTAATACCATCCCAAGGATCTTTATGTTCAAGGCATCAGTCATTACATTAGCCTTTCCTGGGTGGTACAATGTTCACAATCATAATCCTTAGAAGCTCTAACCTTCTTGGTTATCATATCTGACTCTTTCTGTGAAAACAAATACTCGGGGCTTTTACGATCAGGGCTTTTACGATCAATGCATACCTAAAATTTCTTACCGTTTAACTGGTGGCGCTATACTTTTAGTGTAAACACTATGGCTACCAACTCTAAATCATGGGTCGGATAGTTTCTCTTATGGTCCTTGAACTATCTGGATCCATAAATGACTATCTTCCCATTTTGCATCAATACACAACCCAATCCTTATTTTGAGGTTTCCATACACACTGAAACCTCTTGAGTTGTTGGTTATGGTGAGAATAATTAAGGTGGTCAATTTATTACTTCAATATACCAAAACTCATCGAAGCCACTTTCAAACTTATCATCCTACTGACATACAATCTTTTTTTTGAACGATAATTGTCAACTGAGAAGCCAATTTCGAGAAACTGTCAACAACTCGTCTGTAAGACAGTTTCCTATTGCTACTTATGCTCTTCCCTGGATTTCGAATACATCAAAATATCATCGCTAAAGATGATAATCAATCGATCCAGGTAAGGTTTAAATACCTTATCGTAGTTGAGTTCCATTGAATATTTTAATTTCCCATATCCTTGACCTATGTACTCATAAACGAAAAATGTCGTTTCGAAATCGCTTTCGTTCAAGATACTAACCCACGTAATTTTCTTTTTCTTATATTAACGGCTTTTATAATTTTTTTAAACCTTCATGATAAATCATTTTCTATATTTCTTTATCGTACCAGTAAAGGTACCTAATTTTAAATGTATATTTTACGATTATCGATTTCAATTTATAGGTTATGTGTGCGCTTCTAGACACTGTCAAGTCTTCAGATAGGAAAGTATTTTGAAATACCTTTATTAACCCTCATACTTGACCACATAGATTGGTTATGGGTATATCCACCCCTTATACTTGGTCGCAATTTATATTAACAACATATCACTTCATCCAAATTACTTTACATATCAAGATATTCTTACCTTACATACGCCCTTTATTCAAATATATCTCGTATTCATGATCTATCACATCTCGTCCGTACAACCATGCACTCTTTTAATTACGATTACTACACCCATATTTTCAACTTACAATCTCTATACCCATATTCAGTTAGTGATAATCATCAAACCATCATCATCTTGCTTAAGGGTACATGCTTCACATCTTTCACTAGCTTATAAGCAACTGAAGGCGGTATGAATATATACGTGGCACCAGGATCAATTAAAATAATTACTTCATTATTCACAACCAGTGTGGTATCTGCCACCACATCATATGAAACATCAGTAGTGTCCTAGTCCAAGGCATACACTCGCCCTTGTCCAACATCTTATTTCCCGTGATAACTACCACATATTCTACACTGTTAACACTGCTACGAACAGGTCGGGGTCCTCCAATCATAAAACCCCTCAAAAGTACTGAAATTGGATACACTAGGGCCTTACCAATCATCTTACCCCATGACTCATCAGCTCTAATCTTTTACCAAACTGCTTTTTTTTCCGTTCTGACATCTCTATCATTCTCTATTCTCTTTTTTTTTCTCTATTTCGACCCTTACTACCTTTCCGAATCTCAGAGATGTGTAACTCATGATCTTATTCACACAACTATAGTTTACGCACTGCCTCGACATAGGTAGTGGTATCTAACGGTACAATCGGACTCTAATTGACAATCTGAGCGCTTCCATGAGCTTTCAGACATTCTGACTCTCACTGTTCATAGTGTCAGAGTTATATCTGCCTAGGAATATAAACTAAGTTTCATACACATTAATCAACTAGTTGCTTTGGGCTAGAGTAAAGAATGTCATCTGTTATTTCCTTTAAGCAGTGTCCGGTATATTCTGTTATTGGAATACATCTAGAATACTTTCCATATACATTCTAGATGTCTAACTCTTAAGGTGGGTCGAGCGGACTTCCACCAATGCTCTGACTCGCCCTCAAATACCATGCATACCTTGAGCAAATTAGCTCGCATAATATTCTCCACGCTCCGCTCCAACCTCGCGAAGCGTGTCTCAATACTGTTCGATCTCTCTGTCAGACTATGTCCGATCTCTCTGTCAGACTCTGTGGGACATACTCAATACCAACCTCCACGTCAATCTCATCTTGAGTCTCATGTGGCGACTCATTATGACTCTCCGGCCTACCTCTATGGCCTCGAGCTCGTGTACTTGCCCTTCTATCATAGCAGCTATCAATTAACGAGTCTATTCTTGCATTCAAAACCAAATTTTTAGCTGCAATTCCATCTTGATATACACAATTGTATCTAAACAATGCACAGTACATGGGGATGTAAACTTTCTTAACCACTAACACCGACTCATATCAGGCCAACTTAAGCTCTGATACCATTAAACTTGTCACGACCTAAATTACCTAAAAATCAGAGTAAATTTTTTGCTTTTTCATTTATTATTTAATTCTTACCTTTCTCTCATCGTGACCATCCTACAAATAGTTGGGCTATGATTCGGTGTTAGTCACCTCTCACCTATTTACGATTCCACATCCATATTCGCATTCATATATCAGAGTTTACTATCCTTTGACTTTAATTAAATACATACACAATGGTATTTATAACTCTACATCCCCGACATCATATCCTTTTACAGTACTGTGCATTACATATTTAGATATAAAACTATACAAATGTGTAGACCTGTCTCTCGATGGGAAGCAGTGGATACCAAGAATGCAAGTCCTCAGCCGCGTACTAATTACTGTGAGTGCTCTAAAAAGATGGGAAAATAAGGGGGGTGAGCAAACCACACGCTCAGTAAGGCAATTATGCAAGTAAGTAGATAGCTCCACTATCTACATGCTCATAATGCCATGCCCTTAAATCCATTTCTTTTCAATAAAAATATCAAGCACAAAATCATGCATACCTCAATGACATAGTTTATCAAAACTATTTGTGCATATAGAAATCATGTAATTAATGCATCAAAGACATTTTATGTGACATCTTTAAATCATAATTAGCATGAAGTGAAACAAGATCATGCATTCTTTCATGTCATGTAAGACAAATCATGAATTTGAAATGAAAGCATGGAAAACATCATCATGCTACTGCATTTAAATCATTTTATTAAAATGCAGAATAAAATAACCCCATCTGGGTCAATTATCTCATAAGTAAATCTCAAATTCATAAAACAAGTCTTTAAAATTCATTATAAAGCTTCGGTTATAAAACCACCCTTCTTTCAGGGTCACATATCATAAAATCATAAAACCAAAAAATCGGGGGCCTGACCCCTCCCTCGGGTCTACCCTGGTCTATCAGACCACAAGTTATATCATGTGAGACAAGTAGGTGACTATCAGTAACAACATAGGACTATGGCCATAACCTCGTAATCCCTGGCAACACGGTACCTAGTGTATGGGGTATCCCACTTGAAATGGGAGGTGGGTCGTCCTACCCGCCAGAACAGCATAACACCAGGATTGCGAGGGCAAGGCTTGCTGCCTCGTGGCTAATGCCATTCCACTCTAACAATCCCCACGGTACAGCATACTCCGCGTGACATACACGGTACAACGTACTCTGTGAACCCAAGCTTAGTCAGGGGTGCCTGCAATAGGTCTTATCCACCCATATCATCTGTCTCAGTATGCACGGGTGAGCATATCATCTCACTATGACACAGTCTACAGGAGGCTCCAACACGGCTATATGCATGTAATATAAATCCCTATGTGAGCGAAGTTCCAGCACGGCTCCATGCATATTCATGATATCTGAAAACCTCGTAGAGCGAAGCTCTAGCATGATTTCATAGAAATCAATGAAATCTGCGTACGAGCAGCGCTCCAGTACGACTTAAAATAATTATAAATTCAAGCAAAATCCACGTACGAGCAATGCTCTAGTACGGATATGTATAAAAACTTAATGAAAACCTCGTACGAGAAAAACTCCAGTATGACTTTAAAATGAGTTATAAAACCATATAAAAGTTTGTGCGAGCAAACTCCAGCATGAATGAATGCTCAAGTAAATCAAAACTTTGTACGAGCAACGCTACAGTACGGTTTATGCATAAATACATCACATCTCAATATGCAATATTATATCAAAATAGGATGCGAGCTAAGCTTCAGCATCTCTCATGCAAGTCAAATCATAAAAACTAGTGTGAGCAATCGCTCCAGCACCTTTTTATGCATATCAGTCAAAACAAATCAGAACAGTCAAAACATGTCAAAACAGAGTGCGAGCTAGGCTCCAGCAGCTCTCATGCATATCAAATCATAAAATCAGTGCGAGCAACCGCTCTAGCACATTTTATGCATATGATGTCACACAAATCGGTGCGAGCAACCGCTCAAGCACATTTATGCACATTCACAAATGCATATATAGTGCAAGCTATATGCCGGCACTATCTGTTTCTATATAAACTTGATAGTTGGGCCATTTTCCAAAGAATTTTCATTTAAATATAAATAACACTTACGTAGTGTTATCTTGTAAATTTTATGCAATTACTGGCCAATTTATCGATTTACTTTGCTTAAAACCATGAAAATTCCTTAAATCAAAAATTACTTAAATCATGCATTTCATGCATGTCATGCTTTCACCATCCTTAGGTGAACTTCCCTCAATAGGGGTAAAATAGTCTTTTCACCTATTTCGATCCTTAAAATCATTGAAACCACTTTTAGGATCATTATACAATAACAGTGTATACATACATAATCAGTGTATACAAAAACTATTAAAATATGAGTAGCTACCTCTAGCTACTCACACAATTCCCTTACCTCATTTTTTTGTACAGTCTGACCTTTGCACTGATGACTCGTCGTGCAATCCGATTTGCTTCCAATCCAATCTCCGGAACTGCGGATACACATTCATCAGGTCAAATACAATACAATCAATTGTATTTCACAATTTTTTGGGCTTAATTTAAATCATTGGGCCCGTTTACCCATATTAGGCCCGATTATACCATAATGGGCCTTAATCGACCTTAAGCCCGTTTAACACACTTTATCGAGGCCTATTGGGCTCATTGGCCCATCAGTATTTTTTTAGCCTCGTTCTAAATTCTCAGATATCTCAATTTAGCATTTACGACAATTTATTCAAATTTCTAAAATTTAATTCATTTATGTGGAAATTAAATTCGTAATTCATCACCACATATAACGATGCAAATTGTCATAAACAAGGGTTACTTACCCGAGATTCCATGCTAATACGCAAATTGAGGCTATCTCGAGCTCTCGTTTGATGCCAATTGTCGAGCTACATAATTTAAAATTTTTTCGGGTAAATTTCTAGTCGAATATTAATCAAATTAAATATTCCAAAATTTAAATTAGTCAATTCGACCGCTTATTGACTTACCCGTAGCTCGATTGCATCACTGGAATTTTTCCCAATTTTTCCTCCTTTTTTCTTTTTTCTCTTTCTTTTTTTTCTTTTTGGCTGAACCGGTTCGGTCCGATTCAACCCGGTTCCGACCACCGATTCAGTCCGATTCGACCAAATTAGTACCTTATTGGCCGGTTATGTGCCGGCTTCCACCGCCAGAAGCTTTGCGGCATCATCCGCAGCTCGGATCTGGTCTCAGTTTCGTCCGAGGTCACCGAAAAGTGGCTGGTTTGGCCTCTTCTCTCCTCGTTGTCGGTGGCTTCTCTCTTTCTCGTCGTTTTCTATGCTAGCCGCTGCCCCACCGACCGATTTAGCCGCTGATCGGTCGGCCTTGGTGTGGGCTACCTTCGGGTGGTGGTGGCCGGGCTTGAATCAGCACCGGTCACCGGTTTCCCCTTTCTCTTTCGGCTCTCTTTCTTTCCTTTCGCCGACTGTTGTTTGTCGTTTCTTCGAGCCAGTGGATGGCTCGACTACCTCACCTCTGGTCTGGGCCTCCGCCGATCGCTGGTAATCGGTGAGGCAGAAGGGAAGCATTGACTTCCTTTTTCGTTTTCCTCAGTTCGCATTTTTCGTAAAATTTCATTTTTTTATAATTTAATTTTAACTATTATTTTATTTTATTTTTATTTATTTTTAATATTATTTTAATCATTAAAATAATATTAAAATCCCCAAATATCTAAAAAAAATATTATTTTATTCATTTATTTCGTAAATGAATTTATAAGTCCGATTTTACCTTTCCGGTATATTTTCGATTATTTTTTAGATTATTTTCCGATACAAAAATTTTGGTTTATTCCAATAAATTCATATCTTGATCAATTTAACCCGAAATTTAATTCTTTCTTCGTTATTGCTCAAGATTTCTCAAGCCATTATTTTTAATTAAATTTTCTTGTCCCAATTAATATCGAATTTTGATCTTTTGACCGTTTTACCCTTGCACGTGTTCAGGAATACCATTTAAATCCTTTTGCATTTTTAAATGCACTCAGAAATTTATATTCATTCCCTTTTGCTCTTACGATAAAATCGGGTCTTACAGCATGCCTCACAGAGTTCGACAGAGAGATCGGACAGTATTGAGACACGCTTCGCGTGGTTAGAGCAGAGTATGGAGAATATTTTGGGAGTTAATTTCTCAGAGTATGCATGGGATATAAGGGCGAGTCAGAGTATGGAAGGAAGTCCGCTTGACCCATCTTAAGAGTTAAACATCCAGAGCTGACATGAGAAATATTTTTGGATGAATCCCGTTGATAGAATATCTTGGACACTACTTAAAGGAAATTACAGATAAAATTCTTTACTCTGACTTGTAACTGATTGATTGACGAGTATGAAACTCAGTTTATATCCCTAGGCAGGTATTACCCCGACACTATGGGCAATGAGAGTCGAAAAGCCCAAAAGTTCATGGAAGGGCTCAGATTGTCGATTTGAGTTCGATTGGCCCTGTTGGATATCACTACATATGCCGAGGCAGTGCGCAGGCTACAGTTGTGTGAATAAGATCATGTGTTGTATGCCTCTAAGATTGGGAAAGATAGTAAGGGTCGAAATAGAGACTAAAAGAGAATAAAGAATGACAGAGATGTCGGAACAGGAAAAAGGTAGTTTGGTAGGAGATTAGAGTTAATGAGTCACGAGATAAGATGATTGGTAAGGCCCCAATGCATCCAATTTCAGCACTTTTGAGGGGTATTGTGATTAGAGGACCCCGACCTGCTCCGTAGCAGTGTAAGCAGTGTAGGATGTGTGGTAGATACCATGGATGTAGGGCCTACACCTATACTTTACTGACTAAAATAGGCGATAAGTGTGGTAAGATGGGCCATTTAGTTAATGATTGCTCAGAGTTGGGTGAGATTACCCCACAGAAGGGAAAAGAGATAGAGAAAACCCTGTTAATATCTCTGCACTGAAAAAGGGAGGCCACAACCAAAGAGAAAGGGATAAGTAAGCTGTTGGATGAGGGCGAGTGTATGTGTTGGACCAGGACATTATTGATGTTACATATGATGTGGTGAAAGATACCACACTGGTTATGAATAATGAAGTAATTATTTAATTGATCCTGGTGCCATGCATTTATTCATACCACCTTCATTTGCATATAAGTTAGTGAAAGACATAAATGCCTACACCCATGGACACAATGCTGATAGTTAGTAACCCAATAAAGGAGGGTTAACTAATTGAATAATTCTGAAGAGATTATAAGTTGAAAATGAGAGAAGAAGTATAAGTCAGCTGATTTTATTCAATGGAATATGAATAATTTTAAGTAATAATTCAGAATAAATTGGTCAGCTGCAAACTATGCTGTTCATATTTCTATCCTAAGATAGTGATATGGTTACCCCTGAAAAGTATAATGTAAGTTTGACAAGTAATAAAAGGGGTGTAGCGATTGAAATTAAAGGAGTAAATAATTGTACTCACAAAATGAGTAATGAAAGAGTTTTGTTATTATTGATATACGAAAGGAGATAAGCTTTGAGATGTGATAGATCCTGAATACGAGATATATTGGAATAAAAGGCGTATCCAAAGTAAGAATATCTTTGATATGTGAAATAATTTGGATTAAGCTATATGTAGTGAATATGAATTACGACCAAGGATAAGGGGTGGAAATATCCATAACCAGTCCATGTGGTCAAGTCTGAGGGTTAATAAAGGTATTTCAAAATACCTCCCCTCCTGAAGACTTGACAGCGTCTAGAAGTACACATAATCTATAAATTGAAATCGACAGTCATAATATATATTTAAAATTAGGGTACCTTTACTGGTATGATAAAGAAATATAGAATTTGATTAATCAGGAAGGTTTAAAAATTTAAATTTTATAAAAGCCGTTAATATAAGAAAAAATAAATGACGCGGGTTAGTATCGTGAACGGAAGTGATTTCGAAATGACATTATACGTTGTTGCGTACATAGGTCAAGGATATGGGTGATTGAAATATTTAGTGGAACTTAACTACGATGAGGTATTTAAACTTTACCTGGACCGATTTGTTATCATCCTTATTAATGATAATTTGGGTGTATTTAAATTCCAGGGAAGAGCACGTGCAGCAACTGAAAACTATTTTACAGATGAATTTTTGAGAGTTTCTCGAAAAGGGCTGCTCAATTGACACATCTCATTCGAAAAAAGATTGCATACGAGTGGGATGATAAGTATGAAAGTAGTTTCGATGAGCTTCGGTGTATTGAAGTATGAACTGACCACCATGATTATTTTCACCATACCCAATAGCTCAATAGGTTTCTCAGTGTATATGGATACCTCAAAATAATGAGTGGGCTGTGTATTGATGCAAAATAGGAAGATAGTCGATTATGGATCCAGCCAACTCAAGGATCATGAAAGAAACTATCTGACCCATGATTTAGAGATTGGCAGCCATAGCGTTTACACTGAAGGTATGGCGCCACCACTTATACAGTGAGAAATCTTGCGTATGCACTGATCATAAAAGTCCCGAGTACCTATTTTCACAGAAAGAATCGGATATGAGAACAAAGAGGGAAAGAGCCTCGAGATGGTATTACATATGATGGTTAGTGAGCGTGAGCTGCTAGAGCAGTTGTGAGCCTCAGTAGTGATATGATCCCTTCTGATGATGACAGTGATTGTATGACAACTAGCCTGAGATTAAAACTGAATTTGACTGATCGGATTTGACAGGCTTAGCGTGATGATCGACATGGTGTCGATAGTGTGGGTCAAAGTTAGAGGGGTACAGTGACAGAGTTCACAGAGAGTGATGATGGCTTACTGAGGTTCAGAGACAATTTAAGTGCTCCCCTGGACCACAGTTGATGAGATAGTGATATTGTCAGAAGCTCACTCTTCGGGATATACAGTGCATCCGAGAAGTAATAAATATATCGAAATCTCATAAAAAGGGTATTGGTGGTCAGATATGAAAAGAGACATTGTGGAGATTGTGGAGAAGTATCTCGTATGTCAGCAGAGTAAGGTAGAGCAATAGAAGTTTGCAAGGTTATTACAACCTCTACCTATATCGACACGGAAAATGGGAGCAAGTTACCATGGATATTGTGATGGGTTATAGAGGAACAGGATGAATCACGAGGCTATCTGGGTTATAGTCTACCCACCTTCTGATTATGAAATCTCCAGATACTCTGAGTGCGTAGGTGAAGTTATATGTAAGGAAGATTGTGGAACATTATGTAGCATTCCAATGAGCTTGGTACCAGATAGGGATTCTCGCTTCACTTCCCACTTTGTGGAATATTTTTCAAGAAGCTATGGGAACTCGACTGAGTGTTAGCACAGCTTTTCGTCCTCAGACAGATGGTCAGTCAGAGGGGACTGTATAGGTTCTGGAGGATATGATGAGAGTATGTGCATTGATTTTATAAGCTCCTGGGATGATCAGTTGCTACTAATTGAATTCGTCAATAATGACAACTATCACTTAAGTATCGGGATAACATTATATGAGGCATTGTATAGCCGTAGGGGTTGTTCCCCGACTTAAATAAGATGGAGTGGGTGACAGATAGAGAATTGCTCCTGAATTGGTAAGATAAACCTCTAAGGATGTTCATTTGATTTGTGAGAGATTAAGAACACCTCAAATCAGACAGAAAGGCGATGCTGACAAGAGAAAGAAAACCATTGGAATTCACCGAGGGTGAATCAGTATTGTTGGAAGTTACTTGTCCTAAGAGCATAACGAGATTTGAAAAGAAGGCAAATTGAGTTTCGTTAGATTGAATCCTTTGAGACATTGGACAAAGTGGAAAATAAAGCTTGTAGGTTGGCGTTACCACTTGAATTAGCAGGTATCCACAATGTGTCCTATCTTTTGATGCTTCAAAAATACTATTCGGACCCAGCATATGTGATCGGATATGAGCTCCAATAGCTCAGCTCAATGAAAGTATAACGTATGTTGAAAACTCGATACGAGTATTAGACGGAAGGAGAAAGTGTTGAGGTTTAAGATGATCTCCCTAATTAAAGTCCTTCTGTAGTATTATACTCCGAAAAAAGTCATATTAGAATTAAAGAGTATGATGCGATAAATGTACTCGGAGTTGTTTATGGACCCATTTGACTTGATTCTATTTTTGAGGACCAAATTTCTTAAGTAGGGGAGATTGTGAGATCCGCATCTTTGTATGATATTCCTTATGATTTCCATATTGTAAGACATTATTATATGTTAATGGATTCATAAGATGGTTGATTCGGATTTGATTGTGGATGAAACGAAATAACATACGTAAAATCGAATAAGGATAAATCGGGAAAGCAGGGACCCAATAAGTTCGTTTAAGGAATTTAATCGAGTTGACTAAAAATAAGGAATTGAAAATAGGGAAAAGATTGTGGATTTAAGAAAGAAAGTCGATTTAATTTGGTCCCGAACACGTGCGAGGGTAAAATGGTCAAAAGACTAAAATTCGGTATAAATTCGATAAGTAATTTTCATTAAAATATGGAATTTATGAAATCTGGATCAATAACGAGAAAAATAGTTAATTTCGAGTCCAATTGATCTAGATATAAATTTATTGAAATTTATGGGATTTAATCGGAATTAATTCGAAATTAATTAGGATTTTTAATTCGAAAATAATTATCCCGAAAATAATCGAAAAATATACCAAAAAGATGAAAATAGACCGATAAATCCATTTATTGATTAAATGGATACAATAATATTTTTTAGGATATTTTAGAGATATTTTAGGTATTTTTAATATATTTAATTGATTAAAATAATAATAAATAAATAATTAATTAATTAAAATAATCAAAAAATCTAAAATCGGGGAGAGAGAATTGTCTGAAGGGTCTAGATTTAAGATAAAAATTTTAGTGCCTCGGATAGGCAAATTACCAAAATACCCTTGTGAATGGTAAAATTTCCAAATTTATGAAAAGTTGGGAGGAGCAAGAACAAGAGGTTCCTGCTTGCTCTTGAGGTGTTTTGACATGAGCATGAGTAGGTTAGCTAACTTTTAAATAAAAATGCACAGCATTGCATATTTTCAACAATGTTGATTTTCTCTGAAATTGATTTGAGAAATATAGCAGCCTACGTGATTTTATGAAAATGTGACGTGCTAGAGCTTAGCTCGCACGAGTCTTGAATTGTGTGATGCATGCATTAGTGCTGGAGCGAGAGCTCGTACTAGAGTTTTACTTGCATGGGTGCTGGAGTCTAACTCGCACCAGATTTTTATATGATTTTCGTGACACGATGCTAGAGTCTAACTCACACCAGATTTTTACATAATTTTTGTGACAGGGTGCTGGAGCGTAGCTCGCACCAGATTTTCACATGATTGGTGTAACAGAGTGCTAAAGCTTAACTCGCACTAGTTTTACATGATTTTGACAGAGTGCTGGAGCTTAGCTCGCACTAATCTTATGAAATTTTATGAAACGTGTACTGGAGCTTGGCTCGCACGAGATTTTCCTTGATTTTATGAGAGTGTTCGAGCATTGCTCGCACTGGTTTTATGAGAACATGCGATGAGCCATGCTAGGAGCGTCGGGTAGAGTGTGTGTCACGTCGATTAAATAGGCTCGCACGTGCGTTTTGAGACAGGACATGAGTATGGATATGAGATATGGGTCCACAGAGTACGTTGTACCGTGCAAGTAGCATGGAGTATGCTGTACCGTTCTAGGATTGATTATTTGGCATCTTCGGATGCGTGGCATCTTCGAATGCGAGTGATCAGGCAAGACCGATGGGATGGACTGACCCACCTCCCAGTGCGATTCCCAATAGTGGTGAGACCCTGTACACTAGGATCCATGTAACAGTGGGATCACGAGGACATATGGCCATAGTCCTAGTTATTTGCCTGAGATATACATCTATTGCCTAGTCTCGCATGTTGATGTTTTTGAGAAACAAGTTTTGTGAATTTCTGTGTGAGTCTGGATCACCCGAGGGAGGGGTTGGATCTTGACTGATATATGATTTTGATGAGAATGAAATTGGGTTTTAAACGGAAACTTGCATAACGTTATTTTCCATGATATTTAAACCCATGAATGATGTCAACTGGTTTTACATGACATTCAGTGTATTGCATGTTACTATTGCTTTGAAAAGCATTTGATTTCATGGTTTTGTGTCAGTCTGGAACACCCGAGAGAGGGTTTGAGTCCTGACTGTGTTGTGAAATTTTAACGAGAATGAAATGTTTTAAATGTCGAGTTTTCCATGCTTTTGAAATCCATATGTGAACTTGTTTTACTTGATATCATGACATCATGAATTGTAGCATGTGTTTTGAAATGTGTGGAGAAAGGGTGGTTTATGCATGGCACCACGTTCATGTAGGTAGTATGGTTACATACTTGTTCGTAGGATTGCCTTACTGAGCTTGATGAGCTCACCCCTTTCATTTTCCTACACAGATTCCCTCTAGTAGATTTTGAGGCGACTGAGTACTGCATTCCTGATATCTGCTGCTGCCTATCAATTGAGGTATATACACTTGTACATATTGTATCTAAATAAGAATAGCATAGTAACATGTTTTTAAGTAACTTTCGGGGATGTATAAATAATGTAAACACTTGTAAATGAATGGAAAAGAATAAATGAAAAACTCATGTGTTTACCTTTTTATGAAATAACAAATTAAGTTATATGATGATTGAATAGTGGGACTGGCATTGACGCACAGCCCAATTGTTAGTGGAGTGTGCTCACGATCAGAAGACAGGTAAGTATGAAAGAAAAATGAAAAATTTACTCTAATTTTTAGGTCATGATAGAGCAACTGCTTCCAGTACTGTATCATCTCAAATCATTGTGCGAGCTAGGCTCCAGCACATTATCAATATCATAAAACCACGTGTGAGCTACGCTCCAGCACGACTTGTTAAATAAGGGAAAACACATGCGAGTAAAACTCTAGCATAGTCAAATCATCAAAACAGGTGTGAGCTAAGCCTCCAACACAAATTCACATCTTAATTCTGATATGAGGCTATTTTTCTTTTTTTTTTTAGACTTAAATCATATTTATTAACGTAACATGCCGTTCCATGCTAAACACATAAACCTAGCCAACCTATCAATCATCATTTCTCAGTCACAAGAACAACATATAGTTGTAAAGACATTAAAAACATGTATGTCATGTTGTTTTCCTTACCGCATCCCATTTTCACAATATATACCATATTACCTTTCACAATTTCATATCATTTCATGGCTCAATAGCTAAACATAATATCACTAGTGTCATAACTACTGAAATCGCTATAAAATATGTATGAATATCTCTCTCGCTAACATACAATCCCTTACCTCGAATCACACAAATATCGCATTCGCTTGCATTCATTGTCTGCGATTTAGGCGGGTTGTTCTTCATCGTATTCCACAGTCTGCACATTTAATCATTTAGTTACTTCCTTTACCTATTTACATTTCTCACCAATATCACTATACCTTCTCTTAAGTTTTCCCATCACTTTTCCATGGGTTTTTCTTTATAAGTTCCTCTTAATATTACTCACTCATCACTACAATCATCATTTCATACCATTCCTTAAGGCTTGGTGTTTTCACCCTTCTAATATCATTTCTATCAAGATTTCACATACCATTCAACTCATAAAATGTCTAGAAACTCATATTTAAAGCTTCAGGGTTGAAGGACTTACCTAGCTTAGCTTTTTCCTTAGTCAAACTTATGGTAGTCTACTCTCCTCCTCTTGATCAAACCAATATGTGATTTTTGGGTATGTTGTTCTACTTACTTCACGGAATAAATTCCTCTTCTTGAGCTTCTTCCAAATCTGGCTGAAATATATTGATATTTGGAGTGAGAAAGCTTGATTCCTTGGGAAAAAAGATAGATTCGGGTTTGGTAGGAAAGAAAGTTTGATTTTCATTCCAATCCCGTGCTTTTTTTATAGATGCATAGCAGTGAGATCGATCTTGTCCCTTGTGGATATCAATATATACATGGTTTGGTAATCCTTTTACCTAACATAACTACTACTAGATCGATCTGCTCTTCATGATGAGATCGATCTGTTGCAAGTAGAATTCTCTTGAGGATCAATCTATTAGTAAAAAGGGGGACCAATCTGTTACAAGCCGAGACATTTGAAGATCGATATGTTCCTTGTGAGAGATCGATTTCTTCTAGACAGAAGCTTAAGGAGATCGATCTGCCTTGTTTTGAGATCGATCTGCCTTGTTCCAATTGACTGATACTTGACATTTCGTGAGAGGTGATCGATCTCTCCTTCATGGGAGATCGATCTGCTCCTCCTCTGCAACCTCATTACTGCAGTTTCTGCAGATTTCCAAATGTGTAATTCATCCTTAATTGCCCAATACCTCATTTTACATTTTGTACACAACCAACGTATAATAGTATCCATTTCATATAATTTATAGGCAATAAAACTTGTGCACACAACTTAAAATCATGGATTGTACATTAAATTTCATAATCCCTACATCCTTTATTGTTTATACACCTGTAACAATGTCCATATACATCATAACTGCATAAGTAATACGTGTAAGACTATGGGCATTACATTTCTCCCCTCCTTAGAAAATTTGGTTTTCCAAATTGAATGAAGTTCATTCCTCAGAAAGTTAGGAATATTTCTCCTTCATCAGGTCCTCTAACTCCCAGGTGGCTTCCTCTAATCTATGATATTGCCACAAGACTTTAACCATTGAAATTGACTTATTCTGTAACACCTTTTATTTTCTATCCAATATCCAGATTGGTTTTTCTATATATGACATATTCTCCTTGAGTTCCAACGGCTCATAGCTAATTACATGTGCTTGATCCGAATGGTACTTCTAGAGCATGGAAACATGGAAGATATTGTGGACCTCTGCTAGCTCAAGATGTAAGGCTAGCATATATGCTCTATCTCCCACTCTATCCAAAATCTCAAAAGGATCGATGTAACAAGGATTTAGTTTTTCTTTCTTCCCAAACCTCGTTATTCCCTTAGAATGAGATACTTTAAAAAATACAAACTCACCCACAGCGAACTGAAGTGGCCTCCGTCTCCTGTCAGCACAGCTCTTTTATCGACTCTGAGCTATTTGCAACCTCTCACATATTATCCAAACATCCTCAAAGGCTTGTCTAACCAAATCAGGAGCGAGCAACTGTCTGTCACCAACCTCTTCCCAACTACTAGACTATCAGCATCTACAACCATACATTGCCTCATAAGGGGCCATACCAATACTCGAGTAATAACTGTTGTTGTAGGCAAACTCATTCAACGGCAAGTGATTGTCCCATGAGCCTCTAAAATCTAGCACACACGCTCTCAACATATCTTCCAAAGTCTGTATAGTCCTCTCTAACTGACCATCTATCGGAGGATGAAAAGTGGTACTAAAGCTCAATTTGGTCTCCATCGCTTCTTAAAAATGTCCCTAAAAGTGGGAACTAAAGCAGGCATCCCTATCAGAAACAACACTCATTGGGACTCCATGCAGTCCACTATTTCTCGTACGTACAAGTTTGCCAATACACTCAAAGTATCTATAGATCTCACAGCTAAAAAGTGTGCCGATTTCGTTAACTGATCTACTATAATCCAAATAGCATCATGGTTCTTACGGGTTCTTAGTAATCCAATCACAAAACCCATGGTGACGTGCTCCCACTACCATATCGGTATCGGTAGAGGTCGCAATAATCCTATAGGTTTCTGATGCTCTACCTTAACCTGTTGACCGATGAGACATCTAGTAATATACTCAGCTATATCTCGTTTCATTCCAGACCACCCATATACTTTCCAGAGTTTTTGATACATTTTACTGCTCCCTGGATGTATTGTGTATCTCGATGAGTGAGCATCTTATAAAATCAACTTCCAAAGCTCTGAATCCTTAGGGACACATATTCTATTTTCAAACCTTAGTATTCCATCTGAACTCAATACAAAATCAGTACTCTTACCATTCCAAATTTGGCTAATCACATCAATACACCATTAATCATTCTGCTGAGCTTGCTGGATTCTCTCAATCAACTCTGGTTCTAACCTCAAGTTGTCTAAAATCCCATAACTGCCAATCTGAGGTGGGGTTATATTCAAACTAAGTTTCGTGAATTATTCCAATAACTCATGCTCCCTAACCATCATATATTATACCAATCTGAGACTTTTTTTGCTCAATGCATCAGCAACCACATTCGCCTTCCCCGGGTGGTACAAAATCTCACAATCATAGTCTTTGAGGAGTTCTAACCACCTTCTCTGTCTCATATTTAACTCCTTCTGTGAGAATAGATACTTAAAACTCTTGTGATCCATAAAGATCTAAAATTTCTGACCATACAAGTAGTGGCGCCATATCTTCAATGCATATACTACGACCGCCAACTCTAAATCATGAGTAAGATAGTTCTTATCATGATCTTTCAACTGTCTAGATCCGTAAGCAACTACCCTTCCATTCTGCATCAAAACACAGCCCAATCCTTGGTGTGAAGCATCTGTGTAAGCAGAAAAGTTTCCTGAGCTGTTAGGAATAGTGAGAACTGACGCGGTGGTTAATCTGTGCTTAAGTTCCTGAAAACTCCTCTCACTCGCTTCATCCCACGTAAACTCTGCATTCTTCCTTGTAAGATGTCACGACCCAAATTACCTAAAAATCACTACAAATTTTTTGTTTGTTATTTAATTCTTACCTTTCTCTTATCGTGACCATCCTACCAATAGTTGGGCTATGATTCGGTGTTAGTCCCCTCTCACCTATTTACCATTCAATTTTCATATTCACATTCACACATCAGGATTTACTATCATTTGACTTTGACTAAATATATTCACAAGGGTATTTACATAACCTTACATCCCCGACATCATATCCGTTTACAGTACTGTGCATTAAATTGTTCAGATACAAAACTCTACAAATGTGTATACCTGTCTCTCGATGGGACGCAGCGGATACCAAAGATACAAGTACTTAGCCGCGCTCAAACTACTGAAAGTACTCAGTAGAGGAGGAAAATAAGGGGGTGAGTAACCACACGCTCGGTAAGGCAATTATGCAAGTAAGTAAATAACTCCACTATTTACATGCTCATAATGACATGCCCTTAAATCCATTTCTTTTTGTTTAAATATCACGCACGAAATTAGGCATACATCAATGCCATAGTTTATAAAAACTATTCGTGCATATAGAAATCATGCAACTCATGCATCAATGAAATTTTATGTAAAATCATAATTCGCATGAAGTAAATCAAGATCATCATTATTTCATGCCATGTAAAACAAATCATGAGAGACAATTCTTTTCATGAATATGTAATTAAATCATGGAAAACTCCTCATGCTACTGCATTTAAATCACTTCATTAAAGCTCAGTATAAAATAACCCCTCCGGGTTAATCATCTCATAAATCAATCTCAAACTCATTAAAAATTCATTATAAAATTCTGTTATAAAATCACTCTTCTTTTAGGGTCACATGTCATAAAATCCTCGAAAAAATCTAGCATCATAGTAGAAAATCACAAAATCAGGGACCTGACCCCTCCCTCGAGTCTACCCTGGTCTGTGATAATTCTATTTTTAATAGAATTATTTGTGCTTAATTCCTTAATTAATTATTTAAATGCCCATATTATTTTATTAATTATCCCCTTTTATTTAATTAAAATTCTTTAATGTGCAGGTAAATTAAATCCGGATGAAACTCAGTTGTTTCAGTTAAAAATGGCTTGAAAACTGGCTAAAGGAGACTGGACCACTTCCAATTTGCAGACCGAGTCACCATTCGTCTGGACACGTGGGATGTCGGGTGTTAGTATTTTATTCTCTTCAAAAAGATAAGATCGACGGATACCGTGCCAACCTTCTAGAAGACACACGCCAGGCCACATCACACAGCCCAGTGGATTAGAAGACGAAGTGACGTGGAAATATCTACTCTGCAACAAATTAAATAAAGACAAGTGGACAAACAATGCCAACTCATCTAGAATGAAAAATTACCATTGTACCCTTATGTTTGTGTATAAATAGAACATGATGAGAAATTGAAAAATTATGTAGTCTAGGGTAAGAGTAGTTTTAATTTAGGGTAGCTTTAGAATAGTTTTAGGTTAAAATTTTATTTTCTCTAGTTTTTCTTTAAGCTTTTCCGATTAGCTTTGTCAGCCACCATATTTTCTTCTTTCTTGGTTTCAATACAAGCTTCCATTTTTAATTTGCTAAGTTTAAATTTATGACTCTTTTCTTACTTTGATTCACTATTCTGCTCTTTACATTAGTTTCCATCTACGATATCACAAGTTCTGTTTCATTTCTTTTTATTGGTTTTGTACCGATGATATTCTGTACTCCACCATGGATCATTTGCTGCTATGCAGCATTGTGTGGAGATTGGTGACAGCAATCTATTGCACATTTCATTGCTCTTCGGATATTTACCTCCTGTTTCACGATTTCATTTTATTTTCGTTTTTAGTTTTATCTTCCTTTTCTTTCGCACTCTACTTATATAAATTTCTGCACTTCGATTTTATTTTGTTGAATGTCACATTACTGTAGTTAAATTGTTTTCTTTTTCTTATGTTTTTTCTTGCGCTTATATTTTCTTCATAGCTTGTACGTTTTCTGTATTTTAGTCCATGCAATGTCGTTGGTTGCTTCGGTCCTTAACTGGTGCTGATTGTGCATGGTCGGGACTGGAAAGCACCTTGAGGAGGGTACTGCCTGTAAATTGTGGTTGCTGAAGTTGGGTATCTACTGTTGGACGTGCTGTTGTCGGGTTCCAGAGTGAAGAGCTGATTGGAGCAGAGCTGCTGCCCATTCTATTGCCAGGAACGACGTTGGTGGCAAGGGACCGTGCCCTGTTTTCGGCTGCTTGTGTTTTTACGTTTATTTATTTTAGCATTTAATAATTATCCTTAATTACCACTATACTTCCTCAACTTAAGTTTATGTCTCTGTTATGCTCTGTTTTCATTCCTTAGTATTGTTCATTTTCATTTACAACTTTAGATAGTTTTATTCCATGGTAGCTTGGGTCTCAGTTATGTTTTCTGTTAGAGTTTTTAAATTGCTGATTGGTGCCGCTGTTTGGTGTACTAAAGGCACAGTGGATAGGAAGCAGCTGATGCAGATGCTAGCCGGACAGGGGAAGGATGTGTGCTATTGAGCTTTATTGTTCGCTTCAGCTAGGTACTAGACAGACAAGCTGCTGCTATGTGCGTATTCTGCTGCAGCCACCCAAGGAGCAGAAGGTGATGTACGTTGGCTGGGCACGAGGAGGCTAAGGATGATGCTGGAAGCGGGTTCAGTATTGCCGTGTACTAGTGGAAATGTCCCAGGGGCAAGTAGTTCATGATGATGGTATTGTGCAATTGGTACAAATCAAGAGACAAGTGCAGAAGGATGTGGTGACTGAAGTAGAACAGTGCTGAACCAGGCAGGGAATTAAGCTGGTGCAAGTCATGGATGCAAACTGCTGAGCAGTAAGGTGGCAGTATGGGGTGCTGTGTTACAGGGAGTGCGCAGAGAGCAGGACAATGCCTGGAGAAGAACATGCATAGTACCATTGCACAATTCAGGACCACAAGCTATCTGGAAAATGTGTTTAAGTCCACGTTTGGCCATTTCACCCTTCTGTTGCAATTAGTTTAAGCATGTTTGGGAATTTTTTTTATGCCATTTACATTATTTGTTAAGTTAGGAAAAATAGATTTTCATTGTTGGTTAAATTAGTGATTAGTTTTAATTAAAATAATTGTTGGTTAATTTTTTATTACATTAGGATGGTAATTTTTTTTTCAAGAAACTCATGTGTTGCATTTAGAATTAAGTTAGAGACAGAATTAGTTCATAATTTAGTTTTTAATTGAAAAATTTTAAATCCAAAAATATTTTAGTTCTCATGCATTATTTAGATTTTGTTTTATTAGTTAGAGTTAGATTTAATTTAGGATCATTTGATAGGTAGTTAATTTTTTAGTTGAATTTAAGAATTTCTTTAGGAGAATAGAAGTTTTATTTTATTAGACTTTAGGTTAGCTTAATTTGCATTTTATAGATTTAATTTAGGATCATTTGATAGGTAGTTAATTTTTTAGTTGAATTTAAGAATTTCTTTAGGAGAATAGAAGTTTTATTTTATTAGACTTTAGGTTAGCTTAATTTGCATTAAGTAGTTTAATTACATGCATATTTTATTTTTATTTTAAGCTTGTTTAATTTTAATCTAGTTAATTTTGTTTCTTATTTTCATATTTGCATTTTTAATTGCGTTGATTAATTTTAACTGTTTTAATTATCTTTTGTAGGTATTTGTTTTTAATTTCTTAGAGCTCTGTAAGTAATTTTAGCTTTGTTTAATTTTCTTTATTTTATAGTTTTTTATTATTTTAAGTACTTTTTAATTCTAGCCTTGTAGATCACCCATTAAAAATTCATAATTTGCTAGGATATACTTAGGGTAAGATTAACCGGTACTTAATTAGGCAATTCAACTTCTCTGTGGAATGATAATTCGGGACTCAAATCCCATTATTACTTGTACGACCTGTGCACTTGCGGATAACACGTCTAGGTCACTTAGAGTGGGCATAGTCTTGTATCAGTCTATCGAGACCAAAAGTTATATCATGTGAGACATATAGGTGACTATATCAGTAATATCGAGGACTATGGCCATATTCTAGTGATCCCTGGCTACACGGTACCTATTGTGCAGGGCATCACACCTGAAAAGGGAGGTGGGTCAATCCTGCCGCCAGAACAACATAAATACCCAGATTGTGAGGGCAAGGCTTACAACCTCGTGGCTAATGCCACTCCACTCCAACAATCCCTATGGTACAGCATACTCCGCATGACATTCACGGTACAACGTACCCCGTGAACCCAAATCATAATCAGGGGATGCCTACCATAGGTCTTATCCACCCAACCTATGTCTCAGTATGCACGTGTAGGCATATCATCTCACTGTGACACATAGTCTATGGGAGGCTCCAACACAGCTATATGCATGTCATATAAATCCCTGTGCGAGCAAAGCTCTAGCACGACTCCATGCATATTCATGATATCTGAAAACCTTGTGCGAGCGAAGCTCCAACACGTTTTCATAAAAATCAGTAAAATCTGCGTACGAGCAGCACTTCAGTACCACTTTAAAAGAGTTATAAGTCCATAGAAAATCATGTGAGAGCAAGCTCCAACACGATTTTATGCATAAAATCCATTAAAGCCTCGTTTGAGCAATGCTCCAGCACGACATCATGCATAAATCATTCAAAACTTCGTGCGAGCAATGCTCCAGCACGAATGAATGCTCAAGTACATCAAAACTTCATGCGAGCAATGCTCCAACACAGTTTCATGCATAAATAAATCAAATCTCGCACTGCTTTTATGCAATTAAATCGATTAAATCACGTATGAACAAGGCTCTAGTACAGCTTTTATGCAATTATCACATCAAAATAGGATGCAAGCTAAGCTCCAGCACCTCTCATGAATGTCAAATCATTAAAACTAGTGCGAGCAATTGCTCTAGCACCTTTTTATGCATATCAAATCAAAACAGGGTGCGAGCTAGGCTCCAGCACTTCTCATGCATTTCACAATAGTAAAAATTAGTGCGAGCAACCGCTCTAGCACATTTTATGCACATGATGTCAGACAAATAGGTGTGAGCACTCCAGAACCCTTTTATACACACTCACAAACTCAGATATAGTACGAGCAATGCTCCAACACTATCTGTTTCCATATAAATTTGATAGTTGGCCCATTTTCCAAAGAATTTCATTTAAATTCAAATAACACTTACGCAGTGTTATCTTATGAAATTTATACAAATATTGGTCAATCTACCAATTTGCTTTACTAAAAGTTCACGAAAATCTTCCAAATCATGAATTTCATGCATGTCATGCTTTCACCACCTTTAGGTGAATTTCCCCTAGTAGGGGTAAAATAGTCTTTTACCCATGCCGGTCCTTAAAATATTTAATCCATTTCTAGGATTTTTATACAGTTTCAGTGTATGTAAAAACTATTAAAAATATGCGTAGTAACCTCTAGCTACTCACAAAATTCCCTTACCTCAATTTACTTTGTACAGTTTGACTTTTCCCAACTCTACTAATCACTCAATCCGTTTAGCTCCCAATATGTTCTCTGGAGCTGCAGATAATCATTTATCGGGTTAAATCCAAACATGTTTAGCTATATTTCGCTTTTAGTGGGCTTAATTTAAATCATTGAGCCCGTTTACCCATATTGGGCCCAATTGTACCATAATAGGCCTTAACCGACCTTAAGCCCATTTTTACATACTAGTCACTCATCGAGGCCTATTGGGCTCATTGGGCCCATTAGTATTTATTGGACCTCGTTCTAAAATCTCGGATAGCTCAATTAATTATTTACGACAATTTATCTCAAATTCCATAATTCAATTCATTTTATACGGAATTAATCCATAATTTATGCTGTAAATTTCTAACACGCATAACTATAAAAATTGTCGTAAATAAGGGTTACTTAACCGAGATTCCATGATAGTATGCAAATCGAGCTGACTCGAGCTCTCGTTTGACATCAATTGTCGAGCTACACAATTACATATTTTTTCAAGTTAATTTTCAGTCGAATATTAATGAACTTAAATATTCTGAAGTTTAAATCGATCAATCTCGACCGCTTACCGACTTACCCGTAGCTCGATTGCACAACCAAAATTTTTCCCCAATTTTTCCTCTTTTTCTTTTTCCCTTTTTCTTTTCTTTCTTTTCTTTTTGGCTGAACTAGTCCGGTTCGGTTCAGCATAATTCCCTCGTCACTGAACAAGCCATACCGATTCAGTCCTCAGTTCGCCGTTCACAACGTCTCCAGTCGATTCTCAGGCCGTTTCCAGTGCTGTTCAGTGCACCATCGCCTGGGTGTTATTCGTCGAGCCTCGGGTGGATTCGAATCGGCGTCGATGGCCATCGATTCCCTCTTCTCTCTTTCGGTCTCCCCTCCTTCGATCTCCTCCGTCAAGCGTCACTGGCGCGCGTGGTGCCGCTCAGGCACTCCCACCATGCCGATCATTTCGTCGCCTGCCGTCTCGTGCTTGTCTGATGGTCGAGGTTCACCGAAGAGGGGAAGTCTCCGTCGGCCTCTCGCCCTTACTTGCGCCTGCTTCGTTTTCTTTCTGTTTCCTTTGCAAAATTCGATTCAGCTTCTTCTTTTTTTGGTTTTTTTTCTCTTTATTTATTTATTATTTTTATTATTATTGTTTTATTAGAATAAAATATATTATTTTTGCCATAATATCCCCAAAATCATATTTTATTCATTTAATCAATTAAATAAATTTATCTGTCTTATTTCATCTTTTCGGTGTATTTTTCCAATAATTTCGAGATAATTTTCTTGGATAAAAAATCTGGTTAATTCCAATAAATTCATATCTTGATCAATTTGACTCGAAATTTAATTGTTTCTTCGTTATTGATCAAGATTTCTCAAATCCATATTTATAATGAAATTTTCTTGCCAAATTAATACTGAATTTCAGTCTTTTGACCGTTTTTCCCTTTAACGTGTTCGGGACCAAACCAATCCAACTTCCCTTCACGAACACTCACTCATTTCGTGTTTTAAATCCCTATCTCCAGTCCAAATCCCATTCGTTTAATTTGTGACCATTTCAATCCTTCACTTAATCTTTAAATGCATTCGAGAATTTTTTAGTCATTCCATTTGCGTTTTTCATTCATGTAAAACTCTTCTTATGATTCAATTTACATAAAACAATGTTTACATCATTTGAATCATAAGAAATTACGATAAAAAATTGGGTCTTACATAATCTCCCCCACTAAAGAAATTTGGTCCTCCAAATTAGAACCAAGTCAAATGGGTCCATAAACAACTCCGGGTACGTCTATCGCATCATACTCTTTAATTCTCCTGTGACTTTTTTTTCGGAATGTAATACTACCAAAGGACTTGACTAGGGAGATCATCTTAAACCTCGACATTTTCTCATTCCTGTTTAATGCCCAAATTGATTTTTTAACATACGTTATACTTTCATTGAGCTCCAACAGCTCATATCCGATCACATATGCTGGGTCCGCATACTGTTTTTGAAGCATCAAAAGATGGGACACATTGTGGATGCCTGCTAATTCAGTTGATAACGCCAACCTACAGGCCTTATCTCCCACTTTGTCAAATATCTCAAAGAATTTAATCTAACGAAACTCAATTTGCCTTCTTTTCGAATCTCGTTATGCCCTTAGGACAAGTAATTTCCAACAATACTGTTTCACCCTCGGTGAATTCCAATGGTGTTCTATCTCTTGTCAGCATAGCCTTTCTGTCTGCTCTGAGGTGCTTTTAATCTCTCACAATCAACAGAACACCCTCAGAGACTTATTATACCGAATCGGGAGTAATTTTCTGTCACGACCCAAATTACCTAAAAATCCCTATAAATTTTTCGCTTTTCATTTCCTTACCCGTCGTGAACAATTACACTCCTAAACAGTTGGGCTATGATTCGGTGTTAGTAACCTCTCACCTATTTACCATTCCATTTTCATATTCACATTCACATGTCAATTTATTTAAACAAAATACATCCCCAATATTAAATCCATATACAGTACTGTGCATCTATATGTTCAGATACAAAAATTATATAAATGTGTATACCTGATCTTGCTAAGAAGCAGCGGATAACCGAGATGCGAAACTATTGTCGCTCTCTTCTGCTGAATATACCCTGTGGGGTGGAAAATGAAAGGGTGAGCGAAACGTGCTCAGTAAGGCAATAATGTAAGCAGGTAGATAACTATACTATCTACGTGCAGATAATGTCATGATGTAAAAATCGTTTACTTTCAGAGCATGAGGTAAGATTAAAACAATGCCACATGAATGTATATATCATATACAAGAAATCATGAAATCGACATATAAAGCACACATGGAAAATCATCATATATGACATCTCATGCTCGTCACATTAAAACTCATTTGTTTAATCACAAACTCATCACTTTGAAACTTATTTGTTTCATCATAAATTCATCTCATTTAAAACTCATTTATTTCATTATAAACTCTCACTTTAAAACTCATTTGTTTCATTATAAAACAACTTCATCAAGGTCAAACTCATCTCTCGGGAATACCTTGATTCATCAAATCAAATCTCTTTTAAAAACATAAATCGGGACTACCCCTCCATCGGGTTTGTCCTGGTCTATCCAGACCGTATGATATCATGTGAGGCATGTAGGTTACTGTATGAAAAATCGAGGACTATGGCCATACTTTGTCCCTGTGATCCCAGGCACACGGATCCCGGTGTGCGGGGTATCACAACTGCAACGGGAGGTGGGGTCAAGTCCTACCCGCCAGAATATCGAGCAACATCGTAGAGTCATCATGACTGCACGGTACAGCGTACTCCGTGTGACATACACGGTACATCGTACTCCGTGGACCCATATCATAGTCTGGGGGTGCCTGCCGTAGGTCTTATCTAGCCCAATACTATGTCGATAACCAACCCATGTCTCAAAGTATATGTGCGAGCATCTCAACTCTCTGTGACACACAGTCTACAGGAGGCTTCCGTACGACTATATGCATGTCAACTCGCGTCTAGTGCGTTTATGTGAGCATCCTGCTGCCCGCCCCACACCAGGTCACAGGCTTACGGAGCTCCAGCACCACGCTATGCATATCATGATATCTAAAATCTCGTGCGAGCGAAGCTTCAGCACGGTTTTGTGCACACACAAATTTCTCGTACGAGCAATGCTCCAGTACGACTTTTCATGATAAATAAATCAGTAAACTTGAGTGCGAGAAAGACTCTAGCACTCTTTTAGTCATGTAAATACGATAGGTGACTCACTTTTAATAAACATCTTTTAAAATAGTAACCGGTACAAACCGGTACCCTTTCGTAAAATTCACGAAATCAACAGCCCACCTATGTGTATATTTGCTTAAATCAAAGCAATATAATCATATAAAACATTAAAATCATGCAATTTCATAGCCTTACTACCCTTTTTGAAATTTTCCTAACTGGGGGTAAAATAGTCATTTTCCTTTATTTATCTAAGCCCCGGTTTTCGTAAAAATTATTACTTTATTTCTAGATGTTTTAATAAATTTCTAAGCCCTGTAAATCCCCTCTCAAAATACGCATAATTATCTCTATGCACCTACAAAATTCCCTTACCTCAATTTTTCCTGTCGAATCTGACCTTTTCTCTGATGTCACGTCGCGCAGTCCGATCTGCTCTCAATCCAATGTCCGAAACTGCGTATTAATATTTCTTAGGTCAGATAACATACAATTTAATTGTATTTCCTATTTTTTTGGGCTTAATTTAAATCATTGGGCCCGTTTACCCCTATTGGGCCCGATTGCACCTTATTGGGCCTCGACCCATTTTCAGCCCGTTTTTACTTATTAAATACCTTCCTCGGGTTTACTGGGCTCATACAGCTTACCAATAATTATCGGGCTTCGTTCCAAACTCATTGGATAGCCCGTAAATCATTTATGGTAATTACGTTGTAAATCCGATTAATATCCCTCTTTATACAACATTAATTCGTAAATTTTGTAAAATAATCGAAACTCTGTATTAAAGGATTCTAATTGTCGAAATTAAAATGTACTTACCCAATATAATGTGGGATACGAAAATCGGAGCTCAATCGGCTCTCGTTCGGGTTTTGTCGTACAACTGCACAATTATATATTTAATCCCGGGTTACTTTCAGATTAAATATAATTTAAATAAATTCCCCGAAAGTCAAATTGGTCACTTTTGACCTCTTATCGACTTACCCGAAGTTCGGTGTATCCCCGAAAATTCTTTCCCTTTTTCCTTTTTCTCTTTTTCTCCCCTTTTTCCTCTCTTTTTGGCTGAACCGGTTCAGTCCGGTTCAGACAGGTTCAGACCACCGGTTCAGCTCGGTCCGATTCGGTTCAGTTTTGGCCGGTCCAGGCCGGTTCGATCGGTTCAATCCCCATTTGCTCATTCCGGCGCCGTCCGACCGGTTCCCGGTACGATTCCGGTGCTGTTCGGCTCAGCTACACCTGGGCATTCAGAATCGGGCCTCGGCTGGGGTCGAAACGCAGCCATCGCCGGCGAATCAGCTCTTCTCCCCCCGCGGCTGCCACCTCTCGATCAGGCGGATTTCGGCGATTTCGCCGGCCAATACCGGTCTCAAAAGGACCGGCTCTTCCTCCCGATCACGTCGGTACCCGCCGTTAGCCCCCAGCTGCCGTGGATCGCCGGTACCGACTCCGTTTTCCCCGCGGTCTTCTCTTCCTCCGTTCGCTGGATACAACCATCGTCGGCGCGCGTCACCGGTGCCAATGGCTTCACCGGCCTCTCCTCTTGCTGCTCGGCCCTTCGTCGGAGGCCGTCGGTGCCCGGTGGTGGCTCGTCGGTCGGCCACGCGCAGTCCCCCTCTCCGTTTTCCCTTTTCTTTCTCTCTCCCCGACTTTTACAGATTTCTTCTTTTCTTCTTTTTTTTTCAATTATTTTTATTTAACAATTTGTTTTATTATTAAAATAATCATTAAAATAGTCTAACAAATCTGAAAATATCTACAATATTATTATTTGTACCAAATAAATAAATTTAATTTATTTATTATATTTTTAACCCTTTTTCGGGTATAATTTTTTTCGTATTTTCGGGATATTGTCCCGAGCGAAAATTTCAATTAATTCCAGTAATTCATATCTTTATCAATTTAACCCGAAATTTAATTATTTCACCTTTATTGACCAAGATTTCTCAATCCATTATTTTTAAAAATTATTTCTCGTTAAATTTATACCGGCCTTCGATCTTTTGACCATTTTACCCTTGTACGTGTTCGAGATTAATTCAGTCAAACTTTCCTTCACGAACATTCATTCATTTTATGATTTGAATCCTTATTTTCAGTCTGAATCACATTCCTTTAAATTTGTGAACATTTTTCTACCTCATAAAATTCACGATTTAATTTCGGGTCTTACATTTTCTGTCTGTCAGCCACTTCTTCCTATCCAAGTCAGGGAACAACTCCTAAAGCCATATCATGTCTCATAAAATGTTATCCCTCCACTCAAGTGACAATTGTCATTATTGACGAATTCGATTAGTAACAACTGATCATCCCAAGAGCCTATAAAATCAATGGCACATGCTCTCATCATATCCTCCAGCATCTGTACAGTCCCCTCTGACTGACCATCTCTCTGAGGATAGAACACTGTGCTAACACTCAATCGGGTTCCCACGGCTTCCTGAAAAATGTTCCTAGAAGTGGGAACTGAAGTGGGAATCCCTATTTGATATCATGCTCCTTGGGATGCTATATAAAGTTTCACAATTTTTTGTACACATAAATTTACCTACACACTCAGAGTATCTCAAGATTTCATAACCAGAAGGTAGGTAGACTTAGTCAATCTAGCGACTATCACCCAGATAGCCTTGTGATTCCTGCAGTCCTTTATAACCATCATAATATCCATGGTAACTAGTTCCCATTTCTGTGTCGATATAGGTAGAGGATGCAATAACCCTTTCCTCTACCTTAATCTGCTGACATACGAGACACTTCTCCATAATCACTACAATGTCTCTTTTCATATCTGACCACCAATACCCTTTTCAGAGAGTTCGATATATTTATTACTTTTCAGATGCACTGTATATCGCGAAGAATGAGCTTCTAACAATAACGATCTCATTAGCTATGGTCCTGGGGAGCACTTATGCTATCTCTGGACCTCAGTAAGTCATCATCACTCACTGTGAACTCTGTCACTATACCGTTCTGAGTTTGACCCACACTATCGACACCTTGTCGATCATCACACTATGCCTGTCGAATCTGGTCACTCAAATTCGGTTCTAATCTCAGGCTAATTGTCATAAAATCACTGTCATCATCAGATGGGATCACATTACTACTGAGGCTCACAACTGCTCTAGCAGCTCACGCTCCCTGACCATCATATGTAATACCATCCCGAGGCTCTTTCTACTCAAGGAATCAACCTTTACATTACTTTTCCTGGGTAGTACAATTTTCACGACCATAATCCCTCAGAAGCTCTAAGCCTCTTTATTCTCATATTCGACTCTTTCTGTGAAAACAAGTACTCGGGGCTTTTTATGATCAGTGCATATCTGAAATTTCTCACCGTATAAATGGTAGCATCATACCTTTAGTGCAAACACTATGACTGCCAACTCTAAATCATGAGTCAAATAGTTCCTCTTATGGTCCTTGAACTATCTGGATCTATAAACAACTATCTTCCCATTTTGCATCAATACACAACCCAATTCTTATTTTGAGGTATCTATACACACTGAAACCTCTTGAGCTATTGGTCATGGTGAGAAAATTATAGTGGTCAGTTTATTACTTCTATAAACCAAAACTCACGGAAGCCATTTTCATACTTATCATCCCACCGGCATACAATCATTTTTCGATCGAGATGTGTCAATCGAGCAGCCCATTTCGAGAAACTCTCAACAATTTATCTATAAAATAGTTTTCAATTGCTGCTCATGCTCTTCCCTGGACTTTGAATACATCAAAATATCATCGCTAAAGATGACAACCAATCAGTCCAGGTAAGGTTTAAATACCTTGTTCATCAATGGCCTAACGGTTACAAAAATCATCTTGGGCACATTCACATTCTGAATTCTTAACGGATGTTACCCAGACTTCAAATCGATCTCTAAAAAGATCTGATGAACTTTTTTATTCCATTCACTCCTATAATTGCTTCTTTAGTCCTTCCAGTTCCACTAATACCATTTTATACAGTGGTTAGGATATCGGCTCTGTACCAGGTACTAACTCAATACAAAATTCTATCTCTTATCTGATGGTAGCCCTAGTAGATTATCTGAGAAGATATCAGGAAACTCCCTAACCATTAGGATATCTGTTAATTTTTGATGTGTTTTATCCATACCAACCACACAAGCGATGAAACATTCCCATCATTACTCATCTCGTCCATACAATTATTCACTCCTTTAACTATAATCGCTACACCTCTTTCATTACATGTCAAACTTACACTACACTTTTCAGGGGTGAAAACATCACTATCTTAGGATAGCAATCTAAACAGCATAGGTTGCAGCCGAATCAATCTATTCTCAAATATTACTTAAAAATTATTCATATTCCATTGAATAAAATCGTCTGACATATCCTTTTTCCTCCATTTTCAACTTACAATCCCTATACCCATATTTAGTTAGTGATAATCAGCTAACTATTGTGAGAACTATGCATTTTGTATACCCTATTTATCAGAATTGTAATTTTGTGTATGTAATTATGATATGTTTATTTACACACAAGCTTTAAATATGATGAAGTATGAGAAGATGAGGTTTTTAAGTCTTGAATGTGTATGGATTGAAATATGGACTATGTGATAGATTTTAAGAAGTTTTACATTGAGTTTTCTGTAAATTGATGCAGCAGCAGTACAATCTGTGAAGGCCAGATCGATCTCTAAGGATAAGAGATCGATCTCATGACTCCAGAATACAAAAAATATGTAAGAACTGATAGGCAGATTGATCTCATAGGCAAGCAAATCGATCTCATGAAGTATTCGGTAAACAGCAGATCGACCTCCTAAAGGAGAAGATCGATCTCATGAAGCGTTCTGTAAACAAAAAATCGGTCTGATTATTAAAACAGATCGATCTCATGAAGCAATTAAGAGATCGATCTCACCCCACGACAGATCGATCTCCTAGGCATAAAATTACCCAAAAATGCTCCCAAATTCAAATGCAGATCGATCTCATTAAGGACCAGATCGATCCTACCCTCCGTTTTCAAAAGGACCCCGTGTTTTCTATCATTTCATCTTTTCTCTCTCCCAAACCTCCATTTTAGTCGAGCCCTAGCTTTCTCTCTCTTTCAAAGACCCTATTTTTGTTCGAATCAAAGGTTGTGGTAAGAAGGAAAGTTGTTCCTCATTAAAAGGAGAACAACATACTTGGAAATAGAAGAAGGAATCGAGTTAAGGTGTGAGTTGAGCACTCCACAAGTTTTGGGTACATTTCTAAACTTTGATCTTGGATTGTAAAGTGATTTTTGGTGATTATGACTGTAGGCATTGCGATGAAATAACTAGGAAAGGGTTAGAGATTGATGAAATCATAGTTTTGTTGGAGTAAAGATGATATTATGCAATTGTGGTAATTTTAGAGATTTATGACTATAAGTTGGAATTAAGGCAGTGAGATGAATTATTGATGTTTTAACATCGTTTGGATAGTCTGGGAGCTCCAAAGTGGAATGTGAGGTTAGTCCATCGTTTAGGGGAATGATTGCACTATACGAGGTGCAACGAGGTAAGGGAAAACTTAAACTCATTTGTGTATGTAATTCGTGATGATAATAGTAGCATGAAATGAGATTTGAGGAAACAAGCATGTTTTAATGAGTTATTGCATACGATTTTATATCCAGTTGGGGCCCAATTTTTATGAGTTGTAAACTAAGTACAAAAATGTTTTACAACTGTGTTAAGTTTAAAAAGTGAAAAGCAATTTGGGCTCTACCATAAGGCGTACTACGATTTAAGAAATGTGTGCGTGGTTTTGTCGGTTGAAGCTTGGTTTTTTACATGTTTTGTGTTGAGTACAAACAATTTTTGAGATAAATTTTATGAGAAAAACCATTATGAGCTTTATGTGAAGGCAAAACGGTTTTATATGATAATGGATATTAATAAGACTTAGGAGTCTCATGTTAAATACACATCAGGCATTGCTTTGGTAGCATGTAAGACCGATATTTTCCCCGCTTTGGCAGTACAGGAAGGCCTTGCTTTGGTAACATGTAAGACCAATATTTTTTCCTGCTTTAGTAGCGTTGGGAGGCCTTGCTTTGGTAGCATGTAAGACCGATATTTTTCCCCGCTGTGGTAGCGCTAGGAGGACTTTCTTTGGTAGCATGTAAGACCGATATTTTTCCTTGCTTTGGTAGCGCTGGAAGGCCTTGCTTTGGTAGCACGTAAGTCTGGGCCTTGCTTTGGCAGTATGTAAGACCGATAGTGTGCATGGGGAGAGGCATTGCTTTGGTATGATGTAAGGCCGGGACATGTTTTGGTAACGCGTAAGTCCAATAGACCATGTACGCGACCAAGTAGTCCACGTTCCCTCTTTTGAGGATTCCTGGGATGCGCACCCATAAGAGATTATTTTGATGTGCCATGACGAATATTATATGAGTTTTATTTGCCTAGTCTGGTTTTACAAATGAGTTTGTGTTTGGCGGCTGCGCCACGTGCTTTATTAAAGCGGTGATTTTCATCACATTGATTGAGAAAAGCCATTATCACATCCTATTTTATACATGCTTGTTCCACATGCTGGTGACTACTTGTAATCATGGTTCAAACCATTCATCATCATGTTTCTCCTTGAGCTTTGAGAAATGAATTGAGTTGATTATTATTACTACATTTTCTACTGAGTTTATTGAGTTTAACATGCAAATCAAAATGATTGTGCTGTGCAAATCATTTTTCTTATTAATGAATCCCTTACCCCCTTATTGAGTGATTTAGAAGCTCACCTTGTTTTACCTTCCCCCCAGATTTCTTCAAGTGAAGAGAGTTTCCCTACGACGTAAGGAGTAGTGGTTGTGGAGGACTTGAGCTCCAAGCCATATATTATACTTTGAGGTATATTTTAATATTTCATGTACCCAGACTTAAGTTGTATTTACAGACACTTGATGTATAATAATGTACAAGATGTATTAGGATTAATTAGCCTTGAATTGAGTAATATATATGGTATGATATATAATTATGAGATGATGAGATCCTGAGTAGGTAAAAGTTATAAATTATATATGATGATGCATGACACTGCACAGGAGTGTACCCTGAATTATGAATGGATGAATAAAAGTTTTAAATTTTCCATGTTTTTCGTGCTCTCGGTGCGTTACAGAGTTTTCTTGGTATCAGAGCTTAGGGTGTTTAGTACTGTTAGTGTCGGTTAAGTGAAATAGAATACATCCCAAGTGTCTGTATAAGTCTGGTCATGAACTGAATTGAGGATTGAGATGTCAATGAAGTTGAATGTGTACGCATAGGAAACGTATTAAGATTGAGAATTAGTGGACAATGAGGTCATTCGAGGAGGTATGCAGAGCCACCTTCACTACCTGCCCCACAACCAGAGAGTCCTAACTCTCGATTTAATCAGATTGAGCATGATGAACAATAAGGTTTTGAGCAAATGGTAGCACTATTCGCGTAACATTTTGGAGTTAATGCTTCGGGTACTACTCCTACACCAGCACAAGGACCTCCCGTACCCTCAGTACAGATGGACCCGATGCCTTTCGTTACTCAACCGATGATAGGAGTATGGTCCGACTGAAGGACTTTTTGAAATTGAACTCGCCCGCATTCAGAGGGAAAAAGGATCCTGCAGAGGTTGAGGAGTGACTGACTGAGTTGAGAGTCATATTTGTCTATTTGGGATGCACTGATACTGAGAGGGTCAGTATGGGTGCCTATATGTTGAAAGGGAGAGCTCAAGATTGGTGGGGTACTACCTAAGGTATTTTGATGTCCAGCCAGGATGTGATTAGCTGGGAAGAATTTCAGGCGGCGTTTAGAGCCCAATTTGTACCACGAGCTACTCAGAGAAAGAAGCAAGTAGAGTTTTTGAATCTGGTATAGGGTGATATGTCTGCAAATGATTATGAGAGTCGATTTACCGCTCTATTGAGGTAGGATCCAAAGACCTTAAAAAATAAAGAGCTCTGCACTGAGAGATTTGTGTATGGATTAAAGCCCATTATCAGAGATCGATTGATAGGGCTATGTATTACTGAGTTTGGAGATGCTCTGAGGCGAGCACAAGAGATTGGGAGGGGAATCAAAATTGTGCAATCCCATACTGAGTTCAGTGTTATGACTAGGGATAAAGGCAAGAGGCCAACGATTTCACAGGTAGATGTTCGGAGAGGATCCTTCAGAAGAGGAAGGATTAAGGTACAGAAGGGCCGACTTGAGAGACCCAGAGCTTATTCTATCATCAGAAAGACCCCTCGAGATGTCAGGCCTGAGATAAGGGTTTGTAGAGACTGTGGTCGACCGCATGAGGGAAGTTATACTAGGTTGATCTGCGGATGTTTCAGATGTGGAGACATGGGTCACAGACTAAAAGACTACCCTCAACCTCAGAAACCACATGCTTCGAAGCTTAGCAGACAACAGCCTCAGAGAGTGAATCCCCCGAGACAAGCCACTACTATAGAGAAAGGAAAGAAGCCCATTACAGTGGGACGTGTGTTTGCTCTGGACAAAGAGACATGAGACACTTCTGCAGAAACTATAAGAGGTACACTCTTTATCTATAATTATAAGGCTCATGTGTTAATTGACCCGAGGTCCACACATTCGTTTATTTCTGAGCATTTTGCATGTAGATTAAATTTGAAATTTGAACCTCTAGAGTATATACTACATGTAAATACCCCCATGTGTGAATTCCAGAGAACCGAGTTGATCTGTAGAGGATGTGAAATAAAGGTGGGAGATAGAGTAATGTTAACAGATCTAATAATGTTAAATATACATAGGTTTGATGTAATTTTGGGAATGGATTGGCTGACAACCAATCGAGTGAGTTTAGACTGCTACACTAAGATTCTAACCTTCTCCCTACCTGAACCTTACAGTGTACGTTTGAAATATTGAGTAAGTAAATGTGTGGAATTTTAGTTAGCAAATTGAAATTTTGATATTGCTTTTGAGAGTACTAAATTTGAGTATTCATGTGAAGGTTATGAAACACTTATCTCAGATGACAATCGGGAACATCCGAAGATTGAGGATATACCTGTGGTGTGTGAATTTTCGGATGTCTTCCCCAATGAGTTGCTAGTTTTACCACAAGAGGTAGAGACTAGATTTTTGGCTAGCTTGTGAATAGTACCTAAGATCATGGATAAGATTAGAACTGGGCAGCATGATGATCAGAGGTTGATTGGTATGGTTAGCTAGGCTGAGCAAACTTCGCAGTCAGACCTCATAGTCAATAAGGATGGATTGTTGAGATTTAGAGGACAAATTTGTATATCGGACGATGATACCCTGAAGAGACAAATACTGAGAGAATCCCACTGCTCGTTATACACCATGCACCCAGGAAGTACTAAGATGTATCGAGATTTGAAAAAGGTGTACTGGTGGCATGGCATGAAGCGAGACGTGGCAGATTATGTGACCAGATGTTTAGTGTGCCAGCAAGTGAAAGCTGAGCATCATAAGCTTGAAGGATTATTGCTGCCTTTACTTGTGCCTACATGGAAATGGGAGCATGTCACCATGGACTTTATTATGGGTTTACCGAGAACCCAAAGAGGTTGTGATGCGATATGGGTCATAGTGGATAGACTGACGAAAAGTGCCCACTTCCTTGCAATCAAGAGCACAGATACTGTGGATGCCTTAGATGAGTTATATGTCAGCGAGATAGCAAGATTACATGGGGTTCCAGTGAGTATTACTTCTAATAGAGATTCCCGATTTACTTTTAGATTTTAGACCCAGTTTCAGGAGTCCATGGGATCTCAATTGAGTTTTAGTCCCGCCTATCATCCTCAGACAGATGGTCAGTCAGAGAGGACTATTCAGACCTTGGAGGATATGTTGAGGTCGTGTACGGTGGATTTTAAGGGATCATGGGATGATCACCTGCCCCTAGCAGAGTTTGCGTACAATAATAGCTATCATGCGAGTATTGGAATTGCACCTTTTGAGGCTCTATATGGTAGGAGGTGTAGATCCTCTGTAACATGGGAAGAGTGGGTGACAGAAAGATAAATGCTCTCGAACTTGTTGAATATGATGTACAGAGTATGAAACTCATATGTGAGAGATTACGGGCTGAACAGAGTAGACAGAAAAGCTACGCAGATGTGCGTAGACGGCCACTTGAATTTGATGTGGATGATGCAGTATTTCTGAAGATATCAACGAGTAAGGGTATCATGAGATTTGGAAAGAAAGTGAAATTGAGTCCTCGATATATCGGACCATTCGAGATTCTTGAGAGAGTGGGAGAGGTAGCCTACAAGTTGGCATTACCCCTACAGATGTTTGGAATACACAATGTCTTTCATGTATCTATATTGAGGAAGTACCACCCGGACCCTTCTCATGTCATAGAGTATGAAGAAATGGACATACAAGAGGACATGAGCTACACTAAGGAACCCGTCAGGATTCTTCATAGAAAGGAGAAGGTACTTAGGACCAAAAACATTCCATTAGTGAACGTTTTGTGGAAACATCACTCAATGGAGGAGGTAACTTGGGAATTAGAGAGCCTTATGAAGGAGAAGTACCCTCATCTGTTTAATGAGTTAAGTTGAATTTGGAGGACCAAAATCTCTTAAGGTGGGGAGGATGTGAGAACTGTACATTTTGTATACCCCATTTATGAGAATTGTAAGTTCGTGTATGTAATTATGATATGTTTATGTACACACAAGTTTTAAATATGATGAAGTATGAGAAGATGAGGTTTTTAAGTCTTGAATGTGTATAGATTGAAATATGGACTATGAGATAGATTTTGAAAGATTTACATTGAGTTTTCTGCAAATTGATGCAGCAATAGTACAATCTGTGAATGCCAAATCGATCTCCAAGGATGAGAGATTGATCTTATGGCTCTAGAATACAGAAAATATGCAAGAACTGATAGGCAAACCGATCTCATAGGTAAGCAAATCGATCTCATGAAGCATTCTGTAAACAGCAGACCGACCTCCTTAAGGAGAAGATTGATCTCATGAAGCGTTCTGTAAACAGAAGATCGATCTCATAATTGAAACAGATCGATCTCATGAAGCAATTAAGAGATCGATCTCACCTTAGGAAAGATCGATCTCCTAGGCATAAAATTACCCCAAAATGTTCCCAAATTCAACTGCAGATAGATCTCATTAAGGACCAGATCGATCACCTACCCTCCATCTATAAAAGGACCCCTGGGTTTTCCTACATTTCATCTTTTTTTTCTCTCCTAAACCTCCATTTTAGCCGAGCCCTAGCTTTCTCACTCTTCCAAAGCCCCCATTTCTGTTCGAATCAAAGGTTGTGGTAAGAAGGATTGTTGTTGAGTTAATGAATTTTGAAATGACAAAACAAGTTAATTCAATAATGTTAAGATGATATACAAACATGTTTAGAGGTGATTAGTACCAGAACTTAGAGTTCTGCTGATGAGAGATCGATCTGGGGTATGAGAGATCGATCTCCTGGGCTTTTACTTGATGAGAAATCGATCTCATGAAGTAAGAGATCGATCTGCCTAGCCTTAAAACGTTGTAAAGGGATTAAGGTAAAATGAGATCGATCTGCAAGGGTTAAGAGATCGATCTGGCTAATGCTAGAGTTGAGAGATCGATCTGGTCGATGAAGAGATCGATCTCCCTTAAGAGCTTAAGACTATAGATCGATCTGAGAGATCGATCCACATTCAAACAGAGAACTTATGAGATCGATCTGGTAAGGAAGAGATCGATCTCCTCAAAGTCAGAGAGCTAAAGAGATCGATCTGTGTTGTTGAGAGATCGATCTCCTCTCTACGAGATTGCATGGCAGATCGATCTGGAGATCGATCTTGTTTCAAACAGAGAGTTAAGGAGATCTATCTGCCTATTCGACAGATCGATCTGCCTCATTATTTTCAAACTAACAGATCGATCTGCTAACCTATGAGATCGATCTCCTTATGTATTTGTGCTTCAATCTTGCAGGATTTATAACTAAGAGATCGATCTGGCCAAGAAGGAAGATCGATCTGGCACTCTACTGGAGGTACCCAACGGCTAGTTTCTGCAAAACACAATGGGAAGAATAGCATTTAATGCTCCAACTACCAATCCTTCAGTATAAAGCCAAGCATTGAAGACAAAGAGAATTGAGACACTATTGCTGCATATTCCAAATATTCTCAAGCTTTAATTCTTTCATTCTTTGTGTCCCTATTGCTCATTCATTGAGAATCATTGTAAAAGCTTAAGTGCAAAAAGCTACATTTGTCCTACCACTTTAAAGCATTATATTGTATTCAGTCTTATCTTAAAAGAGAAGAGGATTGTTCCTCAGTGAGAGTATATTGTAAGAGGCTGAATACTTTTTCTGTATTGCTAAGGGTAGAGAGGTTATTCCTTAACCTGTAAAAAGGAACTGTGTAAGCTCTATTGATAGAGAGAAAGAAAACACTTGACAAGAAGGTCAAGGAGAGAGGACGTAGGTAAGAGTTTGGCCGAACCTCTATAAACGATTGTGTTTGTTTCTCTCTTCCCTACTCTGCATTAAATTATTACATTGCACTATATTGCTCATTATCATTTGTGATTAAATTGTGATTAATTTTTAATTTGCCATAATTGTTAGAAAACCGATTCACCCCCCCTCTTGGTAGAGCCAACAATTGGTATCAGAGCTAGGACTCTTTAATCACATAGGAACAACTTCCTAAGAGTTAGAAAACGATCAACTGGCTCTTAACAATGTAGCAACTAGTTTGATAGGAGAGGGGCACCCCACGGTTAGACCTCCCATGTTCAATGGTGAACATTATTCGTATTGGAGGACTAGGATGATGCTATTCATTCAAGCAAATGACTATGAAGTATGGAGAATTATAGTTAAGGGACCTCAAATCCCTACAAAGAAAATAGAGGGAAGAGATATCCCCAAAGAAGAAGATGAATGGGATTCTAATGACATTAAATGTGCACAGCTAAATGCTAAAGCTATGCACACATTATTTTGTGCTTTAGGTCCTAATGAATATAATAGAGTCTCCGGGTGTGATAATGCCAAGCAAATATGGGATAAATTGGCAATAACTCATGAGGGTACAACCCAAGTGAAGGAGACAAAAGTAGGTATGCTCACACATGATTATGAGCTTTTTAGGATGAAGGAAGGAGAATCGATTAGTGATATGTTCACTAGATTTACAGACGTAATTAATGGACTAAAATCCTTAGGAAAAATATATTCTAACATTGAAATGGTAAAGAAAATTTTAAATAGCTTACCTAAGTCATGGGAAGCTAAAGTAACGGCAATTGAGGAATCTAAGGATCCTCACACATTGTGTCTAGATGAATTGATAGGATCTTTGCTTACTTATGAGATGAAACTTAAAAGAAATGAAGAGCCACCCAAGAAAGTGGGTGTTGCTCTAAAATCCACTGCTCAAGAGGAGATTAAAAATGAGAGTGGGAGTGAGGAGGATATTGAGATGGCAATGTTTGCCAAAAGATTCAACAAATTCATGAGAATGAAAGCTAGTAGTAATAATAGGAGAAACAATAGGAGAGAACAAGAGGAAGTAGGTAGAAAAGACTCTATTGTGTGTTATGAATGTAAAAAACCTGGACACATAAAATTTAACTGCCCTCTTCTCAAAAGATCTAATGATAGGTTTCATAAAAAGAAGGCAATAGTAGCAACATGGAGTGACAGTGACTGCTCCGATGATGAATCAAATGAGGACATTGCCAACCTATGCTTCATGGCTATTGATGATGATCAAAAGGTAACATCTAATCTCAATGAATACTCTTTTGATGAATTGCAAGATGCATTTGATGAACTTGCATTAGAGTATGAATCTATGAGCATGAAGTATAAAAAGTTAATATCTAAATTAAAAAGGGAAAATGAGATAATGTTAAAAGATAAATTGGAATGTGAGAAGAAACTAGAGATTTCAAATCTAGAAATTTGTGACCTTAAGGAGAAAAATAGCAATTTACATAACTCCTTTAATAGATTTCACATGGGGCAACAAAAGCTAGATAGCATGTTAGAAACCCAAAGGGCATTTTTTGACAAAAATGGCTTAGGGTATAATGCACAAAGTAGGGAGACCCATCTTAAGAGTTTTATTGCTAGGAAGAGCATGAATAAACCTGCAATTACTTGTTCATATTGTAATAAGAAGGGACATAAGTCACATTATTGCAATATAAAGATGAGGAATCTTAAAGGAAAAATTGTAAAAAGGATATGGATTCCAAAAGAGGTAATTCATTCCAAGGACTGCAATGCATTAGCAAAATGGATCCCAATGGGATCAAGAATTGCATTTACTAACCTCCAAGGACCCAAGAGAATTTGGGTACCTAAGACTTGAGTGTGTTTATTTTTTTGTTGTAGGTGATTGAGCATAGCCACAAAGCTAAAACAAAAGAAGCTTGGTACTTAGATAGTGGATGCTCAAGACACATGACGGGTGATAAAAGCCATTTCAATTCCTTCAAATCGAAAATTGGTGGAGAAGTCACTTTTGGGGACAACTCCAAAGGCCAAGTGGAAGGAAGTGGCTCAATAGGTAATGATCATTTCTCTTTAGAAAAAGTATTACTTGTTAGGGGTCTAAAGCATAACTTACTAAGCATTAGTCAACTTTGTGACAAAGGTTACAAAGTAATTTTTGATTGCATGAAATGTAATGTTATAGATCCTAAGTCAAATAAAATTCTTCTTCTAGGTCATAGGCAAGGTAACATATATATATAGTCTACCTTAATGAACTCAAAAATGAAAACATATGCTTAATGGTAGATAACAAAAAGGAATCTTGGTTATGGCATAGAAGACTAGGTCATGCTAGCATGCATGTGCTGTCTAAATTAGCTAGAAAGGATTTAGTTATAGGCTTACCCAAAATATCCTTTGATCATGAAGAAATATGTGAAGCTTGTGTCAAAGGAAAACACAAGAGGACAACTTTTAAGCCTAAGAATAGTGTATCCACCACTAGGCCTCTTCAATTACTGCATTTAGACTTGTTTGGACCAACTAGAACCACTAGCCTAGGTGGGAAACACTATGGTTTTGTAATAGTTGATGATTACACTAGATACACTTGGGTGTTCTTTTTGAGAGTAAAAAATGAAGCCTTAGAGAAATTCATAACTTACTCAAAGGTGACTCAAAATGAAAAAGGATATACAATAACAAGCATTAGAAGTGATCATGGCAAAGAATTTGAAAATATAGGATTTGATGAGTATTGCAATGATCAAGGAATTAGCCATAATTTTTCAGCCCCTAGGACACCACAACAAAATGGTGTAGTTGAGAGAAGAAATAGAACTTTGGAAGAGATGGCTAGGACCATGTTATGTGAAAATAACTTGCCAAAGTATTTTTGGGCTGAAGCTATAAACACATCATGTTATATAATTAATAGAGCTATGATAAGACCCATGCTAAAGAAAACTCCTTATGAGCTCTACAAAGGCAAGAAGCCTAACATTAGTTACTTCCATCCTTTTGGCTGCAAATGCTTTGTTCTAAATAATGGAAAAGATAACTTAGGAAAATTTGATGCCAAGAGTGATGAGGGAATATTTCTAGGATATTCATTGAATTCAAAGGCCTTTAGAATATATAACAAAAGAACATTAGTGGTTGAAGAGTCTATTCATGTTATATTTGATGAATCAAATAATATATCTAAAGATTCAACCAATGATGAAAATGTTGGAATATTTGATGAAGGCTTAGAAGATGACTTTCTAGAAAAGCTTGACTTGAATAAAGAAGATGAAGAAGAAATAGAGGTTTTAGAAAGAGAGCCTAGAGCACCAAGAGAGTTAGGATATGTAAAAGATTGTGAAATAGTAGGAGATCCAACTCTTGGAGTTAGAACTAGATCATCCCTAAGGAATATGTGCCAATATATAGCATTTGTATCTCAAATTGAGCCTAGGAATGTCAATGAAGCTTTAGAAGACAATAGTTGGTTCCTAGCAATGCAAGAAGAATTAAATCAATTTGAGAGAAGCAAAGTATGGAAACTAGTTCCTAGGCCTAGTGATCACTCAATTATTGGAACTAAATGGATATTCAAGAACAAAATGGATGAAAATAGTGTGATCACAAGGAATAAGGCTAGGCTAGTTGCTCAAGGCTATAGACAAGAGGAAGGCATAGACTATGATGAAACATATGCACCGGTAGCTAGATTAGAGGCAATAAGAATGTTACTTGCCTTTGCATGTTATAAAAACTTCAAGTTATATCAAATGGATGTAAAGAGTGCATTCTTAAATGGTTTTATTAATGAAGAAGTATATGTTGAGCAACCTCCCGGATTTGAAAATCATGAATTTCCTGAACATGTTTTTAAACTATCTAAGGCACTTTATGGGTTAAAACAAGCTCCTAGAGCTTGGTATGAAAGGTTGTCAAAATTTTTAATAGAAAAGGGATTTTCAAGAGGAAAAGTGGATACCACATTATTCATTAAGAATAAAAATAAGGATTTATTAGTTGTACAAGTGTATGTAGATGATATTATTTTTGGTTCAACTAATGAGTCTTTATGCCAAGAGTTTGCTAAGATCATGCAAGGAGAATTTGAGATGAGTATGATGGGAGAACTCACATTCTTCTTGGGACTTCAAGTGAAGCAAACAAAAGCTACCTTCATCAATCAAGCAAAGTATACTAAGGAATTGCTCAAGCGATTTGGAATGGACAATTGCAAACCTCAAGCCACTCCAATGGGCACCAACATCAAGCTTGATAAAGATGAAAGTGGTAAGTGTGTAGACACTAAACTCTATAGGTCTATGATAGGCTCATTGCTTTATTTAACTGCAAGTAGACCAGATATTTTGTTTAGTGTATGCCTTTGTGCTAGATTTCAATCCTCTCCTAAGGAATCACATCTTTTGGCAACTAAGAGAATCTTTAGATACCTCAAAGACACTCCCTCACTAGGACTTTGGTACCCCAAGGACTCTACTTTTGCCCTTCATGCATTTTCAGATGCTGATTTTGGAGGCTGCAAAATAGATAGGAAAAGTACTTCAGGTACTTGCCAATTCTTAGGAAATAGGTTAATTTCTTGGTTCTCCAAGAAGCAAAACAGTGTAGCTCAGTCCACAACTGAAGCTGAGTATATAGCAGCTGGTAGTTGTAGTGCTCAAGTGTTGTGGATTAAACAACAAATGAGAGATTATGGTATTGACATGAAACAAGTGTCTATTAAATGTGATAATACCAGTGCCATTAATCTGTCTAAGAATCCTATTCAACACTCCAGAACCAAGCACATAGAAATTAGACATCACTTTCTTAGAGACCATGTACAAAAAGGGGATATAATTTTAGAGTACATTGATACTCTACATCAAATAGCTGATATATTCACCAAACCCCTTGATAGAGATAGGTTTTGTATCCTTAGAGGTGAATTAGGACTCATGGATATGCCTTAGGACTTTTGTGTTTCAATCATCTTGGTTTCAAATTGATTTTAAATGAGTTTTTTTTTTTTTTTGCAAAGATTTTCTGGCAATGAGGATGAGAGATCGATCTCCTTGCAATATAGATCGATCTCCATACCTCCAACAAGCCTAAATCATCAAGGTTAAGCTAAGCAGATCGATCTTCTAACCATAAGATCGATCTCCTTACGTCTCTGTTTAAAGGCAGATCGATCTGTCCACATGACATATTGATCTCTTCAAGCTTCCGCATTCTACAGATCGATCTTAGCATTTGGCAGATCGATCTGCCTAAGCCTCTGTTAAACGACAGATCGATCTGTGTGTAACAGATCGATCTCCTTAAGCCTCTGTTTGCGAGCAGATCGATCTGGCCTTACGACAGATCGATCTCTATTGGATTCTGGAAATGACAGATCGATCTGTCGCCTCGACAGATCGATCTCCTGTGCCCTGGAGTATAAATACCTGCGTAAAATTCCCAAATTTCCCAAACCCAATCTTTAAAATTCCCAAATTTCCCTCGCATTTCTTCCTTTGATTCGTGACCAGATCGATCTTTGTACGGTTCTCCTTGCGTCTCGGTGTCCAATTCCGGTATTGTAACCAACATTCCTTACTGATTTTCAAAATATTTCTTCAATTTGTGTTATTTTTAATTCTAGGTCAAACCTAGGTACTGTTTCATTGCTTTTCTCGTTGTTGAATCCATTTAGTGCCTCTTTAGAATCTAGAATCATGCCTAGGAAGTCAGTAGCAAACAAACCTCCTAGAACCACTGAGGCAGGTTCCTCATCACAACCTATTCCTCCACCTCCTGTCGCTTCCTTTAATCGGTGTTTTAAAACACCAGCAAAAAGAAAGCGATATGAGGAATACTTCTCAACCATGCCAATCAAGCATTGGCGCACTATCGATTTTTCGTTCCTCAATCGCATAGAGTTTCCCTATTTGTCAAAATTTGAGGAGTTTAGTTGGACGAACTTCTTGAAAATCAACACTCCTGTCCCTCCAAATCTCGTTCGCACATTCTTTTCCAATGCCGAACTCGTTTATGACCCCGATGACACCTGCAAAATCCTTGCCTTCAAAACCTACGTCATGGGTCAATCCATTATAATTGACTCTGAAGTTCTAGCCAAAGTGTTTGATATACGCGATGAAGGCTTAACAAATGAGGATGAGGAAGTCCCCTTAGCGTTTGATCTCCCTGGGGACAAGGCGAGTGACCTGCCGATGCATCCTCGGTTACTCCACCTCATAATCTCTTGGAACCTCCGCCCTCTCGGTACTCGTCATTCTACCATTAGGCGTTTAGATCGCTTTTGGCTCCATCACATTCACACCACAAGCCAAAAACCTAACCTCAATCACTTTATATACGAAGATTGGCTGAAGATTGTGCGTGGCCAAGCTACCACAATAGTTTTTCCACAACCAGTGGCTTATCTTCTCCACCGCCTTGGTATCAACTGCAGCGGCGAAACTGGCGAACTCCCCTCTCCCAAGAGCGTGCTTAACATTGGGACCCTCCATCATATGGGGTACTACAAAGACTTCCGGGGAGAGTGGACGAAAAAGAGGGATCAGCAACCTGCAGAGGATATGGAGGAGGACCCCACTGCTGAGCCAGTGCACCGACCTGCTGCACCAGCTCCAGAACCATCGGCTCCGCCCACTGCACCAACATCGTCTCCTGCTGACTTGGAGATGCTCATGACGATGATGAATGACCTCAGTCAGCAGATAAATGACGGCTTTGCCACTCAGCGGTGTATGATCGAGGACTTAACCCAAAGAGTGGATAAGATTCAAGAGACTCAAGAGGCGATGTTCGATGAGCTCCAAGTAACACGCACGCACGTTGAGAATCTTTTGGATCGTGATCCTCCCTCATCTTAGGCCATAGGTGTTTGTTGTAGTTTAGTTTCATCATGGTTGATCTTTAATGTTACTTGCACTACATTTGCTTGAATGAACTGTGATTTGACTGGATATTGGGTGAGTTAATGACAATGTTGATTTTGAAATGCCATGAATCTTCTATTTTGTGTGTGATTGATATGACAAAAAGGGGGAGAAGAAACATGTGTTGTGGTTGTGTGAACATGTGTTGTGGTTGTGTTAAATGTTTTAAAAGAATGATTTAATTGAGGGGGAGTTAAGATTTAACTGAGGGGGAGTTAAGTCATTAACAAGTCAAAAGCTCACAAAAAGGGGGAGTTTTGCAAATTCACTAAACATGTTTAATTGATGAGTTTTGTCATATCAAAAAGGGGGAGATTGTTGAGTTAATGAATTTTGAAATGACAAAACAAGTTAATTCAATAATGTTAAGATGATATACAAACATCTTTAGAGGTGATTAGTACCAGAACTTAGAGTTCTGCTGATGAGAGATCGATCTGGGGTATGAGAGATCGATCTCCTGGGCTTTTACTTGATGAGAGATCGATCTCATGAAGTAAGAGATCGATCTGCCTAGCCTTAAAACGTTGTAAAGGGATTAAGGTAAAATGAGATCGATCTGCAAGGGTTAAGAGATCGATCTGGCTAATGCTAGAGTTGAGAGATCGATCTGGTCGATGAAGAGATCGATCTCCCTTAAGAGCTTAAGACTATAGATCGATCTGAGAGATCGATCCACATTCAAACAGAGAACTTATGAGATCGATCTGGTAAGGAAGAGATCGATCTCCTCAAAGTCAGAGAGCTAAAGAGATCGATCTGTGTTGTTGAGAGATCGATCTCCTCTCTACGAGATAGCATGGCAGATCGATCTGGAGATCGATCTTGTTTCAAACAGAGAGTTAAGGAGATTGATCTGCCTATTCGACAGATCGATCTGCCTCATTATTTTCAAACTAACAGATCGATCTGCTAACCTATGAGATCGATCTCCTTGTGTATTTGTGCTTCAATCTTGCAGGATTTATAACTAAGAGATCGATCTGGCCAAGAAGGAAGATCGATCTGGCACTCTACTGGAGGTACCCAACGGCTAGTTTCTGCAAAACACAATGGAAGAATAGCATTTAATGCTCCAACTACCAATCCTTCAGTATAAAACCAAGCATTGAAGACAAAGAGAATTGAGACACTATTGCTGCATATTCCAAATATTCTCAAGCTTTAATTCTTTCATTCTTTGTGTCCCTATTGCTCATTCATTGAGAATCATTGTAAAAGCTTAAGTGCAAAAAGCTACATTTGTCCTACCACTTTAAAGCATTATATTGTATTCAGTCTTATCTTAAAAGAGAAGAGGATTGTTCCTCAGTGAGAGTATATTGTAAGAGGCTGAATACTTTTTCTGTATTGCTAAGGGTAGAGAGGTTATTCCTTAACCTGCAAAAAGGAACTGTGTAAGCTCTATTGATAGAGAGAAAGAAAACACTTGACAAGAAGGTCAAGGAGAGAGGACGTAGGCAAGAGTTTGGCCGAACCTCTATAAACGATTGTGTTTGTTTCTCTCTTCCCTACTCTGCATTAAATTATTACATTGCACTATATTGCTCATTATCATTTGTGATTAAATTGTGATTAATTTTTAATTTGCCATAATTGTTAGAAAACCGATTCACCCCCCCTCTCGGTAGAGCCAACAGTTGTTCCTCATCAAAAGGAGAATAAGATACTTGACAATCCAAGAAGGAATCGAGCTAAGGTGTGAGTTGAGCACTCCACAAGTTTTTGGTAAGTTTTTAAACTTTGATCTTGGATTTTAAAGTGATTTTAGGTGATTATGGCTGTAGGCATTGTGATGAAATAACTGGGACAGGGTTAGAGATTGACGAAATTGTAGTTTTGATGGAGTAAAGATGATAATATGCAATTGTGGTAATTTTAGGAATTTATGACTATAAGTTAGAATTGAGGTAATTAGATGAATTATTGATGTTTTAACATCGTTTGGACAGTCCAAGAGTTCCAGAGTGGAATGCGAGGCTAGTCCGTCGTTTGGGGGAACGATTGCACTATACGAGGTGCAACGAGGTAAGGGAAAACTTAAACTCAGAGGTGTATGTAATTCATGATGATAATAGTAGCATGAAATGAGATTTGAGGAAACAAGCATGTTTTAATGAGTTATTTCACACGATTATATAGCCGGTTGGGGCCCAATTTTTATGAGTTGTGAACTAAGTATGAAAATGTTTTACAATTGTGTTAAGCTTAAAAAGTGAAAAGGGATTTGGGCTCTATGTTAAGGCGTACTGCGATTTCAGAAATGTGTGCGTGGTTTTGTCGGTTTGAGCTCGATTTTTTACATGTTTTGTGTTGAGTACAAACAATTTTTGAGATGAATTTTATTAGAAAAACCATTATGAGCTTTACCTGAAGGCAAAACAGTTTTATATGATAATGGCTATTACTAAGACTTAGGCGTGTCATGTTAAATACACATCAGGCATTGCTTTGATAGCATGTAAGATCGATATTTTCACCGCTTTGGTAGCACTGGAAGGCCTTGCTTTGTTAGCATGTAAGACCGATATTTTTCCTCGCTAAGGTAGCATTGGGAGGCCTTGCTTTGGTAGCATGTAAGATCGATATTTTTCCCCGCTTTGGTAGTGCTGGGAGGCCTTGCTTTGGTAGCATGTAAGTCCAGACCTTGCTTTGGTTTCATGTAAGACCGATAGTGTGCATGAGGAGAGGCATTGCTTTGGTATCATGTAAGATCGGGCCTTGTTTTGGTAATGCGTAAGTCCAATATACCATGTACACAACCATATAGTCGACGTTCCCTCTTTTGAGGATGCCTAGGATACGCACCCAAAAGAGATTATTTTGATGTGCCATGATGAATTTTATATGAGTTTTATTTGCCTAGTCTCGTTTTACACATGAGTTTGTGTTTGGCGGCTGCGCCACGTGCTTTATTAATGCATTGATTTTCATCATGTTGTTTGAGAAAAGCCATTATTGTATCCTGTTTTATACATGTTTATTCCACATGCTGGTGACTACTGGTAATCATGGTTCGAACCATTTATCACCATGTTTCTCCTTGAGCTTTGAGAAATGAATTGAGTTGATTATTCATGCTACATTTTCCATTGAGTTTATTGAGTTTAACATGTAAGTCAAAATGATTATGCTGTGCAAATCATGTTCTTATTAATGAATCCCTTACCCCCTTACTGAGCAATTTAGAAGCTCACCCTGTTTTACCTTCCCCCTATATTTCTTCAAGTGAAGAGAGTTTCCCTGCGACGTACAGAGTAGTGGCTAGTGGAGGACTTGAGCTCCAGGCCATAAATTGTACTTTGAGGTATATTTTAATATTTCATGTACCCAGACTCAAGTTGTATTTACAGACACTTGATGTACAATGATGTAAAGGATGTATTAAGATTAATTAACCTTGAATTGAGTAATGTATATGGTATGATATATATTGTGAGATGATGAGATCCTGAGGTGAAAGTTATAAATTATATATGATGATGCATGACACTGCTCAGAAATGCATCCTTAATTGTGAATGAATGAATAAAAGTTTTAAATTTACCCTGTTTTTCGCGCTTTCGAGGTGTCACAACCATCCTTATCTTGCCTAAGGGTACAGGCTTCACATCTTTCACTAGCTTATAAGCAACTGAAGGCGGTATGAATAAATGCATGGCACCATGATCAATTAAGATAATTACTTAATTATTCACAACCTGTGTGGTATCTTCCACCACATCAGATGAAACATCAGTAGTGTCCTGGTCCAAGGTATACACTCGCCCTCGTCCAACAACCTACTTTCCCTTTCTCTTCGGTTGTGGCCTCCCTTTTCGGTGTAGAGATATCAACAGGGTTTTCTCTGTCTCTTTGCCCTTCTGTGGGGTAGTCTCACCCAACTCTGAGCAATCATTACGTAAATGGCCCGTCTTACCACACTTAACACCTATTTTAGTCAATAAGGTGTAGAGCCTACTTTCGTTGTATCTACCACACATCTTACACTGCTCTGTAGCAGGTCGGGGTCCTCTAATCATAATACCCCTCAAAAGTGATAAAATTGGATACACTGGGGCCTTACCAATCATTTTACCCCGCGACTCATCAACTCTAATCTCTTACCAAACTACTTTTTTCCCGTTCTGACATCTCTATCATTCTTTATTCTCTTCAGTCTCTATTTCGGCCCTTACTACGTTTCCCAATCTCAGATGCATGCAACTCATGATCTTAATCACACAACTGTAGTCTGTACACTGCCTCAGCATAGGTAGTGATATCTAACGGGGTCAATTGGACTCTAATAGATAATCTGAGCCCTTTCATGAACTTTCAGACATCCCGACTCTCATTTCCCATAGTGTCGGGGTCATACCAGCCCAGGGATATAAATTGAGTTTCATACTCGTCAATCAACCAGTTCTTCTGGGTCAAAGTAAGGAACTTTATCTATAATTTCCTTTGAACAGTGTCCGAAATAGTCTCTCTCCGAAATACATCCAGAATTATTTCCCATGTCCATTTTGGATGTCTAACTCTTTAGATGGGTCGAGCGGACTTCCACCAATGCTCCTACTCGCCCTAAAATCCCATGCATACTCTGAGCAATTAACTCCTAAAATATTCTCCACACTTCGCTCCAACCTCACGAAGCGTGTCTCAATACTTTCTGATCTCTATGTCGGACTCTGTCCAATCTCTCTGTCAGACTCTGTCTGATCTCTCTGTTGGACTCTGTGGGGCATGCTCAATATCAGCCTCCACTTCAACCTCATTTTGAGTCTCATGTGGCGACTCAGTACGACTCTGAGGCCTACCTCTACGACCTCGAGCTTGTGTACTCGCCCCTCTACCATAGCAGTTATCAGTTAATGAGTCTATATTCTTACATTTGAAACCAAATTCTTAGTTGCAATTTCATCTCGATATACACAGTTGTATCTAAACAATGCACAATACATGGGGATGTAAACTTCTATAACTACTAACACTGACTCATATCAAGTCAACTTAGCTTTGATACCAAAAACTGTCACAACCCAAATTACCTAAAAATCACTACAAATTTTTTGTTTGTTATTCAATTCTTACCTTTCTCTTATTGTGACCATCCTACCAACAATTGGGCTATGATTCGGTGTTAGTCCCCTCTCACCTATTTACCATTCCACTTCCATATTCACATTCACACATCAGGATTTACTATTATTTGACTTTAACTAAATACATTCACAAGGGTATTTACATATCCTTGCATCCCCGACATCATATCCGTTTACAGTATTGTGCATTTACATGTTCAGATACAAAACTATACAAATGTGTATACCTGTCTCTCGTTGGGACACAGCGGATACCAAAGATACAAGTACGCAGGCGCGCTCAAACTACTGAAAGTACTCTGTAGAGGAGGAAAATAAGGGGGTGAGCAACCACACGCTCAATAAGGAAATTCTGCAAGTAAGTAGATAGCTCCACTATTTACATGCTCATAATGTCGTGCCCTTAAATCCATTTCTTTTCGTTTAAATCTCCCACACGAAATCAAGCATATATCAATTCCATACTTTATAAAAACTATTCGTGCATATAGAAATCATGCAACTCATGCATCAATGGAATTTTATGTAAAATCATAATTCGCATGAAGTAAATCAAGATCATGCATTATTTCATGCCATGTAAAACAAATCATGAGAGATAATTCTTTTCATGAATTTGTAATTAAAGCATGGAAAACTCCTCATGCTACTGCATTTAAATCACTTCATTAAAGCTCAGTATAAAATAACCCCTTTGGGTTAATCATCTCATAAATCAATCTCAAACTCATTAAAAATTCATTATAAAATTCTGTTATAATAGAAAATCACATCTCAGTAAAAATCACAAAATCGGGGGCTTGACCTCTCCCTCGGGTCTACCCTGGTCCATAACGAAGCCCTAAAGGTATCTTATCCGCAAGTGCACGGGTCGTCCAAGTAATAATGGGATTTGAGTCCCGGAATTATCGTCCCACAAGGAAGTTGTTAGCCTAATTAACTACCGGTTAATCTTACCCTAAGTATATCCTAGCAAATTATGAAATTCAGGTGTGATCTACATGGCTAAAATTAAAGTATTGAAAATAATAAAACTGTAAAATAAAGAAATTAAAACCGAATAAAAATTACTTACAAAATTCCACGCAATTAAAATACCTACACAAGAAAATTAAAACAGTTAAAACTAATTAATGCAAATAAAATGCAAATAAAAACATAAAGCAATTAAACTAATTAAACTAAAACTTAAAATAAAATGCATGTAATTAAAAAAATTGCAAATTACTTAAACTAAAATCTAATGAAAATAAAAAATGCATGAAAAACATTTAATCTAAATTAATTCTAATTGCAATTCTTAAAATACTAAACTAAAACTAAGTCCTAAAACATAAAATATCAAATTAACTATCAATTAAAACTTAAAATTAAATTAACACATAAAACATTAAATTTAACATACCACTACTAACTAACACAACACTAAACTAATAACTAATAAAACAAACAAAATAGTAAAAATGCCATAAAAAAAAAACTTAAACTAAACTAAAAGGGAGTGGCCAAACAAGGCCTTAATCATGTGAATTTACCAAGTGGTCCCGTTGGGACCACTGTTGCGTTGTCTTCCTCCCCATCTCCCGCGTCCCCTGCTGTTGCCAGCTGCTGCCCGTTTCTGCCTCCATATGCTGGTACATTCCAGCTGCTGGTGCACGGACTGCCACTGTCTTCTTCAGTTTTGGTTTTGCCTCCAGGAGCTCCAGACGCCGCTGCTCTGCTGCAGGTGACTGTGGTGCTGTCATCTTCTGTCCACCCATACCGCCATGCATCTGCTTGCACAGCATGCTTTTGCACTGCCATCTCATACTCTGCACAAAACTACCGAACTGGAACGGCCACGCTCAGCAAGTAGTTGGACACATCAATCGTGCCCAGTGCAGAGGAGAGCTTCGGCACCTCTGTTGCGTCAGCTACTTCACTCACAAAGGAAGTGAAAACAGTGATGAATACTGCAGTTAAAGACTAGCAAAATAAAACGAAATGGGCAAATGAACTGGGAATTAAAAACTAAGCAAACCGAGAGCATGACAATAAGAACAATGAAGGCTTTTCATTAAAACAAAACATTAAGCAATGAGCAAAGCAAATGATGATGAACATGAGAAACCGAGAGGTTGGAAAAGGAAATAACCGAGAGCTTAGGCTGATAACATGTAAATGAAGCTTGCTAAGTGATGAAATAATGGATAAAAATCAAGAAAATAAAGACAACCGAGAGCATCAAAATGTAAATAGCCGAGAGCATGAAAATTAAAGGAAACTGAGTGCTGCATTAACATGAAATCAAACAAAGATAAAAGAAGACAATAGCATGAACAGTAAAAAATTCTTTAAGGGAAATGCTAATCGGGAAAGAAAGGAAACAAAGCTATTCTACCCCTAATTTCTACCCTAACCTAGACTACTTTTACACTACTCCTAAAATTACTTTAAAACTACTTCATTTTTCAATTGCCACCATGCTCTATTTATACACAAATCATAGGGGTACAATGGTAAATTGTCATCCTAGATGAGTTGGCATTGTTTGGCCACTTGTCTTCCTTTGATTTGCTGCAGAGTAGATATTTTCACGTCATCAGTTTTTTTGTCCAATTAGCTGTGCGATGTGGCCCGGCGTGTGCTTTCCAGAATATTCGCTTGGTGTCTGTTGATCTTATCGTTTCAGAGCAAATAAAATATCGACACCTGGCGTTACGCATGTCCAAACGACTGGTGACTCAGTCTGCAAATTGGAAGTGATCCAGTCTCTTTTAGCCCGTTTTCAGCCAAATTTCATCTGAAATGACTGAATTTCATCTGGATTTAATTTATCTGCACAAATAGGAATTTTAATTAAATACAGGGGATTATTAAGGAATTAATATGTGGATTAAGTAAATAATTAGGAATTTAAGCACAAATAATTCTATAAAAAATAGAATTATCACATCCCCAAACTTGAGCTTTTGCTTGTCCTCAAGCAAAACAAAACAGTAGTAGGAATGATAAGTACACAACATAATAATTTCCCCAACATTATCCTCAAAGATAAAGTGCAGACTATGATCTAAAAGAATCACAATTACAAGTCAAACACTTAGAATCATCCAATCATAAGTCTTAACCCAAATTGGACTCCTCGTGTGTGTGTGAAAATGTCAAAGTCACTTCAAAGTACATTATTCGGATCAGATTATGCAAGTATAGTGAATGCAAAGTCAATGACATGTGATCATTTCCATAAGTTTGCTTTTCACTAATCTCTCCACTAATGTAGTCACACTCAATCAAAGATCAATAGGACTTCATTAAGCTTGTAATGTCAGGCTGGGGTTAAGGTATGATAAAGTCGATTTAGGTTCAGTTACCCCTTAACATGCATTACCTTCTAGGATATTTAGTGTAAGAGCTCTAATTATTTCCCCCAAACTTATTTCTTTTGCTAAACTTTTTTTTTTTTTGTATTTTTGTATTTTCTTCTTTTCTTTTTCTTTTTCTTTCTTTTTCATCATTTTTCAATTTTTTTTTTTTTTTTTTACATACTCTTTCACTATCACTTGATACCCATATGTACAAAATTCAAAATATATCCAATGACTTTTCATGTTTTCGGGGTAAAGGATAGGAAAAGAGTACTTTAGGCTAAGGAAAGTAACGCAGGTGTATTTACAGAGAAAAGCTTATTTGGCTCAGATGGGTGACTAGGGATAAAATATATACAAGGATAGCTAGAAAGGCTCAAACGATCCAAAGATGGCCTAAATCATTTCCCTAATCAAGTGTGATCTAATATTTCGCCTCGAGATCAGATCAAACAAATTCTAGAATATGATGCACAAAATCAATTGAACAAATGCACCCCTATGTCCACATAAGCTTTCTCTAAATGAATATACAAATTCATGACATGACATGTGCATAAAATGAGGAAATCACAATTAGAATTAAGACAAATTCAAGAACTCAACTTCATGCTTTTCCTATAATCATGCTTCTAAGTCAACCAAAGTCAGACTAAATCATGGGGTCATATCATCGGAATATGGGAAAACCACATGCTAAGCACTAAATCATCCTAAAATCAAACAGTTTAAGCTCAAATTTTTGAAAAAATTTTGAAAAATTTTTCAATTTGCTTCAAATTTTCGAAAATTGCTCAAGTAGTATCCCCTCCCCCAAACTTGAAGTGCATAATGTCCTCAGTGTGCAGATAATAAAACAATTAAAGTTCAGGACAGAGTACTCCCCTTTTTGATAATGATGATGACAACTAAAGCTTGATTGAAAGCATAAAACTAGAAAATAAACCTGCAACACAAACAAAGAAAGAAATAACAAAAAAGAAAAAGAAAAAGAACTATATACAAAGTGAAAGTGAAAACACAACCACTTCAAATGCAGCTGAAAAACACTACACTCAGCAGCAGGGCAAAGAGCAGGAGGATTAGCCAAAATGGTGACAGAATGTTAATAGTTAAATCCTCCTGAGCTCTCATTACTTCCCTCCTTCTTTGAGAATTCCTGTGCTCAAGCCTTATATTCTCCTTAATCCCTATCTTAAAACACTCTTGAGAGTCATCAGGGAGCTTCAAAGGTTTGAAAACATTAAACTTCATTTCCTGATCTTGGACTCTCATCGTCAACTTTATAGTATCAGAGGGCGAGGAAGGCAATGAATAAGAAGAAGGTATAGATGAAGAAGCGCTTAGCTTTATTTCCTTGGCAGCCCGATCCTGATGTTCCTGCTCTTTTTGAGCTGCTTCGTTAGAACTTACGAATTCTTTAACTATGTGCTGTTCAGGTTGGGATTTGACTTGTGGTGCATCTAACTCTCCGCCACTCCTAAAGGTGATAGATCTAACATGTTCCTTACCCTCCCCTTGCTTATCAGGATTAACTTCGGTATTACTAGGAAGGGTCCCTTGAGGATGTTGGCTAAGAGCACTAGCTATTTGTCCCACCTGAACCTCTAAGTTCTTAATTGAAGTAGCTTGATCTTGCAGGATAGTCGTGAACATCTCCTCTAATGTAGGCTTCTTCTCAGCTGCTGGTGTGTGGTAGAATTGGGGCTGCATGAGTGGTGGTGGTGGTGGTGGTGGTGATGGATGATATTGAAATTGAGGTGGGGATGGATGATGTGGATGGTGTGGAAATTGAAAATGCGGCTGTGGTGGTACCTGAACCGGTGGAGCTTGAAAACTAGGGGGTCCTATAGATATGGGATTAGAAGTTTGCCCTTGGTTTTGGCTCCAGAAGAAGTTAGGATGGTTCCTCCACTCTGAATTATAGGTGTTTGAAAAAGGGTTGTTTTGTTGCGTAGGGGGAGCAACATACTGAACCGATTCTAAGTTGAGCGGACACCTACCTACAGAGTGGGTACCACTACACAGCTCGCAGGAAGGAAAAGGACTTTGGACAGAATAAATCGGATTAGGACTGGTGGGAGGATTATGCTGGGTACTGAGCGACTCTACCTTCTTCGTAAGATTAACGATTTGAGAGGTCAAGGTAGACAGTGTGTCGAGCTCATAAATACCCGCTGGCTTCTTTAGCATTTGCCTCTCCGAGGACCACAAATAGTTGTTAGCCGCCATCTTGTCTAAAAGCTCGTAAGCTTCTTCCTCTGTTTTGCACATCAGGGCTCCACCTGCCGCAGTGTCAACAATGGTCCTATTTGGACTTGTAAGTCCGTGGTAGAAGGTTTGGACTTGCAACCACAAAGGTAGGCCATGGTGAGGGCACTTCCTAAGAAGCTCCTTATATCGTTCCCATGCTTCGTAAAGAGATTCAGAGTCGTACTGAGCAAAGGAAGATATATTACTACGAAGTTGGGCCATTCTAGAGGGAGGGAAAAACTTAGATAGAAATTGATGGGCTAACTCATCCCATGTAGAAATTGATCCTGGAGGCAGAGAGGTTAACCAGTGTCTCGCCCTATCCCTTAGTGAGAAGGGGAATAATCTAAGCCTAACAGCATCGTCAGATAATCCATTATATTTAAATGTGTTGTACAAGTCCAGGAATTGCCCAAGGTGAGCATGTGGGTCATCGTCAGGAAGCCCACTGAACTGCAAAGATGTTTGGATCATCTGGATGATTGCGGGCTTAATTTCAAAATTGTTTGCATGGACAGCTGGTGGCCTAATGCCGGAATGATACCCCCCCATCGTCGGCATTGCATAATCTCCGACTGTCCTAATTTTTCTATTTTTTGTCATGATGATTTGCAGCGGAGCTATAAATTTCCTAGAGTCCTTTTGAATTTTTCGTTCGATTTTAGGATCTAGAGGAAAGCAATCAAAATTTCTGGCTCTACGCTTGCAATCATCGAAAAGTCCTTAAATTTTTTTTTGAATTTTTTTTTAATTTTAATTAAGAGAAAATTTAACTAACCTAAGCTAAGGCTCTAAATATTTACACCCTAAATATTTACAAGCTAGAATTACACCTAAGCATAATTTCACCGATATTAACTAAAGACTAATTAAACTTCCCCGGCAACGGCGCCAAAAACTTGATGGGACCCTAGGGGTATCTACCGCAAGTGCACGGGTCGTCCAAGTAATAATGGGATTTGAGTCCCGGAATTATCGTCCCACAAGGAAGTTGTTAGCCTAATTAACTACCGGTTAATCTTACCCTAAGTATATCCTAGCAAATTATGAAATTCAGGTGTGATCTACATGGCTAAAATTAAAGTATTGAAAATAATAAAACTGTAAAATAAAGAAATTAAAACCGAATAAAAATTACTTACAAAATTCCACGCAATTAAAATACCTACACAAGAAAATTAAAACAGTTAAAACTAATTAATGCAAATAAAATGCAAATAAAAACATAAAGCAATTAAACTAATTAAACTAAAACTTAAAATAAAATGCATGTAATTAAAAAAATTGCAAATTACTTAAACTAAAATCTAATGAAAATAAAAAATGCATGAAAAACATTTAATCTAAATTAATTCTAATTGCAATTCTTAAAATACTAAACTAAAACTAAGTCCTAAAACATAAAATATCAAATTAACTATCAATTAAAACTTAAAATTAAATTAACACATAAAACATTAAATTTAACATACCACTACTAACTAACACAACACTAAACTAATAACTAATAAAACAAACAAAATAGTAAAAATGCCATAAAAAAAAAACTTAAACTAAACTAAAAGGGAGTGGCCAAACAAGGCCTTAATCATGTGAATTTACCAAGTGGTCCCGTTGGGACCACTGTTGCGTTGTCTTCCTCCCCATCTCCCGCGTCCCCTGCTGTTGCCAGCTGCTGCCCGTTTCTGCCTCCATATGCTGGTACATTCCAGCTGCTGGTGCACGGACTGCCACTGTCTTCTTCAGTTTTGGTTTTGCCTCCAGGAGCTCCAGACGCCGCTGCTCTGCTGCAGGTGACTGTGGTGCTGTCATCTTCTGTCCACCCATACTGCCATGCATCTGCTTGCACAGCATGCTTTTGCACTGCCATCTCATACTCTGCACAAAACTACCGAACTAGAACGGCCACGCTCAGCAAGTAGTTGGACACATCAATCGTGCCCAGTGCAGAGGAGAGCTTCGGCACCTCTGTTGCGTCAGCTACTTCACTCACAAAGGAAGTGAAAACAGTGATGAATACTGCAGTTAAAGACTAGCAAAATAAAACGAAATGGGCAAATGAACTGGGAATTAAAAACTAAGCAAACCGAGAGCATGACAATAAGAACAATGAAGGCTTTTCATTAAAACAAAACATTAAGCAATGAGCAAAGCAAATGATGATGAACATGAGAAACCGAGAGGTTGGAAAAGGAAATAACCGAGAGCTTAGGATGATAACATGTAAATGAAGCTTGCTAAGTGATGAAATAATGGATAAAAATCAAGAAAATAAAGACAACCGAGAGCATCAAAATGTAAATAGCCGAGAGCATGAAAATTAAAGGAAACTGAGTGCTGCATTAACATGAAATCAAACAAAGATAAAAGAAGACAATAGCATGAACAGTAAAAAATTCTTTAAGGGAAATGCTAATCGGGAAAGAAAGGAAACAAAGCTATTCTACCCCTAATTTCTACCCTAACCTAGACTACTTTTACACTACTCCTAAAATTACTTTAAAACTACTTCATTTTTCAATTGCCACCATGCTCTATTTATACACAAATCATAGGGGTACAATGGTAAATTGTCATCCTAGATGAGTTGGCATTGTTTGGCCACTTGTCTTCCTTTGATTTGCTGCAGAGTAGATATTTTCACGTCATCAGTTTTTTTGTCCAATTAGCTGTGCGATGTGGCCCGGCGTGTGCTTTCCAGAATATTCGCTTGGTGTCTGTTGATCTTATCGTTTCAGAGCAAATAAAATATCGACACCTGGCATTACGCATGTCCAAACGACTGGTGACTCGGTCTGCAAATTGGAAGTGGTCCAGTCTCTTTTAGCCCGTTTTCAGCCAAATTTCATCTGAAATGACTGAATTTCATCTGGATTTAATTTATCTGCACAAATAGGAATTTTAATTAAATACAGGGGATTATTAAGGAATTAATATGTGGATTAAGTAAATAATTAGGAATTTAAGCACAAATAATTCTATAAAAAATAGAATTATCAGTCCATCGAGACCAAAAGTTATATAATGTGAGACATGTAGGTGACTATATCAATAAAATCGAGGACTATGGCCATATCCTAGTGATCCCTGGCGATAAGGTACCTAGTGTGTGGGGCATCACACTTGAAACGGGAGGTGGGTCAGTCTTGCCACTAGAACAACATAAATACCAGGATTGTGAGGGTAAGGCTTACAGCCTCGTGGCTAATGCCACTGCACTCCAATAATCCCCACGGTACAACGTACTCCGCGTGACATACACGGTACAACATACTCCATGAACCCAAATCATAGTCAAGGGGTGCCTACCGTAGTCTTATCCACCCAACCTATGTCTCAGTATGCACGTATGGGCATATCATCTCATTATGACACACAGTCTATAGGAGGCTCCAACACGGCTATATGTATGTCATATAAATCCTTGTGCGAGCAAAGCTCCAGTACGGCTCCATGCATATTCATGATATTTGAAGACCTCGTGCGAGCGAAGCTCCAACACGTTTTCATAAAAATCAGTAAAATCTGCGTACGAGCAGCACTCCACTACGACTTTAAAAGAGTTATAAATCCATATAAAATCACGTACAAGCAAGCTCCAGCACAATTTTATGCATAAAATCCATCAAAGCCTCGAGCGAGCAATGCTCCAGCATGGCATCATGCATAAATCATTCAAAACTTCGTGCGAGTAATGCTTAATCATGAATGAATGCTCAAGTATATCAAAACTTCATGTGAGCAATGCTCCAGCACGGTTTCATACATAAATAAATCAAATCTCATGCGAGTTACACTCCCGCGAGACTTTTATGTAATTAAATCGATTAAATCACACACGAGCAAGGCTCCAGTGTGACGTTTATGTAATTATCACATTAAAACAAGATGCGAGCTATGCTCCAGCACCTCTCATGTATGTCAAATCATTAAAACTGGTGCGAGCAATCGTTTTAGCACCTTTTTATGCATATCAAGTCAAAACAGGGTACGAGCTAGGCTCCAACACCTCTCATGCATTTCACAATAGTAAAAATTAGCGCGAGCAACAGCTCTAGCACATTTTATGTACATGATGTCACACAAATAGGTGCAAGCACTCAAGCACCCTTTTATGCACACTCACAAACTCAGATATAGTACGAGCAATGCTCCAACACTATCTGTTTTCATATAAATTTGAATGTTGGCCCATTCTCTAAAGAATTTCATTTAAATTCAAATAACACTTATGTAGTGTTATCTTATGAAATTTAACAAATACTGGCCAATCTACCAATTTTCTTTACTAAAAGTTCACGAAAAGCTTCCAAATCATGCATTTCATGCATGCATGCTTTCACCATCCTTAGGTGAATTTTTCCTCAGTAGGGGTAAAATAGTCTTTTACCCATCCCAGGTCCTTAAACTTTTTAATCCATTTCTAAGATTTTTATACAGTTTCAGTGTATGTAAAAGCTGTTAAAAATACGCGTAGCTACCTCTAGCTACTCGTAAAATTCCCTTACCTCAATTTACTCTGTACAGTCTGACTTTTCCCAACGCTATCGATCACACAATCCGTTTAGCTCTTAATATGTTCTTCAGAGCTGCAGATAATCATTTATCGGGTTAAATCCAAACATGTTTATCCATATTTCACTTTTACTGGGCTAAATTTAAATCATTGAGCCTGTTTACCCATATTGGGCCCGATTGCACCATAATGGGCCGTAACTAGCCTTGAGCCCATTTTTCACTTACTATTCACATCATTGAGCCCGATTATACCATAATGGGCCGTAACTAGCCTTGAGCCCATTTTTCACTTACTATTCACATCATTGAGGCCTATTGGGCTCATTGGGCCCATCAGCATTTATTGGGCCTCATTCTAAACTCTCGGATAGCTCAATTAATTATTTACAACAATTTATCTCAAATTCTAGAATTTAATTCATTTTATACAGAATTAATCCGTAATTTATACGGTAAATTTCTAACACGCATAGCTATGCAAATTGTTGTAAATAAGGGTTACTTACTCGAGATTTCATGATAGTACACAAATCGAGCTGACTGAGTTCTCATTTGACGTCAATTCTCAAGCTACACAATTACATATTTTTTTGGGTCAATTTTCAGTTGAATATTATTCAACTTAAATATTTTAAAATTTAAGTCGGTCAATTTCGATCGCTTACCAACTTACCCGTAGTTCGATTGCATCAGCAAAATTTTTCTCCAATTTTTTCTCTTTTTCTTTTTCCCTTTTTCTTTTATTTCTTTTCTTTTTGGCTGAACCGGTCCAGTCCTGTTCAGCACAGTTCCCTCTTCACTGAACTGACCATACCGATTCAGTCCTCAGTTCACCGTTCACGACGTCTCCGGCCAATTCCCAGGCTGTTTTCGGTGCTGTTCGGTGCGCCATCGCCTGGGTGTTCTTCGTCGAGCCTCCGATGGAGTCGAATCCATGCCGATAGCCGCCGATTCCCTCTTCTCTCTTTCGATCTCCCCTCCTTCGAGCTCCTCTGTCAGGCGTCACCGGCGTGCGTGGTGCCGCTCAGGCACTCCCACATTACCGGTCATGTCGTCGCCTGCCATCTCATGCTGGTCCGATGGTTGAGGCTCACCGGAGAGGGGTCGTCTCCCTCGGTCTCTCGCCCTCGCTTTTGCTTGCTTTGTTTTCTTTCTGTTTCCTTTACCGAATTCGATTCTACTTCTTTTTTTTGTTTTTTTCTCTTTATTTATTTATTATTATTTTATTAGAATAAAATATATTATTTTTGTCAAAATATCCCAAAAAATCATATTTTATTCATTTAATCAATTAAATGAATTTATCTATCTTATTTCATCTTTCCGGTGTATTTTTTTAATAAATTCGGGATAATTTTCTGAGATAAAAATTGCAGTTTATTCCAATAAATTCATATCTTGATCAATTTGACTCGAAATTTAATTATTTCTTCGTTATTGATTAAGATTTCTCAAATCCATATTTATAATGAAATTTTCTTGTCAAATTAATACTGAATTTCAGTCTTTTGACCGTTTTACCCTTCAACGTGTTCGAAACCAAACCAATCCAACTTCCCTTCACGAACACTCACTCATTTCATGTTTTAAATCCTTATCTCCAGTCCGAATCCCATTCGTTTAATTTGTGACCATTTCAATCCTTCACTTAATCTTTAAATGCATTTGGGAATTTTTTATTCATTCAATTTGCGTTTTTCATTCATGTAAAACTCTTCTTATGATTCAATTTACATAATACAATGTTTACATCATTTGAATCATAAGAAATTACAATAAAAAAAATCGGGTCTTACATTAGACATGTCAACGGAGTAGCCAATCTAGAGAAGCCATCTACAAATCTCCTGTAGTAACCTGTCAAACCCATAAAGCTTATGATCTCTGTGACAGTCTTGAGCTGTTCCCACTGAACAATAGCCTCAATCTTGGATGGATCTATTGACACTCAATCCTTCGATACAACATGGCATAGAAAGGAAATCTGTTCTATACAAAAGTCACATTTACTAAGTTTGGCATATAACTTTCTCTCTCGGAGGGTTTGCAGAACAATCCTTAAGTGCTGCTCGTGATCTTCCCTAGATCTGGAATAAACTAATATATCATCAATGAATATTATCACAAATTGATCCAAGTATAGCTTGAATACATGTTCATTAGAGCCATAAAAGCTGCTGGCGTATTGTCAACCCGAAAGGCATCACCAGGAATTCATAATAACCATAGCGGGTGCGGAAAGCTATCTTGGGCACATCTTCCTTTCGAATCTTCAATTGATGATACCCAGACCTCTGATCTATCTTGGAAAAGATCCGTCCTCCCCAAAGCTGTCACAACCCAAATACTACCAAAATCAGTACAAATTTTTCGCTTTTGGAAAATCTTTCTTAACTCCTCGTGACATATTCCTCTTAACAGGTCGGGCTGTGAATCAATATCGATATACCCTTTTTAACCATTAAAATATCACATAATATAAATATAATTACATCAATCATATTATAATAGAGTGGTCGGTATGTTTTATACATCACATGATTCTATATGTACATCCCCAAATATTCTTTCATATACAATACTGTGCTGTAAGAATACTAATACAAAATTCTGTATGTGGTGTATACCTGACAGTCGATGGGAAACAAAGATATCAGCTATGCCGTCTACTCTCTACACCCACTATCTCTATGGTGGAAACACTGAAAGTGGGTGGAAAATGAAAGGGTGAGCTCCACATGCTCAGTAAGGCAATAATACAAACGGGTAGATAGCTATACTATCTACATGCTGATAAGAAATCAGGATATATGAGGGCATGAGGTAAAAACAATGATATGCCATATATATATAATATCATATATTCTAAAACAGGAAATCGACATATTAAAAACATGGAATAATTCTCATGTGAAAACATCTCATGCTCAATGAATCAACACGTTATAAAATACCCCATCTAGGTCAAAATATGATACACTCACAAATCAAAATCCATTTCAACAAAATTCTTTATTTTCAAGTCTCTTTTATAAAATAACCTTTCTCACAGGGTTACAAATCAATGAAAGTTTCATAAAATCCCTCCATGGGAATAATCAAATCTCAATTGAAATCATAAGAAAATTGGAGCTTGACCCCTCTCTCGGGTCTACCCTGGTCTATCAAGACCAATAGTTATATCATGTGAGACATGTAAGTGACTATATCAGTAATATCCAGGACTATGGCCAGAACCTCGTGATCCTTGGCACACGGATCCTAGTGTGCGGGGTATTACACCTAAAACGGGAGGTGGGTCATCCTACCTGCCAGAACAGCATAATATCAGGATTGCGAGGGCAAGACTTGCTGTCTCGTGGCTAATGCCACTCCACTCCAACAATCCCCACGGTATAGTGTACTCCGTGTGACATACACGGTACAACGTACTCCGTGAACCCAAGCTCACTCAGGGGTGCCTGTAATAGGTCTTATCCACCCATGTCAAGTATGTCTCAGTTTGCACGTGTGAGCATATCATCTCACTGTGACACACAGTCTACAGGAGGCTCCAACACGGCTATATGCATGTCATATAAATCCCTGTGCGAGCTAAGCTCTAGCACGGCTCCATGCATATTCATGATATCTGAAAACCTCGTGCGAGCTAAGCTCTAGCATGGTTTCATAGAAATCAATAAAATCTGCGTACGAGCAGCGCTCCAGTACGACTTAAACTGATTATAAATTTAATTCAAATCCACGTACGAGCAATGCCCTAGTACGGATATGTATAAAAACTCAGTGAATACCTCGTATGAGACAAACTCCAGTACGATAGTCATATGGAATAAATCTGTAAAATAGTGCGAGCAAGGCTCCAGCACTCTGTGTATGAGTTAAAATATAAAATCCAGTGCGAGCAGTGCTCAAGCACGGTTTCAACTCATATAACACTGATAAGTGGCTCAATTTTATCAAAACATGTTAAATAAATATCAATTGGCACCTAACTTCTGCCTTTTCACTCAAAACATGAAAATAATAGCCAACCTATCCATAAATTGCTTGAATTAAAGCAATATCATCATGAAAACATTAAAATCATGAATTTCATGCAATTTCATAGCCTTACTACCCTTTTTGAAATTTTCCAAACTGGGGGTAAAATAGTAATTTGGCACTATTTCCATATTTTTCCACAAAAATTATTTTTCTGTTTTCGGGTAGCCTATTGAATTTAATGTAATGTAAATCCCCTCGAAACTACGTATAGCTACCTCTAAGTGCTCATAAAATTCCCTTACCTGGAATCACTCACGAGCTTATCCCGACTTGATCGTACCAGGTCTCTTAGTCCAATTCGCTCGTCTACGGAGCAACATATAACCACATATGGGTTCAATTCAAATATACTGATCAGTATTTCACTCTTACTGATCGAATCTAAAGCTCTAGGCCCGTTTTACTCTATTGGGCTCGATTGCACTTTAATGGGCCTTGACCCATTTTTCAGCCCGTTTCCACTTTTAAATCCCTTCTTCGGGTTTACTGGGCTCATTTGGCTTAGCAATAATCATCGGGCTTTGTTCCAAACTCATTGGATAGCCCAGATACTATTTATGATAATTACTTTGAAATTTCGAATAAAATTCCTTTTATGCAGAATTAATCCGTAAAATCCGTAAAAAATCTTAACTCTGCATTTAAGAACTCATATTATCGTAATTAAAATGTACTTACCCAATATGGTGCGGGGTATGAAAATCAGAGCTAAATCGGCTCTTGTTCGGGCTCTGCAGTAACACTGCATAATTATTTAAATCCGAGTCATTTTTCAATAAAATAATATTAAATTGAATTCTCGGGATATATCCGCAGGTCAATCTCGACTCTCGATCACTTACCCGAATTTTGAGTCGTCCCCGGGTACACTTTCTTCCTTTTCCCTCTTTTTTTCCTTTTTTTTTCTTTTTCTTTTCCTTTTCTTTCTTTTTTTCTCCCTTTTCTGGCTACGGTGCCGTTTTAGGCATTTCACCATCGCCGGCAATCCCAGCCGTCTCACCGGTCGCCAATGGGCTCAACAGAATCGCCTCGACCTGGGGATCGTTCTGCGAGGTTGAATCGACGCTAAGACCCATTTTCAGCCCGTTTCCACTTTTAAATCCATTCTTCGGGTTTACAGGGCTCATTTGGCTTAGCAATAATCATCGGGCTTTGTTCCAAACTCATTGGATAACCCGGATACTATTTACGATAATTACTTTGAAATTTAGAATAAAATTCCTTTATGTAGAATTAATTCGTAAAATCCGTAAAAAATCTTAACTCTGCATTTAAGGACTCATATTATCGTAATTAAAATCTACTTACCCAATATGATGCCGGGTACGAAAATCAGAGCTAAATCGGCTCTTGTTCGGGCTGTGCAGTAACACTGCACAATTATTTGAATTCGGGTCATTTTTCAATAAAATAATATTAAATTAAATTCCCAAGATTTATCCGCAGGTTAATCCTGACTCTCGGTCACTTACCCGAATTTTGAGTCGTCCCCGGGTGCACTTTCTTCCTTCCCCGTTTTTTTTCCTTTTCTTTTTCTTTTCTTTTCCTTTTTTCTCTTTTTTTCTCCCTTTTATGGCTACGGTGCCGTTTTGGGTATTTCACCGTCACCGGCAATCCCAGCCGTCTCGCCGGCCGCCAATGGGCTCAACAGAATCGCCTCGGCCTGGGGATGGTTCTGCGAGGTTGAATCGACGCTAAGACACCGCCGTTTGCCGAGACAGAGGCGATTTCTCCCTAAAACTTTCGGCCATCGATACGCCGAAAATAGGTGTCGACGGCATGCGTTGTCGGTACCAATAGACTCGTCGGACTCTCCTCTATCATCTCTGACCGTTGGCTTGGCTCGTCGGACGCCGGTGGCTCGTCGGAGGGTGTCGTGTTTCAAACGGGTTCTCTGGGTGCGTTTTCGGGTCTTTCTCTCTCCCCGATTTGTTTTCCAATTTCCAGATTTTCATTTTTTTATTATTTATTAATTTATTTATTATTATTTTAATCAATAAAATATATTAAAAATACCCAAATATCTCTTAAAATATCTTAAAAAAATTATTTAATTCATTTATTCAATAAATGAATTTATCAGTCTATTTTCGTCTTTTCGGTATATTTTTTGATTCTTTTCGAGATAATTTTTCAAATTAAAAATCCCGATTAATTCTGAATTAATTTCAATCACTTCTCATAAATTAATATCTAGATCAATCGGACTCGAATTCAAATATTTTCCTCGGTATTGATCCAGATTTTGCAAATTCCATATTTTAATGAAAATTACTTATCGAATTTATACGGAATTTTGATCTTTTGACCATTTTACCCTTGTACGTGTTCGGGACTAAATTGAATCGACTTTATTTCATCAATCCTCAATCTTTTCCCTTTTTTAAATTCCTTATTTTCAATCACCTCGATTTAATTACTTAAACGAACTTGTTGCTTCGCTGTTTTCCCGATTTATCCATATTCGATTTTACGTAATCTATTTTGTTCCATCCACATTTATCATATCCGAATCAACCATCTTATGAATCCATTAACATATAATAATGTCATACAATATGGAAATCATAAGGAATATCATACAAAAATTGCGGATCTCACAAAAGCTGATCCAACAAATCATCAATGCGTGGCAAGGCGTACTTATTCTTGATAGTAGCCTTGTTCAACAATCGATAGTCAATACATAACCTAAGGCTCTCATCTCTCTTCTTCACAAACAATATCGGGGCTCCCCATGGTGTGACGCTCGGTCTTATAAACCCTTTATCTAGCATATCTTACAACCGCTTCCTTAATTCCTCTAGTTCAACCGGAGCCATCTTATATGGTGGTTTAGATATTGGCTCGATTCCAGGTGTTAAGTCTATATCAAATTCCATTTCTCTATCCGGTGGTAATCCTGGTAGGTCATCTGGAAAGACATGAGGGAATTCCCTAACCACTAGAATGTCATTTATATTCGAACAAATCCACCACATAAGCAATGTAACCTTTAAAATAACATTTACGTTATTTATGCACCAATGCATTTTACTTGCTACAAAATCAGGAATTCATTACTTCTCATAAAATTTTACAACAAATTTCTCAGGTAAAGAAAATGTAATAGACTTAGAGTGGCAGTCTAAGACAGGATGATTAGCAGCTAACCAATCTATTCCCAAGATTACATCAAGGTCATACATATTCAACAAAATCAGATTAGCTGTCATGCACTTATCTCCTACCCTCACTTTACAATCTTTATACACTTGTTCAACTAATTGACTAACTCTCATTGGAGTACTTATTAACAAAGTCTTATTCAAGTATGTGGGTTTTACAGAACCTGTTAACTTTGATGCACATGCAGGCGATATGAAGGAATGCGTAGCACTAGAATCAAATAAAACTATAGCTTACAAATTGAAAATCAGAATTGTACCTTTTATCTCCTCAAAAGAGGTATTTGCTGATGCCTGGTCTATCGCATATACTATACCTTGACCCACAACTTGCTTCCCTTTTTCTTCAGTCGTGGCTCTCTTCCTTGCAGGAGATGTAACCATAGGAACTTTCTCTAGCTCCTTGCCCTTTTGCTAAACTACCTCAACTGCTTCTGGATAATCCTTTGCATAGTGCCTAACTCTACCACATCTAAAACATCGTGTACCCTAAAAATGACTGGGCCTACTACCATGATATCGGCCATATACGCTGCACTGATTAGTAGCCGATCAGGGTCCACCAATCACTATACCCATGGCTGGGGTTGGAGTCAGATGCTTAAAAGGTCTAGCAGCCTTCTTCTGTGACTCATCTGCCTCTCTCCGACGCTTATTAGTACCTTTCCGGCTTAACCTGGCACTCTTGCCATCTCTCAATTTCCTCGGACCCTTGTTCTTACCCCAACTAAACTCTGAAATATGCAGGTCATAGTCCTGTGCACACAACTAGGCCTGACACACAGCTTCTCTGTATGTAGAAACATCAAACGGGGCCAGTTTAGCTCTAATAGAAGGCCTTAGTCCATCAACAAATCTGCAGACCCTAATGGCTTCACTCCTGATAGAGTCTAGATCATACCAGCCCAATGATGTGAATCATAACTCATACTCATCCACTGTTTGGTTCCCTTGAGCCAGATTCAAGGATTCCATTTGTAACCTACGTTAAGCAGTATCTGGGATATATTGTTCTCTAAAAGCACCCAAAAACATGTCCCATGTGATCGTTGTACCTTGAGTTCTTAACATAGGCCTGGTGGACTTCCACCAGTGCTCTGCCTCGCCTCTCAATACAAAGGCTATAAATGCTACTCTTTCCGTAGCCGAACACCTATAAAAATCAAACAACTTCTCCATTTGACGAATCCAATCCTCAGCCACTACTGGATCCTTTACCCCACTAAAAGAATGAGTCTGAAAGTCCATAAAATGCCTCAACCTCTCCATATCACAGTCATAACCATGCCCTAAACCATCATTATCACACTGTTGTGTGGCCACTGAAGGAGGGACTGGCCGAATAGGGGGACCTTATTGTCTATCTGGTTTTGGTTGTGCAAGTGTAGCATTCTCAAGTTCAGGTGCCGCTACTGGGGGATTCGGTGTAGCATGTCCTACTGCGCCGGGTATACCCTTCAATCTAGACATGATTTGACCCATCATGGTCATCATCATACGCATGTCTCCCTCTAATCTAGCTACCCGAGGGTCGGGAGTCTCTATATGATCATGGGGTTCATGACTAGAGGATGATCTACTATGCCTCTCAGTTCGATCATTCTGCCCTTGAGCTCGTGAGCTCTCTCCCCTCTTGCGGTGTCTCTCAGGCATAGCTCGTAAGCCTGTTGGCTTTTCGACATTTATAATAAGCTCTTAGATCACTACCAGCTCCATATACGCATTTGTATCTAAATATCACACAGTAACTTGGGGATGTGCAATTTCTCAGTCCTAAACATCGACTCACATCAGACCAACCTTACTCTGATACCAAAATTTGTCACACCCCGACTCTGGGTGCTCTTCATTCATGCATATACCACATACGGTTGGGCTACGAGCCGATGTAACTACTAATTTCATACATTTATAGTGGAGATATTGAAATTTTAAATCACACACTCCCATGCATGTGTATATAATATATATTTACACAACATCCCTACATAATATCCTCATTTTTAATGTATAAATATGCGAAATAATACGATAGATATAAAATGTTTTTACATATACATTTCTTATACCTTAGCAACTTATAGGAGCTGACCAACACAAAACCAATCTGGAGACCACTGCACTATTCTACTTCTGAGTATCTGGAGGGGGAAAATAGTGGGATGAGCAAATCACAGCTCAGTAAGGAAAAGGATGCTAATTGGTACATATTATACTATCTACATAGCCCATGCATGATCAACAAAATCATCTTTCATTATAAATGAAAATATCAATGGAAAAAGGGCATTTAAACATTCTTCTCTTATAGGTAATTTCGTAAAAACCAATGCTCAATGCTCCCATTTGAAAACATGTCATAAAACAGTGCTATCACAACACAAGAATTTAAAATCAAGATATTTATCAAATCACATTATTTCTTTCCTTTCAAAAACCATTTCTTTCCATCAATTTTCTCTTATCTCTGAGAGGTAGGGAGCTTTAGGCAAACAAATATCCATGACATATGGCCATAGTCAGTGATTCTAGGCCTCACTGATCAGGTGTGCATAGGGCCTCACTCGCCTGAAAGGGGATGTGTCAGACCTACCCCTCGGCTCATCTCAATCATCATCATCATCATCTTCCTCATCATATCACATATACTCACGGTACAACGTACTCCATGTGTCATTTACACGATACTCGTAACCGCGTGCACATAGCATGATACATATTATTCCCTGGATAACATAAGGTACAGTGACGCGCGTGGACCCAGTCCATCCACCCTACAATGACAGACTCATCATCTTAACCCATGTCTCATATACCAGGTGAGCAGAATCAGCGTGACACATAGTCTCCACAAGGCTCCAGCGTGGTATCTCTCAGTGCAACCAACTGCTTCCAGCACTGTATCATCTCAAATCATTATACGAGCTAGGCTCCAGCATATTATCAATATCATAAAACCACATGTGAGCTACGCTCCAGCATGGTTTGTTAAATCAGGAAAAACACATGCAAGTAAACTCCAGCATAGTCTAATCATCAGAACAGGTGTGAGCTAAGGCTCCAACACCAATTCACATCTCAAATATGATATGAGGCTCTTTTTTTTTAAGACTCAAATCATGTTTATTAACGTAGCATGTCGTTCCATGCTAAACACATAAAACTTGTCAGCCTATCCATCATCATTTCGCAGTCACAAGAATAACATGTAGTTGTAAAGACATTAAAAACATGCATGTCATGCTGTTTTCCTTACCGCATCCAATTTTCACAATATATACCATATTACCTTTCACAATTTCATATCATTTCATGGCTCAATAGCTAAACATAATATCACTAGTGTCATAACTATTGAAATCGTTGTAAAATACATACGAATATCTCTATCGCTAATATACAATCCCTTACCTCGAATAACATTGATATTGCCTTCGCTTGCGTTCGTTATCTACGATATGGGTGGGTTGTTCTCCATCGTATTTCCACAGTCTGTACATTTAATCATTTAGTTACTTCCTTTACTTATTTACATTTGCCACCAATATCACTGTACCTTCTCTTAAGTTTTCCCATCACTTTTCCATTGGTTTTTCTTTATAAGTTCCTCTTAATATTACTCACTCATCACTACAATCATCATTTCTTACCCCTTCCTTAAGACTTGGTGTTTTCACCCTTCTAATATCATTTCTATCAAGATTTCACATACCATTCAACCCACAAAATGTCTAGAAACTTATATTTAAAGCTTGAGATTTGAAGGACTTAACTAGCTTAGTTTTTTCCTTAGTCAAACTTATAGTAGTCTACTCTACTCCTCTTGATCAAACTAATATGTTATTTTTGGGTATGTTGTTCTCCTTACTTCAATGAATAACTTCCCCTTCTTGAGTTTCTTCCAAATCTTACTGGAATGTAGTGATATTTAGAGTGAGAAAGCTTGATTCTTTGGGAAAAAGGATAGGTGCGGGTTTGGTAGGAAAGAAAGTCTGATTTTTAGTCAAATCTCGTGCTCTTTTTATAGATAGAGAGATGTGAGATCGATCTGGTCCCTTGTGGAGATCGATCTCTGCATGGTTTGGTAGTCCTTTTACCTAACATAACTACTACTAGATCGATCTACTCCTCATAATGAGATCGATCTGTTGCAAGCAGAATTCTCTTAAGGATCGATCTGTTAGTAGAAAGGGGGATCGATCTGTTGCAAGCCGAGACATTTGGAGAATGATCTGTTCCTTGTGAGAGATCGATTTCTTCCAGACAGAAGCTTAAGGAGATCGATCTGCCTTATTATGAGATCGATCTCCCTTATTCCAATTGACTGATACATGACACTTCGTGAGAGGGGATCGATCTCTCCTTCATGGGAGATCGATATGCTCCTCCCCTGCATCCTCATTATTGCAGTTTTCTGTAGATTTCCAAATGTGTAATTCATCCTTAATTGCCTAATACCTCATTTTACATTTCGTACACAACCAACGTATAATAGTATCCATTTCATATAATTTATAGGCAATAAAACTTGTGTACACAACTCAAAATCATGGATTGTACATTAAATTTCATAATCCCTACATCCTTTATTGTCTATACGCCTGTAACAATGTGCATATACATCATAGCTTCATAAGTAATTTATGTAAAACTACGGGCATTATACGAAGACTATCGGGTTAGTGAAGGCTCTTTGGCAGCATCACACTTCAAAGGAGGCTACTTGGGAGTTAGAGAGCCTGATGCCTGAGAAGCAACCTCAACTGTTTGATGACTGACTTTGTTCTAATTTGGAGAACTAAATTCTTTAAGTTGGGGAGGATTGCAAGACCCAAAATTTTGATGTAGCTTATTCTGTATGATTCTTATTTGTACAAACATTTTATGTGTTGATTGAATCATAAGAAGAGTATTTACTACTTCAAAATTTCAAGTGAAGTGATTAAGCACACATAAGCTACAAAAAGGCCAAATGAGGACAATAAGAGCCATAGCCTAAATTGAGTGGATCAAAATGATTCTGACTGAAGAGAAGAACTTAAAATGAGAAAATATAGAGAGCTTATGAAGGAAAGTTGATTTGATTTGGTCCCAAACACATTGGAGTAGAATAAACGCCAAAAAGATGTTAAATGAGTCTAAAATGGTCCGTTTGAGGTGTTTTAGACATATTCGCCTCCCGAAAATGGCCAAATATAAAGATGAGAGTGTAAACCATAGAATACAACACTTTCAAATTTTTAAGATAAAGTCAAATGTGGTCAATTGTCAAGAAAAGTTAATGGTAGTTAAGAAAATTGAACTTTGACCTTAGTTGACTAACCATGGTTAAAATTTAACCTACGTAAGGTTAAAAAGTGGACGATAAATATTTTTGGTTAAAACACGTGATATTCATCCCCTGAAGTATGAAAAATTGATTTAATCAAAATCCAGATTAAATTTAACGGGTAAAATGCAATGGGCCAAAGTTGGAATTTTAAAGCCCATTAAGGTGCAACAAGTGTGGGCCGAATTTCTTAGGCCCATTAGGCCAAATTGTTAGGCCAATTTATAGTCCCAATATGAAGTCAATTAAAGGTCCAATAGATAGAAAAATTTCAGCCCGAAATCCCAAAAGGAAAGCCCAAATTGAGAAGCCCAAAGTTCAAGCCCATTAGTAAATAAACTAAAAGCCCAATTTGGTAACTATGGCCTAAACCCTTTTAAACCCAAATTAATGGATAAAATTGTTACTTAATGACTAAGTCTTAAGATTAAAAAAATCAGCCAACATAATTATCTTCTTCTCGATAGCTCTCGGCCAAGCATAAAGAAAATCATTACTAAACATAATTCAAAGCTTTCTCACACTAGAAATCACTAAGCTAGAGACATATTTTGAACTTACAATCTTCATGGAAATTTTTCCAAGTTGAGAGAGGATTAACATACCTTGGAATTGGCTATCAAGAAGCCATATTAAGAGAGACAAAATTCAAGGAAGTCTCGGCCACAAAGAGAAGTACAAGCTAGGTAGAATTTCAAGCTTTCAATCTCACATATGTTAATCTATGAATTATTCTAGGTTGATTGGTGTATTTTTATGGATTGAAACACATGAAATCACTATGAATAAGGATTGGTTGAAAATGGGTATTTTTATTTTAATGAATACCCATATGATTTTAAGGCATGAATAGGTTGGTATGCATATGTATATGATTATGGCATAGTTAGTTTTAATCAATTTAATCAATTTGTTGATGAATTTGAATTGGCATATAAGGTGTTTGATAAAATGCCTAAATGAACTATAGGAAATTCTTAAGACATTATCGACCCAGTGTTTGATGAAATGCCTAAGTGAATGGCTAATGAATTGGCGAAAGTTGGAACGATGGTGGCATGACCGATGACAATGCATGGCATGATGGCTCTCAGCCACATGCCATGGCCAAGAAGGCTAATGGTCTTTTCCTATGTGGTCTCGGCCCAATAATGTGTCATGGGCCTCGAACAAGCCCAATAAGAGTTTGTAGGCTCCATAAGCCTAATAGACCCAATTGAAATGATTAATAAAGTGAAATGGGCTTAAGATAGTGTTAGGCCCATTAAGAGTTGTTAAGGCCCAATAAGAGTAAACGGGTGAAATAAACGATATTTAAAGTGAAATACAGATGAAAAAGTATAATTAATCAAATAAATGGCTATATGAAGCTCTAGAGATTATCATAGGAGCGAATCAGATACGAGATCAGGCAGCTCTGAGAAAGTGAAGTTTCTCGAAGTGATTTCATGTAAGGGACTTTTGCGAATAGTTAGAGATATTTGCACATAGTTTCATATGCTTTTACATTCAATTAAAAAGTTTGAGGGCCAGAGAAAGTGAATAAAAATTTAAGAGACCTGAAAAGGATAACTTACAATTTTACCCCTATTAAGGGTAAAAAAGTCAACCTATAGGAAAGGTTGTAAAAAACATGGAAAGTATGTTTTTAATGTTTTTTAGCATATGAATAGATAGATTGGCTGATGTTTTCATGTTAAATGCGAAAACAACATAATATAGTGTCAATTTGATTTAATTGAGTGAAACTCTTTTAAATAAGCCATCTATCGAGTTATGTGAAAACAAATCATGTTGAGCACTGCTCGCACATGATTTTATATGTATTCTACATAACAAAATACTGGAGCTTTGCTCGTACTTGATTTTATATGATTGATGCATGATAGAGTGCTGGAGCATTACTTGTACTCAATTTTACATGACATAGTGCTGGAGCATTGCTCACACTAGATCTTTATGAATTATGCATGAGGTCGTGTTGGAGTTTACTCGTACGTACTAGTTTTGAAAGAGTTAGCATGAAACAGTCATGCTGGAGTCCAGTGCAGATTGTGTGTCGCATCGATTATATGCTCGCACGTGTATTTTGAGATATGGCAGATGGCTATCAAAACTATTATTTGGTCCACGTAGTAATTTATACTGTGTGTACATGATGTTGAAGAGTTGTGGAGATGTAGAGTTATTACCTGACAGTTGTCGATTTGACCCACCTCTCGTTACAGCAAGCGATGCCCCGCACACCGAGATCCGTGTAGCCTGGGATCACCGAAAAAGGGATATGATCATAATCCTCAAACAAGTAGTCGCCTATCTCACCTGATAATTCTTGTTTGAATTGCCACATGATTTTATAAATTAGGTAGACCCGAGGGATGAGTTGAGCCTCGACATGTTACTTTGTGCTTTATAAAGGGTAAACCCGAGGGATGGGTGATGCCTTGATTTCCATGTTTTACCACGATGAATTGCCATTTTTGCTTTGATTTAATTGAAATGGAATAATATAATGCGATTTACATTATTTACATAAGAATGCAATATTTTGCATGAATTGCTGATGTTATTAAACCAACATGTATTTAGTATACACTGGTGATTTGTATTTATTGTAAACACCATAAAATTTTTTGTACTTAATTAGACAATAAAATAAATTAATCATGGTGATTATAGGACAAAATATAATTAAAAGATGAAATATAAAAATAAAAAAATTATAGTTTTGTAACAAAATGCAAATTATTTACCTTCCTCGATTTCCCTTCCCCGATCGAGAGAAGTAGCGATAGGGAGAGAAGCGGAGGCAACCAAATAGAAGGTTGCTGACATCGACCAGCCGAAGTCCGGTGAAAAGGCGGTGACGACGAGGAAAAGAAAAAGAAAAGAGAAAATAGAGAGGGATGAAACCAAGAGAGAAAGGAGGAAAAAAGAGAGGAGAGGAGAGGAAACAACAGCTGGAGAGGGGGAGTCCGTGTCGTCGCTGGCCAGAAGGAGGCCGAACGGTCCCCGATGGCATGAGAGAAGAAGCAAATCAGTGAGGACAAGAGGCAGCAGCGCTGTCGAAGAAGAAAATGGTCGAACCGACCACTTTTCGGCCAAGCCAACCATAAGCATCGCGAGGTCCCACGGAGATGCTAAACGTTGATGCCGATGAAGAACCGATCGTCGAAGCCAAAACCGACTGGTTGAGATGAACTGGTCTGAACTGGTTCAGCTAAAGAGTGTTAAGATGAACCTGCCTGAACTGGTTCAGCCAAAAAAAAGAAAAAAAGAAAAAGAGGAAAAAAAGAGGGGAAAAGGAAGAGGAAAATTTTGGAGATGCTTCGGTTTGATAGTAGACTGGTAAGCGGTCGAAATTTACTATTTAAATTTTTTAAAAAATTTATTTAAATTTATATTTAAATGAAATTGACCCGATTTGGAAATATTTGTGTGTAACTGTAAGACCCACTTTTATTATCTGTTTATTTATTTCCTTATGATTCATGTGATGTACATTTTCATATATTCAATGAATCATAAGAAGAGCTTTGACTGAAATATAATTTACAAGTAGAATAAAAATGAAATCTCGGTGAACGTCGAAAGTAGCTAAATAAGGATCGAAATGGCCACAGGCCAAACGGAAAGGATCGAAAATGAAGTTTACCTAAAATACGAAATTAAAAAAGAAAATATGATGGATGTATGAAGGAAAGTTAGGTTAATTTGGTTTCGAAACAAGTGTAGGGGTAAAACGGTCAAAAGATCGAAATTCGGGATAAATTCGATAAGAAACATTTAATTAAAAATAAGGATTTAGGATATCTTGATCAATAATGAGGAATTATACAATTTCGAGTCCAATTGATCAAGATCCGAAATTTTTAGAAATACCGAAAAGTCATCAGGGACAATATCTCGAAAATACAAAGAAATTATACCGAAAAATGATTAAAAATACAATAAATTAAATTAAATTAAATTAAATTAAATTGATTTATTTGGAATAAATTAATAGAATTGTAGATATTTTCAGATTTTTTTAGACTATTTTAATGAATATTTTAATAATAAAATAAATTGTTAAATAAAATAATAATTGAAAAAAAAAGAGAGAAAAGCCTGAAAATCGGGAGAACCCGAGAAACAAAACCGAAAGACGACCCGTGAGAACCGACCACCGATTCCAGTACACCGGCGACCGACAGCATCCGACGAAGCAACCAGGAGGAAGAGGAGAGACCGACGAGCACGAGGGCACCGGAATCACGCTGCCAGGTGGCCGGAGTAGGCCGATCGGAGCGAAGGAAGACCGACGAAAAAACGAGCTGATTCTCGACGAACCACCGCGTCTGGTCTGAAACGGAGGCTACCGACGCACTCAGGGGAAGAAGCCGGTTCTTTTGAGACCGGTCTTGGCCGGTGAGACCGCCGGAAACGCCAACGATGGCAAGTGGCAGTAAAACGGCACCGTTTGGCCGAAAGGAAAGGGAAGGAAAAGGAGGGAAAAGGAAGGAAAGAGGAAAGAAAAGAAAGGAAAAGGAAAGAAAAGAAAGGAAAAAGGGGAAAAAAAGAAAGAAATTTACGGGGACGACTCGAGGTTCGGGTAAGTTGACCGAGGGTCGAAATTGACCTACGGGTAAATTCCAGAAATTTAATTTAATATTATTTTAATGGAAAATAATCCGGATTTACCTAATTGTGCAGCTTCACGACAGAGACCGAACGAGAGCCGATCGAGCTCTGATTCTTGTACCCCGCATCGTATCGGGTAAGTACAGTTTAATTTCGGCAATCAGAGTTCTTTAAATACCGAGTTTTAATTAATTTACGAAATTATGGATTAATTTTGCATAGAAAGGAATATTAATTCGGAGTTGTAATAAATTGCCGTAAATGGTATACGGGCTATCCAATGAATTTGGATCGAAGCTCGATAATTATTAGTAAGCTGCATAAGCCCGGTATACCCAAAGAAGGGAATTAATAAATATAAAAAGGGCTGAAACGGGCCAAGACCAAATAAGGTAGATAGGGCCCAATACCTTAAAGTTGGTCAGTAAATGCGATATACTGATCAAGATAAGTGAATTAACCTCGACTATGTGGTTATATGCAGTTACGTACCTTTGGTTGGCGCGCACTTGGGCCGAGAGGTTCGGTATCATCGAGACAGGTTAAGTCTGCGCGCGATTTCCAGGTAAGGGAATTTTGTAGGTATATAGAGATACATATACGTATTTTTGAGGGGATTTACAGGGTCTAGAATTTATTAAACTATCTAGAAACGAGAAAATAATTTTGCGAAAATCGGGGCATAGGTGAATAAAGGAAAAATGACAATTTTACCCTTGAGAGTAAAATTTACAAAAAGGGTAGTAAGGCAGATAAATTGCATGATTTCATGTTTTTAATGCTTTATATGATTATATTGCTTTGATTTAAGCAAATATGCACATAGGTTGGCTATTGAATTCGTGAATTTTACGAAAGGATACTGGTTTGTACCGGTTATGATTTTAAAAGATGTTTTATTAAGATCGAGCCACCTATCGTATTTACACGAATAAAAAGAGTATTAGAGTCTATCTCGCACTAAAGTTTACTGATTTATTCTCATGAAAAGCCGTACTGGAGCATTGCTCGTACGAGAAATTTGTGTGTGCACAAAATCGTGCTGGAGCTTCGCTCGCACGAGATTTTAGATATCATGATATGCATAGCGTGGTGCTGGAGCTTCGCTCGCACTAGACGTGAGTTGACATGCATATAGTCGTGCGGAAGCCTCCTGTAGACTGTGTGTCATAGAGAGTTGAGATGCTCGCACGCATACTTTGAGACATGGGTTGGTTATCGACATAGTATTGGGGTGGATAAGACCTACGGCAGGCACCCCCAGACTATGATATGGGTCCACGAAGTACGATGTACCGTGTATGTCACACGGAGTACGCTGTACCGTGCAGTCATGATGACTCTATGATGTTACTTGCTATTCTGGCGGGTAGGACTTGACCGCACCTCCCGTTGCAGTTGTGATACCCCGCATACCGGGATCCGTGTAGCCTGGGATCACAGGGACATAGTATGGCCATAGTCCTCGATTTTCCATACAGTAACCTACATGCCTCACATGATATCATACGGTCTGGATAGACCAGGACAAACCCGATGGAGGGGTAGTCCCGATTTGTGTTTTTAAAAGAGATGTGATTTGATGAATCAAGGTATTCCCGAGAGATGGGTTTGACCTTGATGAAGTTGTTTTATAATGAAATAAATGTGTTTTAAATGTGATGAATTTATGATGAAACAAATAAGTTTCAAAGTGATGAGTTTTGTGATTAAACAAATGAGTTTTAAAGTGAAGAGTTTATGATGAAATAAATAAGTTTTAATGTGACGAGCATGAGATGTCATACATGATGATTTTCCATGTGTGCTTTATATGTCGATTTCATGATTTCTTGTATATGATATATACATACATGTGGCATTGTTTTAATCTTACCTCATGCTCCGAAAGTAAACGATTTTTACATCATGACATTATCAGCACGTAGATAGTATAGTTATCTACCTGCTTACATTATTGCCTTACTGAGCACGTTTCGCTCACCCTTTCATTATTCCATCCCACAGGGTATAGTCAGTAGAAGAGAGCGACAATAGTCTCGCATCTCGGTTATCCGCTGCTTCTTATCAAGATCAGGTATACACAATCGTATAATTTTGTATCTGAACATATAGATGCACAGTACTGTATATGGATTTAATATTAGGGATGTATTTTGTTTAAATAAATTGATATGTGAATGTGAATATGAAAATGGAATGGTAAATAGGTGAGAGGTTACTAACACCGAATCATAGCCCAACTGTTTAGTAGTGTAACTGTTCACGACGGGTGAGGAAATGAAAAAACAAAGCAAAAAAATTTGTAGGGAGTTTTAGGTAATTTGGGTCGTGACAAATTTAATGGTATCAGAGCTGAGTTGGCCTGATATGAGTCGGTGTTAGTAGTTAAGTAAATTTACATCCCCATGTATTGTGCATTGTTTAGATACAATTATGTATATCAAGGTGGAACAGCAGCTAAGAATTTAGTTTCGAATGCAAGAATATAGTTTTTATAAATGACAGCCTCTATGGTAGAGGGGCGAGTACACATGCTCGAGGCCGTAGAGATCGGTTTGAGAGTCGAATGAGTCGTTACATGAGACTCGAAATGAGAGTGAGGTGGAGGCTGATGTTGAGCATACTCCACAGGGTCCTATAAAGAGACCAAACAGTATTGAGATACGCTTCGAGAGGATGGAGTGAAGTGTAGAAAATATTTCGAAATTATTTACTCAGTCTATGCTGGTAGTTGAGGATAGGCAGGGTAAAGCCTAAACAGATGCCTCAGACTATAGAGATTTTCACACCCCTCCGATATATTGCAAAGTAAAGAAACCAATAGTTACTGAGGACTAGATGTATGAGATAGCGAAGTGCTATGGATTCTTTCGATGTATGTCGACCGAGAAAATGACTTTTAAATACATTTATGTTGGAAACGAGGTGGAGTATTGGTAGAAGTCCGCTCGACCCAACTTAAGAGTTGGACATTCGGAGTCGACATGAGAAATATTTCTGGATGTATTCTGGTGACTGAATATTTCAGGCACTACTTAAAGGAATTTATTGATAAAGTTTCTTACACTGCCCATAGTCATTGGTTGATTGATGAGTATGAATCTCAGATTACATCCCTGGGCAAGTATGAACCCGATATTGTGGACAGTGAGAGTCGAAAAGCCCAAAAGTTCATGGAAGGGCTCAAATTGTCGATTAGAGTCTGATTTACTCATTACTTATGTCGAGGCAGTGCACAGAATACAGTTACATGAATAATATCATGTGTTGCACGCCTCTGAAATTGGGAAGGTAGTAAGGGCCAAAATAGAGACAGAAGAGAATAGAGAATGACAGAGATGTCAGAGCGGGAAAGAGACTAGTTGGTAAGAGATTAGAGCTGATGAGTCAGGGGGTAAGATGATTGGTAATGCCCCAGTGTATCTCGTTTCAACACTTATGAGGGGTATTGTGATAAGAGAACCCCGACCTGCTACGAAATAGAGTAGCAGTGTGATCACTGTGGGATGTGTGGTGGATACCACGGAAGGAGGGTCTATACCTACACTGTATTGATGAAAATGGCCGTTAAGTGTGGTAAGACGGACCATTGATTTTGATTGCACAGAGTTGGGCGAGATCGCCCCACAGAAAAGTAAAGAGAAAAAAAAACTTCGTTGGTATAGCTGCAACGAAAAGGGAGGCCATAGCAGAAAAGAAAAAGGAAAGTAGGTTGTTGGACGAAGGCGAGAGGATATCTTGGACCAGGACACTATTGATGTTTCATGGATGTGGTATAAGATACCACACTTGTTATGAATAATGAAGTACATATGTTTATTGATCCTGGTGCCACACATTTATTCATACCGCCTTCATTTGTATATAAGTGAGTAAAAGGCATGAATGCCTACCTCATTGGACTCAATACTGATAAATGAGTACCCCAATAGAGGAGAATTAATTAATGGAATATGGATATAGAGATTTTAAGTTGAAAACAGGGGTGAAAATATCACTGAAAAGTATACTGTAAGTGTTGACAAGTGATAAAAAGGGGTACAACAGTTGAAATTAAAGGAGTAAAGGATTGTACTCACGAAATGAATAATGAAAAGAGTTTCGTTATAATAGATACACTAAAGAGATAATCTCTGAGAGATGCTTGATCCTAAATACAAGATGTATCGGAGTAAGAGGCGTATGCTAGGTAAGAACATCTTTATGATATGAAGTCATTAGGATTAAAGCAATTAGTAGCGAATACAAATTGTAACCACATGGACTGGTATATATAAAGTAAATGTGGTTAAGTTTGAAGGTTAATAAAGGTATTTCAAAATACCTCCCGGCCTAAAGACTTGACAGCGTCTAAAAGTATATATATATAACCTATAACGTGAAATCGATCGTCGTAATAAATACCTTTAGCATTAGGATACCTTTACTAAGACGATAAGAATTATAAAATTCGACAAATCATAAAGGTTAACATAGTAAAATTTAATAAGAGCCGTTAAGATAAGAAAAGGAAATGACGCAGGTTGGTACCTGAAAACGTAAGCGATTTTGAAGGATCTTATACGCTTATACATAAATAAGTCAAGGATTAGACCGATTTGTAATCATCATTATCGATGATATGTTGGGTGTAGTTAATGTCTAGGGCAAATTATAAGCAACAATTGGAAAATGGCTTTTACAAATGGGTTGTTGCGAGTTCTCAATATGGTCTACTTGGTTGACACGTTTAACTAAGAAAACATGGTCTTTGAATGAGATGATAAATAAGATGATAGATGTGACATGAATTTCGGTGTAGTGAAGTATGAACTGACCACCGTGATTAATTTCACCATACCCAACAGCTCAAGAGGTTCTCAGTGAGTATGGATACCTCAAAATAATGAAGGAGCTGTGTATTGACGTATAATGGGAAGATAGCCAATTATGGAGTCAGACAACTCCTTGATCACGAAATAAACTATTTGACTCATGATTTTAAGTTGGCAACGGTAGTGTTTGTACCGAGGATATGGTATTATTATGTACAAGGTAAGAAATTTTGGATATGCACTGATTATAAAGCCCCGAGTATATGTTTTTCATAGAAAGAGGCGAATATGAGAATACATAGTGGGTTAGAGCTTCTGAGAGATTTTGATTGTGAAAATTGTACCACCCAGGAAAGGCTAAGGTGATGACTGATGCTTTGAGTAGAAAGAGCCTCGGGATGGTACCGCATATGATGGTCAGGGAGCGTGAGCTGCCAGAGCAGTTGTGAGCCTCAGTATTGATGTGATCCCTTCTGATGATGACAGTGATTGTGTGACAGCTAGCCTGAGACTAGAACCGGATGAGAGTGCCTAGATTTGACAGGCTTAGCGTGATGATCGACATGGCGTCGATAGTTTGGGTCGGATTCAAAAGGGTATAGTGACAGAGTTCACAGAGAGTGTTGATTTACAGAGAGGTTCAGAGACAGTATAAGTGCTCCCCATGACCACCGTTGATGAGATTGTGATACTATCAGAAGCTCACTCTTTGGGATATACAGTGCATACGGAAAGTAATAAAAATATATCGAAATCTCTAAAAAGGGTATTGGTGGTCAGATGTGAAAGGAGACATTGTAGAGATTGTGGAAAAGTGCCTAGTATGTCAGCAGAATAAGGTAGAGTATTAAAAGTCTGCAGGGTTATTGCAGCCTCTACCTATATCGACACGGCACGAAAATGGGAGCAAGTCTCCATGAATTTTATGATGGGTTACAGAGAACCCAGGTGAATTACGAGGCTATTGGATGATAGTCGATAGAGTGACTAAGTCTACCCACCTTCTGGTTATGAAATCCCCAAATACTCAGAGTGTATATGAGGATTTATGTGTAAGGAAGATTGTGGAACATTAAGTAGCATTCCAGTGAGCATGATATCATATAGGGATTCCCGCTTCACTTCCCACCTCTGAGGATATTTTTAGGAAGCTATGGGAACCCGACTGAGTATTAGCACAGCTTTTCATCCTCAGACAGATGGTCAGTCAGAGAGTACTGTACAGGTTCTGGAGGATCCGATGAAAGCGTGTGCCCTTGAATTTTTATGCTCCTGGGATGATCAGTTATTACAAATTGAAGTCGTCAATAACGACAGTTGGCACATGAGTATTGGGATAACAAGATATGAGGCAGTGTATAGCTGTAGGGGTTGTTCCCCAAATTGGATAAGAAAAAAGTGGGTGACAGATAGAATTATTTTCGACTTTGGATAATAAGTCTCTGAGGATGTTTAGTTAAGGATGAGAGATTAAGAACACCTCAGAGTAGATAGAAAAGTATTGGAATTCACCGAGGGTGAATTAGTATGGTTGAAAGTTACTTGTCCTAAGAGAATAAGGACATAGCGAGCTTTTGGAAGAAGGTAAGTTGAGTTTTGCTGGATTGAATATTTTGAGAGATTGGACAAGTGGGAGATAAGACCTGTAGGTTGGCATTATCACCTGAATTAACAGGCACCCACAATGTGTCCCAGCTTTTAATGCTTCGAAAATACTATCCGGATCCAGCATAGGTGATCGAATATGAATTTCAAAAGTTCAGTTTAATGAAAATATAAGTATATTGATAAGTTGATTTGGGCATTAAACAGGAAAAAAGGAAGTATTGAGGTTTAAGAGGATCTCCCTAATTAAAGCCCTTTGGTAGTAATACACTTCGGAGAAGTCACTTGAGGATGACAGTATATGATACGATTAATGTACGCGGAGTAGTCTATGGACTCATATGAATTGGTTCTAATTTGGAGGACCAAATTCTTTTAGTGGGGGAGATTATGTAAGACCCACTTTTATTATCTGTTTATGTATTTCCTTATGATTCATGTGATGTACATTTTCATATATTCAATGAATCATAAGAAGAGCTTTGACTGAAATATAATTTACAAGTAGAATAAAAATGAAATCTCGGTGAACGTCGAAAGTAGCTAAATAAGGACCGAAATGGCCACAGGCCAAACGGAAAGGATCGAAAATGAAGTTTACCGAAAATACGAAATTAAATAGCAAAATATGATGGATGTATGAAGGAAAGTTAGGTTAATTTGGTTCCGAAACAAGTGTAGGGGTAAAACGGTCAAAAGATCGAAATTTGGGATAAATTCGATAAGAAAAATTTAATTAAAAATAAGGATTTAGGATATCTTGATCAATAATGAGGAATTATACAATTTCGAGTCCAATTGATCAAGATCCGAAATTTTTAGAAATACCGAAAAGTCATCTGGGACAATATCTCGAAAATACAAAGAAATTATACCGAAAAATGATTAAAAATACAATAAATTAAATTAAATTGATTTATTTGGAATAAATTAATAGAATTGTAGATATTTTCATATTTTTTTAGACTATTTTAATGAATATTTTAATAATAAAATAAATTGTTAAATAAAATAATAATTGAAAAAAGAGAGAGAAAAGCCTGAAAATCGGGAGAACCCGAGAAACAAAACCGAAAGATGACCTGTGAGAACCGACCACCGATTCCAGCACACCGGCGACCGACAGCGTCCGACGAAGCAACCAGGAGGAAGAGGAGAGACCGACGAGCACGTGGGTACCGGAATCACGCCGCCAGGTGGCCGGAGCAGGCCGATCGGAGCGAAGGAAGACCGACAGAAAAACGAGCTGATTCCCGGTGAACCACCGCATCTGGGCTGAAAGAGAGGCTACTGACGCACTCAGGGGAAGAAGCCAGTTCTTTTGAGACCGGTCTTGGCCGGTGAGACCGCCGGAACGCCGGCGTTGGCAAGTGGCAGTAAAACGGCACCGTTTGGCCGAAAGGAAAGGGAAGGAAAAGGAGGGAAAAGGAAGGAAAGAGGAAAGAAAAGAAAGGAAAAGGAAGGAAAAGGAAAGAAAAGAAAGGAAAAAGGGGAAAAAAAGAAAGAAATTTATCGGGGACGACTCGAGGTTCGGTTAAGTTGACCGAGGGTCGAAATTGACCTACGGGTAAATTCCGAAAATTTAATTTAATATTATTTTAATGAAAAATAATCCGAATTTACCTAATTGTGCAGCTTCACGACAGAGACCGAACGAGAGCCGATCGAGCTCTGATTCTCGTACCCCGCATCGTATCGGGTAAGTACAGTTTAATTTCGACAATCAGAGTTCTTTAAATACCGAGTTTTAATTAATTTACGGAATTATAGATTAATTTCTCATAGAAAGGAATATTAATTCGGAGTTGTAATAAATTTCCGTAAATGGTATACGGGCTATCCAATGAATTTGGATCGAAGCCCGATAATTATTAGTAAGCTGCATAAGCTCGGTATACCCAAAGAAGGGAATTAATAAATATAAAACGGGCTGAAACGGGCCGAGACCAAATAAGGTAGATAGGGCCCAATACCTTAAAGTTGGTCAGTAAATGCGATATACTGATCAAGATAAGTGAATTAACCTCGACTATGTGGTTATATGCAGTTACGTACCTTTGGTTGGCGCGTACTTGGGCCAAGAGGTTCGGTATCATCGAGACAGGTTAAGTCTGCGCGCGATTTCCAGGTAAGGGAATTTTGTAGGTATATAGAGATACCTATACGTATTTTTGAGGGGATTTACAGGGTCTAGAATTTACTAAACTATCTAGAAACGAGAAAATAATTCTGCGAAAATCGGGGCATAGGTGAATAAAGGAAAAATGACAATTTTGCCCCTGAGAGTAAAATTTACAAAAAGGGTAGTAAGGCAGATAAATTGCATGATTTCATGTTTTTAATGCTTTATATGATTATATTGCTTTGATTTAAGCAAATATGCACATAGGTTGGCTATTGAATTCGTGAATTTTACGAAAAGATACTGGTTTGTACCGGTTATGATTTTAAAAGATGTTTTATTAAGATCGAGCCACCTATCGTATTTACACGAATAAAAAGAGTGCTAGAGTCTATCTCGCACTAAAGTTTACTGATTTATTCTCATGAAAAGCCGTACTGGAGCATTGCTCGTACGAGAAATTTATGTGTGTATAAAATCGTGCTGGAGCTTCGCTCGCACGAGATTTTATATATCATGATATGCATAGCGTGGTGCTGGAGCTTCGCTCGCACTAGACGTGAGTTGACATGCATATAGTCGTGCGGAAGCCTCCTGTAGACTGTGTGTCACAGAGAGTTGAGATGCTCGCACGCATACTTTGAGACATGGGTTGGTTATCGACATAGTATTGGGGTGGATAAGACCTACGGCAGGCACCCCCAGACTATGATATGGGTCCATGGAGTACGATGTACCGTGTATGTCACACAGAGTACGCTGTACCGTGCAGTCATGATGACTCTATGATGTTACTTGCTATTCTGGCGGGTAGGATTTGACCCCACCTCCCGTTGCAGTTGTGATACCCCGCACACCGGGATCCGTGTAGCCTGGGATCACAGGGATATAGTATGGCCATAGTCCTCGATTTTTCATACAGTAACCTACATGCCTCACATGATATCATACGGTCTGGATAGACCAGGACAAACCCGATGGAGGGGTAGTCCCGATTTGTGTTTTTAAAAGAGATGTGATTTGATGAATCAAGGTATTCCCGAGAGATGGGTTTGACCTTGATGAAGTTGTTTTATAATGAAATAAATGAGTTTTAAATGTGATAAATTTATGATGAAACAAATAAGTTTCAAAGTGATGAGTTTTGTGATTAAACAAATGAGTTTTAAAGTGAAGAGTTTATGATGAAATAAATAACTATTTTAATGAATATTTTAATAATAAAATAAATTGTTAAATAAAATAATAATTGAAAAAAAAGAGAGAAAAGCCTGAAAATCGGGAGAACCCGAGAAACAAAGCCGAAAGATGACCTGTGAGAACCGACCACCGATTCCAGCACACCGGCGACCGACAGCGTCCGACGAAGCAACCAGGAGGAAGAGGAGAGACCGACGAGCACGTGGGTACCGGAATCACGCCCCAGGTGGCCGGAGCAGGCCGATCGGAGCGAAGGAAGACCGACGGAAAAACGAGCTGATTCCCGATGAACCACCGCATCTGGGCTGAAAGAGAGGCTACCGACGCACTCAGGGGAAGAAGCCGGTTCTTTTGAGACCGGTCTTGGCCGGTGAGACCGCCGGAACGCCGGCGTTGGCAAGTGGCAGTAAAACGGCACCGTTTGGCCGAAAGGAAAGGGAAGGAAAAGGAGGGAAAAGGAAGGAAAGAGGAAAGAAAAGAAAGGAAAAGGAAGGAAAAGGAAAGAAAAGAAAGGAAAAAGGGGAAAAAAAGAAAGAAATTTATCGGGGACGACTCGAGGTTCGGTTAAGTTGATCGAGGGTCGAAATTGACCTATGGGTAAATTCCGAAAATTTAATTTAATATTATTTTAATGAAAAATAATCCGAATTTACCTAATTGTGCAGCTTCACGACAGAGACCGAACGAGAGCCGATCGAGCTCTGATTCTCGTACCCCGCATCGTATCGGGTAAGTACAGTTTAATTTCGGCAATCAGAGTTCTTTAAATACCGAGTTTTAATTAATTTACGGAATTATAGATTAATTTCTCATAGAAAGGAATATTAATTCGGAGTTGTAATAAATTTCCGTAAATGGTATACGGGCTATCCAATGAATTTGGATCGAAGCCCGATAATTATTAGTAAGCTGCATAAGCTCGGTATACCCAAAGAAGGGAATTAATAAATATAAAACGGGCTGAAACGGGCCGAGACCAAATAAGGTAGATAGGGCCCAATACCTTAAAGTTGGTCAGTAAATGCGATATACTGATCAAGATAAGTGAATTAACCTCGACTATGTGGTTATATGCAGTTACGTACCTTTGGTTGGCGCGTACTTGGGCCAAGAGGTTCGGTATCATCGAGACAGGTTAAGTCTGCGCGCGATTTCCAGGTAAGGGAATTTTGTAGGTATATAGAGATACCTATACGTATTTTTGAGGGGATTTACAGGGTCTAGAATTTACTAAACTATCTAGAAACGAGAAAATAATTTTGCTAAAATCGGGGCATAGGTGAATAAAGGAAAAATGACAATTTTGCCCCTGAGAGTAAAATTTACAAAAAGGGTAGTAAGGCAGATAAATTGCATGATTTCATGTTTTTAATGCTTTATATGATTATATTGCTTTGATTTAAGCAAATATGCACATAGGTTGGCTATTGAATTCGTGAATTTTACGAAAAGATACTGGTTTGTACCGGTTATGATTTTAAAAGATGTTTTATTAAGATCGAGCCACCTATCGTATTTACACGAATAAAAAGAGTGCTAGAGTCTATCTCGCACTAAAGTTTACTGATTTATTCTCATGAAAAGCCGTACTGGAGCATTGCTCGTATGAGAAATTTATGTGTGTATAAAATCGTGCTGGAGCTTCGCTCGCACGAGATTTTAGATATCATGATATGCATAGCGTGGTGCTGGAGCTTCGCTCACACTAGACGTGAGTTGACATGCATATAGTCGTGCGGAAGCCTCCTGTAGACTGTGTGTCACAGAGAGTTGAGATGCTCGCACGCATACTTTGAGACATGGGTTGGTTATCGACATAGTATTGGGGTGGATAAGACCTACGGCAGGCACCCCCAGACTATGATATGGGTCCATGGAGTACGATGTACCGTGTATGTCACACAGAGTACGCTGTACCGTGCAGTCATGATGACTCTATGATGTTACTTGCTTTCTGGCGGGTAGGATTTGACCCCACCTCCCGTTGCAGTTGTGATACCCCGCATACCGGGATCCGTGTAGCCTGGGATCACAGGGATATAGTATGGCCATAGTCCTCGATTTTTCATACAGTAACCTACATGCCTCACATGATATCATACGGTCTGGATAGACCAGGACAAACCCGATGGAGGGGTAGTCCCGATTTGTGTTTTTAAAAGAGATGTGATTTGATGAATCAAGGTATTCCCGAGAGATGGGTTTGACCTTGATGAAGTTGTTTTATAATGAAATAAATGAGTTTTAAATGTGATAAATTTATGATGAAACAAATAAGTTTCAAAGTGATGAGTTTTGTGATTAAACAAATGAGTTTTAAAGTGAAGAGTTTATGATGAAATAAATAACTTTTAATGTGACGAGCATGAGATGTCATACATGATGATTTTCCATGTCTGCTTTATATGTCGATTTCATGATTTCTTGTATATGATATATACATACATGTGGCATTGTTTTAATCTTACCTCATGCTCCGAAAGTAAACGATTTTTACATCATGACATTATCAGCACGTAGATAGTATAGTTATCTACCTGCTTACATTATTGCCTTACTGAGCACGTTTCGCTCACCCTTTCATTATTCCACCCCACAGGGTATATTCAGTAGAAGAGAGCGACAATAGTCTCGCATCTCGGTTATCCGCTGCTTCTTATCAAGATCAGGTATACACATTCGTATAATTTTGTATCTGAACATATAGATGCACAGTACTGTATATGGATTTAATATTGAAGATGTATTTTGTTTAAATAAATTGATATGTGAATGTGAATATGAAAATGGAATGGTAAATAGGTGAGAGGTTACTAACACCGAATCATAGCCCAACTGTTTAGTAGTGTAACTGTTCACGACGGGTGAGAAAATGAAAAAAAAAAAGCAAAAAAATTTGTAGGGATTTTTAGGTAATTTGGGTCGTGACAGTAACATGACAATGGGTGACGAACAAGAGAACGATACAGTCTCGAGTTACGCGCCATCAGAAAATCTTGGGTAAGCGAATCTCACTTGCTACCACTTGTATAAATATACGAGTTCGAAATTAATCGCATAATTTTTGGATTAATTTCGTATAAATTACGTTATAATCGAAATTGGAAAATCGACTATCGCAAATGATATTATGAACTATCCAAAGAAATTAGAAAAAGGTTTAAAATGACGTGATGGTGATAGTAGGCCCCGCATGTCGGCTAAACGTCTAGAATGGGCCCAGCTTGTGTAACAATCGACCTAAACTCGTTAATGACCTAATGGACGACCCATAAATTGTAATTGAGCCTAAACAGCTAAATGGGTTGTAAGGATTGAATAAGGGAGTTGAAACATGCTTAGGATAGAGGTAGGCACATTAAGGGACTATAAGGCCCAATAAAAATAATTGGGTCCAAAATTTTATCTGATGTGAAATTGCACTGCGTATGTGTTTATAAGAAATAATAATAAGTGATTTGTGATTAATTACAATTCCAGAGGACCGAATTGGGAGCAAATCGGACTGAGTGAAATCTCAGCATTTGGAAAAGTTAGACTATACAGAGAAATCGAGGTAAGGGGTATAATTTAATTTAGTTCTGATATGAACACTCATTGCTTTGATAAAAAGATTTTTATGAAGCAATATTATATTTTGAAATGATTTATGACTGTCTTCATACGTATGGAACGATTTACAAAACTTGATTTCATTTTGATGAAATGTTCACCACGTACGTTTATGTTTCTAAAATGAATTTCCTGAAGCATGAAAATGCATGGAAGTTTTATGATGGTTTGTAATCCCATATTTATGATTTGGAAGAAACTTTAGATATTTTCAAAAGTATTTAAGAAAAGGGAAAAGAATTTTTGAGACTGTAGGCTTCATGGATGGCTACTTTTTGTGGTGTTCCGGCTCCACCACTTGAGTGTCGGTATGTAGGGCCCCTGTAGCACTTGACTCTACTGTGTGGTAGATATCTTGCTACTTGTGGTTAATGATGATGATGTTTGGTAGTATCTCGTGCCCGCATAGCACACATGAATGTTTCCCGTACGGAGAGTGCCTTTGGTTCCCATGCCCTAGCCAAGTCTAGAGAAAGTAAGAAAGATAGATACTACCCATGTTTTTATAAAAGTGTTGTACCACCCTGATCCAATCTACAGCCCCCTTACCATAGCTATAGGTATGATTGACTCTCTACGGAGAATGACACGTATCACATTACTTAGTTATAGCCTAGTCTCCACGATTATGATTATGATTATGATTATGTTTCTGAATATGATGATGATGATAATGATGATGAATGTCTATGTTTTTATGAGATTTTGATGAAATGTTTACGAACAATTATGATTTATAACGAAATGTTTAAGAATGATTATGTTTTATGAAATGTTTATGAATGGCGATGATTTTATGAAATTATCCATGAACGATGAAAATTTTATGAATCGGTTTAAGCATGCTATTTGATTTAAAGAACCTATGCTTCATATTTTCCTATGCTGACTATGCACGTAACCAAAGTTTTACATATCTTTTAAATATTAGTTTCTAAAAGAAACTTATGATCTGTTTTCTGAAGCAAAGTTTGTTTCATAAATGATTTCTTGCATGCTTTTACATGTCATGACTACTTTAAATGTATTTTCTTACTGGGCTTTTTCCCGAAAGCTCACTCCTTCACCTCTCAGATTGTTTGCAGTGAACTACAGTTGATAATTGCTGCATAGACAACGCAGACTGGTGGATACGAGATTCCCCAACTACCTTTTGTACATACGTGAGGTATACATTTCTATCTCTTTACCAGACCATTTGTATGCACAAACAACTATTGAAAGTAATGTGTCAGGATGTAATCTGTATAAGGATAAATAAAATGAAATATTTTTAAGGATTGATTTTTTGGAGTAACTAGACGTGTCTGGAATATGTAGAATGATTTGATGATATGACTTGGAAAGTATGTCTGATAGTTGTGGATAGTTAGGGTTGATATTGTGTGAAATTGTAGGTGGGTAAGCTTATATATTAGTCGTTATGTTGCTGAAATTTCTATCGGTTATATAAAATCCAAATGTTAAACTTAAATATAATTATGGATAAAAAGTAAGAAAAAGGATTGACACTGAACAGGAATACAACCTAAGTGAATAAAGGAATAATTGGAAAATTTAAGTTTAAAAAAAAATCCCTCAAATTTTCAAGGGTTAAGGGTCGTTACAGTCTACGGTGGTATCAGAGCGAAGGTTGTCTAGTACTATCAATATCATTAATAAAGATAAGATTACATCCTAAATGTCTATGCTTATCTGGTTGTAGACTAAGTATACCTAATGAAGTTAAAACTTAATGTTTGGTTTATCTGAGGAATTAGATCACGGGCTAGAGGCCGTAGAGGTAGGCCTGAGAGTCATGCAGAGTTGCAATATGAGGCTCATAAATGATACTAAGATTGAAACTGATGTTGAACGTGTTCCATCAGGTCCTGTGGAAAGGATAGAAGGTACTGAGATACACTTCGCTAAGATTGAACGGAGTATTGAACTTGCTATGGAAAAAAAAATTTGGGACACAAGCTTTGTTAGGTGATGGGGTAGATGGAAGAATAGACAGGCAGATTACTCCCGATACGTTCACACAGCCTGTAGAGATGTTTCAAAACTACAAATATGCCTGCTCCTGTAGTTCCACAGCAGAATGATGATGACATGGGTTAGGAGTATGAGCTACACGAGATGAGGCAATTTCAGAAGTTTAGACCGCCATTGTTAAATGGGATAAAGGACCTGACACGCCCTGAGGGTATTATCCGCAAGTGCACGGGTCATACAAGTAATAATGGGATTTGAGTCCCGAGTTATCGTCCCATAGAGAAGTTGATCAGCCTAATTAACTACCGGTTAATCTTACCCTAAGTATATCCTAGCAAATTATGAAATTAAAGTGGGTGATCTACTAAGGCTAATTAAAAATACTAAAAACATTAAAACTATAAAATAAAGAAAATAAAACTGAACTAAAAGTACTTACAGTGCTCCAAGCAATAAAAAGCAAGAACCTACAAAAGAAAATTAAAACAGTTAAAAAGAATTAACACAACTAAAATAAAATGCAAATATGAAAATAAATCAATAAAATTTAATTAAACTAAACTTTAAACAAACTTAAAATAAAAATGCATGAATTTAAACTATTGCAAATTAAACTAACCTAAAATGCATGAAACTTAATTTTTGGACTTTTAATTAAACTTAAAATGCATAAACTGAGTTTATCTAAATTAATTTTAAGTACATCCCTTAATGCTAGAATAAAAATTACTTCGTAACCTAATTAGATCAAAATTAAACTAATGAAACCAAGAAAATATATGCAATTGAGAAACTAACTAAACTAACTAATCAACTTGAATTAATCTATCTAGTAATGCATGTAAAATGAATTAAACCACTACAATAAGCTAGCCAAACATGGCCTTATCAATATTGCCAAACCAAAGAGGTCCCGATTTTTGTCACTATGCATTGTTCATTATCTTCCAAAGTTTCAATTCCAGGCATGCTCGGGTTCACTCAGTGCTGTGCTGGTTCTGCCCCCGGTTTGTCCGCTTCTGCTCCAAGTAATGCTCCAGTCTGCTTTTACTGCACATTCATCAGACTGCTACTGCACCCGTTCCAGGTGGTGTTGTCCTCTGCATTTTGTTTTCTTTCCCAGATGTTATCCACGTGCCCCAGCTGCTAATACAGGCGTGTCTTGCTTCAGCCATGCTTCCGCGACATCTCCTGCTTTTGGTACCAGCCTGCTGTTGTAGCTGCAGCAAACTATCTCGACGGTGCAATTCCTACAGCATGGTTTGTGTTTTGCTACAACCAAATGGGAACGAACAGCAGTTACATTAGCGAACTCTATGACACCTCCTGCTTCAGTCCAGCACTCAACAACACAACACCTCGCCACTCTTTACCACTTCACGTCTGCTTACAAGAATAGCAGCAAACAGCCTAGTTAACACACACAGCACCTTGTTGCCATCAACGCCTGCATATCCACTGCCACCATGTCTTCATCTAATTCAATTGAGCTATTAACATACTGCACCGTTTCACACATGCAAACAAGATTGATTTGTGAATCTAAAACAATGAATGAAAATAGAAAACATGAAATGATTAAAACCAGTAATTAAAATAGAAAATGAAGATGTGCAGTAAATAGAAACTTAGAACAGGGGAGAACAGAGAAGGAAATGTGATCCCGATCACTGCTACTACACATGCTGCCTTGGTTCTTCACCGATGCCAACTGTTTCGTAAGTTTTAGTAGTAAAAACCTCTTCATCCACACAGTACACCACATTCGCAAACTATAACAACTTAGCTCTCCACATCATGCCCTGCACTTTGTTCCGGCAAGCAATAATGCAAAAGCAAAGGGTGAAATGATGAAAGCAAAGCTGTGTCCATCAGCCACTTCCAACATTCTGATTCCATGAAACATGCTTGAAAGTTTCTAAACGTAAAACAGAGAAATAGAATGCTGAACAGGGATGAAGACTACGGCCACTGTCACCAACCAAACCTTCTTACTTCCTCTGCTCAGCAATAAGTGAATCCAGAAAATAAACCAGTTAAGATGCAAAACTGAGAGCTATAATAAGGAGTGATCTTTGTGAACAAAAATTGGCAAATAAAAGAGCTTAAATGTTCCAAACTGAGAGCATAAAAAAGAGATTGATGTTCCATTGAAAATGAAATTTAACAAAGATTCATGAAGAACATGAAATGAATAGTAAAACAACTTGTAAAAACTATGCGAAAATTTAAAGAAAACTTTTAAAGTTAATCTAAAAGCTATTCTACCCTAACCTACATTACTCCTACTCCTACTCTACTTTCTACTTCTACTTCTACCCTAAACTACTTGATTTTTCAATTGCAATCATATTCTATTTATACACAAACATAGGGGTACAATGGTAAATTTTTATCCTAGATGAGTTGGCATTGTTTGGCCACTTGTCTTCATTTGATTTGTTGCAGAGTAGATATTTCCACATCATAAGTCTTTTTATCCAATTAGCTATGCGATGTGGCCCGACGTGTATCTTCCAGAGGGTTAGCACGGTGTCCTTCGATCTTATCGTTTCAGAGCAAATAAAAGGTGGACACCTGACATCACGCGTGTCCAATCGACTGATGACTTGGTCTGCAAATTGGAAGTGGTCCAGTCTCCTTTAACCCATTTTCAGCCCAATTTCGTCTAAAACAGCTGAATTTCATCTAGATTTAATTTACCTGCACATTAAAGAATTTTAATTAAATAAAGGGGATTATTAGTAAAATAATATAGGGATTAAATAAATAATTAGGAATTTAAGTACAAATAATTCTACAAAAAAATAGAATTATCACACCCCCAAACTTAAGCTTTTGCTTGTCCTCAAGGAAAAAAAAAATAATTGTAGAAATGACAAGTACTAAACATAATAATTTCCCCAACATTATCCTCAAAAGAAAAAGTACAGACTATGAAATCAAAGACTCACAATTACAAGTCAAACATTCAGAATTATTCAATCATAAGTCCTAACCCAATTGGATCCCTTGTGTGTGTGTGAAAATGTCAAAGTCACTTCACAGTACATTACCCGAATCAGATTATGCAAACATAGTGAATGCAAAGTCAATGACATGTGATCATTCCCAAAAGTTTGCTTTTCACTTCTCTCTCCACTAATGTAGTCACACTTAACTAAAGATAAATAGGACTTCATTAAGCTTGTAATGTCAGGTTGGGGCTAAGGTATGATAAAGTCGATTTAAGTTTAATTACCCCTTAACATGCATTACTTTCTAGGATCTTTAATATAAGAGCTCATATTTATTTCCCCCAAACTTATTTCTTTCACTAGACATTTTATTCTATTTTTGTATTTTTCTTCTTCTTCTTTGTTCTTCTTTTTCTTTTTTCTTTTTTTTTTTTGAACTTTCACTATCACCAGATACCCATATGTACAAAGCTCAAAATATATCCAGTGACTTTACATGCTTTCGGGGTAAGGGATAGGAAAAGAGTTTAAACTAAGGAAATTGTGTAGGTGTATTTAAAAAGAAAAGCTTATTTGTCTCAGATAGGTGACTAGGGTAAAGTATGCAAAGGGATGGCTAGAAAGGCTCAAACGATCCAAAGATGGTCTAAATCATCTCCTTAATTAAGTGTGATCTAATATTTTGCCTCAAGATTAGATCAAACAAATTCTAGAATATGATACATAAAATCAACCGAACAAATGCAATCCTAAGTCCACATAAGCTTTCTCTAAATAAATATACAGATTCATGACATGACATGTGCATAAAATGAGGAAATCACAATCAGAATCAAGAAAAATTCAAGAACTCAACTTCATGCTTTTCCTATAATCATGGTTCTCAGTTAATCAAAGTCATACTTAATCATGGGGTCATATCATTGGAATATGGGAAAACTACATGCTAAGCACTAAATCATCCCAAAATCAAACAATTTAAGCTCAGATTTTTGAAAAAAATTTGAAAAAATTTTCAATTTTGCTCAAATTTTTGAAAAATACTCAAGTGATATCCCCTCCCCCAAACTTGAAGTGCACAGTGTCCTCAGTGTATAGATAATGTAAGAATTGAAGTTCAGGAACAGAGTACTCCCCTTTCTGATGATGATGACAACTGAAGCTTTGATTGAAAGAGTGAAACTAGAAAATAAACTTGCAACACAAACAGAGAAAGAAACAACAGAAAAGAAAAAGAAAAAGAACTATATACAAAGTGAAAATGAAAACACAACCACTTCAAATGCAGCTGAAGAAAGCAACACTCAGTAGCAGGGCAAAGAGTAGGAGGGTCATCTAGAATGGTGACAGAATGTTGACAATTAAATCCTCCTGAGCCCTATCTACTTCCCTCATTCTTTCAAATTTCATGTGCTTCAGCCTTATATCCTCATTAATCTCCATCTTAAAACACTCTTGAGAGTCATCAGGGAGCTTCAAAGGTTTGAAAACATTAAACTTCACTTCCTGATCTTACACTCTCATAGTCAACTCCCCCTTTTGCATATCAATTATCATCCTACCAGTAGCTAGGAAAGGTCTGCCTAAAATAATGGGGACTTCCCTGTCTTCCTCCATATCTAGTACAATAAAATCTGCAGGGAGAATAAACTTATCCACCTTTACTAAGACATTCTCAATTACTCCCTTTGGATATTTAATAGATCGATCTGCTAGCTGAAGGGTCACTGTAGTGGGCTTGACATCCCCTATTCCTAACTCCTGATAGATAGACAAAGGCATTAGATTGATACTAGCTCCTAAATCACACAGGGCTCTACCAAAGAATAGATTTTCAATAGTGCAGGGTATGGTAAAACTCCCGGGATCCTTGAGCTTGGAGGGTAATTTTCTCTGGATAATGGTACTACATTCCTCAGTTAAGGCCACCGTCTCATAATCTTCCAGTCTTCTCTTCCTCGAGAGGATATCCTTTAGAAACTTCACATAACTTGTCATTTTCTCTAAGGCATCTGCGAAAGGAATGTTGATGTGAAGCTTCCTAAAAACCTCAAGGAATTTAACAAATTGTCGTTCCAGCTTTTGATCTTGGAACCTCTGAGGAAAAGGTACTGGTGGTCTAACTAGAGGCAATGTAATGGTAACTTGTATAGCATCAGAGGATGAGGAAGACTGTGAATAGAAGAAGGTATAGATGAAGAAGTGCCTATCTTGAATTCTTTTTGCAGCCCGATCTTTAGGTTCCTGCTCTTTCTGAGCTGCTTCTTTAGAACTTACAAATTCTTCAACTATGTGTTGTTCAGGTTGGGACTTAACTTATGGCTCCTCTAGCTCTCTGCCACTCCTAAGGGTGATAGATCTAACATGTTCCTTACCCTTCCTTTGCTTAACAAGATTAACTTCACTATTACTAAGAAGGGTCCCTTGAGGATGTTGGCTAAGAGCACTAGCTATTTGTCCAACCTGAACTTCTAAGTTCTTAATTGAAGTAGCTTGATCTTGCAGGATAGTCGTGAACATCTCCTCTAATGTAGGCTTCTTCTCAGCTGCTGGTGCATGGTAGAGTTGGGGCCGCACAAGTGGTAGTGGTGATGGTGATGGATGATGTAGGTATGGGTGATGAGAAGGTGGATGAAATGGAAATTGCGGCTGTGGTGGTACTTGAACCGGTAGTGCTTGAAAACCAGGGAGTTCTATAAGTCTAGAGCTAGAATTTTACGCTTTGTTTTGGCTCCAGGAGAAGTTAGGATGGTTCCTCCACCCTGGATTATAGGTGTTTGAAAAATGTTGTTCTGTTGCGTTTGAGAAGGGGCAACATACTAAACCAATTCTAAGTTGAGCGGACACCTATCTACAGAGTGGGTACCACTACACAGCTCGCAGGAAAGAAAGAGACTTTGGACAGAATATATAGGGTTAGGACTAGTGGGAGGATTATGTTGGGTACTGAGCGACTCTACCTTCTTCGTAAGATTAGCTATTTGAGAGGTCAAGGTAGACAGTGTGTCGAGCTCATAACTACCCGCATAACTACCCGCCAACTTCTTTGGCATTTGCCTCTCCGAGGACCATAGATAGTTGTTAGCCGCCATCTTTTCTAACAACTCATAAGCTTCCTCCTCTGTTTTACACATTAACGCTCCACCCGCCGCAGCGTCAACAATGGTCCTATTTAGGCTTGTAAGTCCGTTGTATAAGGTCTGGACTTGCAACCACAAAGGTAAGCCATGGTGAGGGCACTTCCTAAGAAGCTCCTTATATCGTTCCCATCCTTCGTAAAGAGATTCAGAGTCGCACTGGGCAAAGGAAGATATATTACTACGGAGTTGGGCAATTTTAGAGGGAGGGAAAAACTTAGATAGAAATTGATGGGCTAACTCGTCCCATGTAGAAATGGATCCTGGAGGCAGGGAGGTTAACCAGTGTCGCGCCTTATCCCTAAGTGAGAAGGGGAATAATCTAAGCCCAAGCGCATCATCAGATAATCCATTATGTTTGAACGTGTTGCACAAGTCCAGGAATTGCCCAAGGTGAGCATGTGGGTCATCGTGTGGAAGCCCACTGAACTGTAAAGATGTCTGGATCATCTGGAGGATGGAAGCCTTAATTTCAAAATTATTAGCAGGGAAAGCTGGTGGCCTAATGTCGGTATAATAACCTCCAATAGTCGGCATTGCATAATCTCCAACGGTCCTAATTTCCTTCTTTTCGGCCATGATGCTTTGCATCGGATCTATAAATTTCCTAGAATCCTTTCGAATTTTTCTAAGAGTACGTTTAATTTTAGGATCTAGAGGAAAGCTATCTTAACTCCTGGCTCTACGCATGCAAATACCTAAAAGTCCTTAAAAAATTTTTTAAGTTCTTTAAATTTTTGATTTTTTTTAATTAATTATGAGAAAATTAACTAAACTAAACTAAGGATCTAAATATTTACAACCTAAATATTTACAAGCTAGAATTACACCTAAGCATAATTTCACTGATATTAATTACTGACTAATTAAAACTTCCTCGGTAACAGAGCCAAAAACTTGACACGCCCTGAGGGAATTATCCACAAGTGCACGGGTCGTACAAGTAATAATGGGATTTGAGTCCCAAGTTATCGTCCCACAGAGAAGTTGATCAGCCTAATTAACTACCGGTTAATCTTACCCAAAGTATATCCTAGCAAATTATGAAATTAAAGTGGGTGATCTACTAAGGCTAATTAAAAATACTGAAAACATTAAAACTATAAAATAAAGATAATAAAACCCAACTAAAAGTGCTTACAGTGCTCCAAGCAATAAAAAGCAAGAACCTACAAAAGAAAATTAAAACAGTTAAAAAGAATTAACGCAACTAAAATAAAATGCAAATATGAAAATAAAGCAATAAAATTTAATTAAACTTAACTTTAAACAAACTTAAAATAAAAATGCATGAATTTAAACTATTGCAAATTAAACTAACCTAAAATGCATGAAACTTAATTTTTGGAATTTTAACTAAAACTTAAAATGCATAAACTGAGTTTATCTAAATTAATTTTAAGTACATCCCTTAATGCTAGAATAAAAATTACTTAGTAACATAATTAGATCAAAAATAAACTAATGAAACCAAGAAAATATATGCAATTGAGAAACTAACTAAGCTAACTAATCGACTTGAATTAATCTATCAAGTAATGCATGTAAAATGAATTAAACCACTACAATAAGCTAGCCAAATGTGGCCTTATCAATATTGCCAAACCAAAGTGGTCCCGATTTTTATCACTATGCACTGTTCATTATCTTCTAAAGTTTCAATTCCAGGCATGCTCAGGTTCGCTCAGTGCTGTGCTGGTTCTGCCCCCAGTTTGTCCGCTTCTGCTCCAGGTAATGCTCTAGTCTGCTTTTGCTGCACATTCATCGGACTGCTACTGCACCCGTTCTAGGTGGTGTTATCCTCTGCATTTTGTTTTCTTTCCCAGATGTTGTCCAGGTGCCCCAGCTGCTAATACAGGCATGTCTTGCTTTTGTCATGCTTCTGCTCCAGGTGCTACCCGCGACTTCTCCTGCTTTTGGTACTAGCCTGCTGTTGTAGCAGCAGCAAACTATCTCCACAGTACAATTCCTGCAGCATGGTTTGTGTTTTGCTACAACTAAATGGGAGCGAACAGTAGTTACGTCAGCGAACTCCAAGACACCTCCTGCTTCAGTCCAGCACTCAACAACACAACACCTCGCCACTCTTTACCACTTCACGTCTGCTTACAAGAATAGTAGCAAATAGCCTCGTTAACACACACAGCACCTTGTTGCCATCAACGCCTGCATATCCACTGCCACCATGTCTTCATCTAATTCAACCGAGCTATTAACATACTGCACCGCTTCACTCATGCAAACATGACTGATTTGTGAATCTAAAACAATGAATGAAAATAGAAAATGTGAAATGATTAAAACCAGTAATTAAAATAGAAAATGAAGATGAACAATAAATAGAAACTTAGAACAAGGGAGAACAGAGAAGGAAATGTGATCCCGATCACTACTACTACACATGCTGCCTTGGTTCTTCACCGATGCCAACTGTTTCGCAGGTTTCAGTAGTAACAACCTCTTCATCCACACAGCAGCAGTGTACACCACATTCGCAAACTACAACAACTTAGCTCTCCACATCATGCCTTGCACTTTGTTCCCGCAAGCAATAATGCGAAAGCAAAGGATGAAATGATGAAAGCAAAGCTGTGTCCATCAACCACTTCCAACATTCTGATTCCATGAAACATGCTTGAAAGTTTCTAAACGTAAAACAGAGAAATAAAATGCTGAACAGGGATGAAGACTATGGCCACTGTCACCAACCAAACTTTCTTACTTCCTCTGCTCAGCAATAAGTGAATCCAGAAAATAAACCAGTTAAGATGCAAAATCGAGAGCTATAATAAGGAGTGATCTTTGTGAACAAAAATTGGCAAATAAAAGAGCTTAAATGTTCCAAACCGAGAGCATAAAAAAGAGATTGATGTTCCATTGAAAATGAAATTTAAGAAAGATTAATGAAGAACATGAAATGAATAGTAAAATAACTTGTAAAAACTATGCGAAAATTTAAAGAAAACTTTTAAAATTAATCTAAAGGCTATTCTACCTTAACCTACATTACTCCTACTCCTACTCTACTTTCTACTTCTACTGCTACCCTAAACTACTTGATTTTTCAATTGCCATCATGTTCTATTATACACAAACATAGGGGTACAATGATAAATTTTCATCCTAGATGAGTTGGCATTGTTTGGCCACTTGTCTTCATTTGATTTGTTGCGGAGTAGATATTTCCATGTCATCAGTCTTTTTGTCCAATTAGCTGTGCGATGTGGCCCGACGTGTGTCTTCCAGAGGGTTGGCACGGTGTCCTTCGATCTTATCGTTTTGGAGCAAATAAAAGATGGACACCTGACATCACGCGTGTCCAGTCGACTGATGACTCGGTCTGTAAATTGGAAGTGGTCCAGTCTCCTTTAGCTCATTTTCAGCCCAATTTCGTCTGAAACGACAAAATTTCATCTGGATTTAATTTACCTACACATCAAAGAATTTTAATTAAATAAAGGGGATTATTAGTAAAATAATATGGGGATTAAATAAATAATTAAGAATTTAAGCACAAATAATTCTATAAAAAAAAATAGAATTATCAGGACCCAGTAGTTATAGAGAACTGTATGAATGAGGTTAAGGAAACTACGAAATGAATTTATGGGTCTAGCACAAGGAAATCGATCTGTCAATGAGTATGGATTATGATTTATATCACTGGAAAGGTATGACCCAACGTTATGAGCAGTGAAGTTCAAAAATATCTGTAAGTTCACTAGCGGATGGAGACCGAGCTTATTTTAGAGGATAGTATGCTATTACATACTGAAGTCAAGAATCCAATTGTAATGGAAAATTGGAAAATTAAATTGGAAAACTTGCATGGATTCTTAGAGTATGACTGTGAGCTTAATAGACTAGGGGCAGTTTCAAGAGTTGAAGCCTCCATTTTTCAACAAGGTTAAGAATTCAATGATTCAGAGTGTTGAATGAATGACATATATATATATATATATAAAAGCTTGATGATTTTAGAAGTAACTCTACCACGAAAGTTGCTTTTGCAACTTTTGTGTTAAAGGAATGGAGAAGCTACACATATTCTCAGAGTGTGCTACTATAAAGAAAATAGCCTTTGTAGCATCATTATCGAAATGGAAAGTCAAACTCGGAGGGAAGTTCCCCGATTTAATCTGAGCCGACATTAGAAAATTACATGGGATATATTTTGAAGGCCCTTAGGCGGCAGCACATTCCGGATGAAATAAAGTGGTAATTATATATGAAATGATTGTAATTGGACATAAAGTAACAAGCCTATGGATGATTATAAAATTAAATTTATAGCTTTGGAAGAGGAATAATCCAGATAAGTAGGGATGTGAAACGGAGGAACTCCAAGAGGAACTCTAGGAAACTCATAGGATGTACTGAGATCCTCGGTCGAGTTGAGCCAGCTTCACTAGATGTTATTTTGAAGGAGTAGTGCGCAAAGCGCAACTATGAGATATATACTCTCGAGGTTACTAAGAAAATGACAAGGTAAAGAGAGTGACAGAAATGTGATGTACTAAGGAAGCAGTGAGAGTGATAAAGAGGAATCACATAACTAAAAGTATAAGTGAAGGTCACACTACTTATGTGATCGATAAAGTTAGGGCGTGTTCGGATTAAAAAAAAGACACCCCAATAGATAGAGAATTTTTCTACACATATTCGGATGATATATCAGAATTACCACTCAATTAGAAGATAAAGTTTGAAATTGATTTAGCAATGATATCGAATTAATTATTCAGACCACTGAACTGAATAGCTTTGATTAAATTAGAAATGCTAAAAAAAAAAATTATAAAGATTACATGAAAAGGAGATTATTGGACAATGTGATTCACTTTGGTGTGTACTGGCATTAATTGTTAAGGAGACCCAAAGTCTTTTGGGTCACGGTATGTCAAGAATGAGAGTTAATTGGATTTTCCCAAAGCAGAAATTATGGATCAGTGGGAAAGACCCAAAACTCTTGAAGATGATTCAGAGTTTGAGATATAGGGAGACTTTGGAATATGAATTACGTATAAAGTCTAAAGATTGTAAATTGCTCATGCTTATGTTTCGAATGCGAGACTTAATTGGAATAAGAAAAGAGTTCTGATATAATTGATGTACGAAATGAGACAAGTTTGAAATGTGATAGATTTTGAATAGAAGTTACATTGGAATAAGAGGTGTATGCAAAGTAAGAATATCTCTGTATGTGAAGTGATTCAGAATCAAGTTATATGAATTGAGAATAAGTTCTGACTAAAGGATAAATGTGAAATTGTGATAAATTATGGTATCCTACTTTCTATTTTGACTGAACCTTGAATCCTTATATCCATAACCAGTTTATGTGGTCAAGTCTGATGGCTAACAAAGGTATTTCAAAATACCTCACCGCCTGAGAGAATTGACAGCGTCTAGAAGTACCATAATCCATAACCTATAAATTGAAATTAACAGTCGTCATATTCGTGTTGGAAGTCAGGATACCATTACATGTAAAGGTGAAGAAATGAATTTCATTCTAATGAAATCGTATGAACTATGGAATATGGATCAAGGGTTCAATATCAAGTGCAAAGAAATACTATGTGGGAACGTAGATTTTAGGCAATAATTGAAAATCATCAGCAGAAAATTTATCATTGTATATTATAAGATTTTCTGTTTGCTAAAATCAATCTTCCATTTAAAGAGGATAATTGCTTAATTTAAAGTGATTTTAGTTTAGTAAAAGAAAGAGAAAAGTATCTCAACTTGAGAATATGAATTGATAATTATTCAAGTCATTGCAGGACAATCTTCAAACTTCTACATGGAGTGCTATTATTTTGTTAATGATGAGAGTGATTAATTTTTTATAATGGTTCCAAAGATTAAGGAATCAATGAGATTATGTGATGTATGTGATTGGTGTTTGAAGTTCTGATCTTGATATGAATTTTATTAATTAGAGTTTTAATGATTGAAATTATTGACTGATTTTTCCTATTGTTCCTAAACTCTAACTTTTAGTTGGAGTTAATAGTGTATTTACCTAATAGGAAATTTTGGATTATGATATTATAAGTTCTGCGAAGAGTTTCATCGTCATCTATAATTGATCTATGGGACTTGAAAGCTATTAATATTTGAGATTAGAGATGAGTTGGATACTCATAGATTTATGTTTGAATTTGTTGGGTGTGAAAAACTTATGTTTATTACAAATTTCTGTTATAGTGATTTAATCTTTATCGTAGTGTATGATGGTTAACTGATGATAAATATTCTGATACAGTGAAAAAGAAAAGAAAATCAATATCCAATAGTTTATAAGTGACTAGAAAATTTGTTGATATCATTATTCAGATTTAAAGTTTTATGCGGTTATAATTACTTAACATGATTTGGAAATTTTATTCTAAGAAATTTGGTTAACAAGAAATTATGTTGATCTCGGACAATGTTATGAACAATAACTTTGAGGTTTTCACGATTATATTTGAATGACATATTAGAGGGAGCAGATGTAGTGTGATTGGATTTAAGTTACAAACTTTAGGATTATTGTTAATTTAACAAGTGATTGATCTTTAATAAGGAGATTAATTTTGACTGAAGCCATAGTAGTAAGTACATTATGCATCCTGGTAGTACAAAAATGTACCAAAATCGATAAAGGGTGTTTTGGTGGCCTGAAATGAAATAGGATGTTGTAGAGTTTGTAGCTAAGTGTTTAATTTGTCAGCAGGTTAAGATCGAACACCAAAAGCCAACGGGGTTACTTAAGTCTCTTCCAGTGCCCACTTCCTGGCCATTAAAAGTACAGATTCCTGAAGTGCCTTAGTTGAGTTGTGTGTGAAGGAGATAGCTTGGTTTCATGGGGCTCCCATGAGTATTACATCAGATAGAGATTCCTAATTCACTTCTAGATTTTAGGCTTATTTCCAAGAAGCCATGGGATCTCAGCTTACCTTGAGCACTGCCTATCATCCTTAGACCGATGGTCAGTTCGAGAAGACCATTCAGACCTTAGAGGATATGCTAAGGGTGTGCGTTTTGGAGTTTAAGGGCTCATGGGATGATTATTTGTCTCTTGCAGAGTTTTCTTATAACAACATCTATCATACTGGCATCGGGATGGCACCGTATGAGGCCTTCTATGGTAGAAGACGTAGGTCTCCAGTGGCTTAGGAAGAAGTGGGTGACAGAAAGATTTTGGCTCCTGATTTGGTGGAACATGTAGCATAAGGTGTTCGGATAATCTGTGATAGACGTAAGGCCGTACAAAGTAGGAAGATGAGTTATAAGGATAAGCATAGGCAGCCACTTGAGTTTCAGATTGGGGACTTCATGTCTGTGAAAGTATCCCTGAGCAAGGGTATTATGCATTTTGGAAAGAAGGGGAAACTGAGTCCTCACTTCATTGGTCCATTTGAGATTCTAGAGAGAGTGGGAGACGTAGCCTACAGACTTGCCTTACCACAGCAGCTTTCTGGGGTACATAATGTCTTCCACATCTCGATGTTAAGGAAGTATAATTTGGATCCCTCACGTATCGTTGAGTATGAGCCTTTGAGCATTCAAGAGGACATGAGCTACATTGTGCAGCCTATCTGAATTTTGGATAGAAAGGAAAAGGTACTTCGACCAAAAACTATTCCTCTAGTAAAAGTTCTCTGGCAACACCATTCGGTTGAACAAGCTACATGAGAGCTAGAGAGCCTCATGAAGGAGAAGTACCCTCATCTATTCTGAAGGACCAAGATGAATTTGGAGGACCAAATTCTTTAAAAGTGAGGAGAATGTAAACACCGCAAAATTTTCTATTCTTAGTTAGACAATAAAATAAATTAATCATGGTGATTATAGGATAAAATATAATTAAAAGATGAAATATAAATGTCACGACCGCCCGTGACTTACCAAAAACCACTACAAAGTTTTTGATTTTTACTTACCTTTCTCCTTACCAACGTTTAGGTTGTGATTCGGTATCAGTATCATCTCCCTTACTAACCATATCATCTACATATGTCAATATAAACTATCTATTGACTGTAAATACTTTTGTCTCATAGTGAGCTCACATATAATAAATAAAATTACAAACACAACCCCTATAATTTACATTTTTTACATCACTGTGTTGTTACATGTTCAAAGACAAGATCGTACGTGTGTATGTATACCTTTCGCTCGATGGGAGTGCAGCGGATACAAGGAATACTAGACCTCAGCCATGCTCAACTCCTACGGATGCTTTGTAGAGAGGGGGAAATAAAAAGGGGTGAGCTCACAGCTTAGTAAGGAAATCAGGCAAGCAAGTAGACATCCACACTAACTACTGAAAACAATGCTCTACCTTGAAAATATTATTTCCTTAACTCACTTCAAAAGCATGAATTTTAAAATATATATAATTGTACAGATTAAATCTCATGTACAAAATCATGCTGAGTTCTCAAAACATAGGCATTTCGTGCAAAACAATGCATCTTTATAATTTCATAATGCCTTTAGATAAATCATGCAATTTATATTCAAATCACAAAAAGTATGGCAATTCAATCATTCACAACACATCAACTGGGTTTCGACCCATCCCTCAGGTCTACCCGTAGCATAAAATCATTTAAAATAATGTGATATATCATTTGAGACTCGGTGGCTATATGCAATAATATCCTAGACTATGGCCATATCCTATAATGGTGATCCCAGGCTACACAGATCTCGGTGTGCGGGGTAATCATTATTGTAACAGGAGGGGGGTCAGTCCATCACATCCACCAACTATCAACTCCTCAACTCCACAACTCCACAACAACACATGGTACAATGTACTCCATGCCACTCGCACGGTACAACGTACACCCGTGAACCCTATCTCATGGTTGGGGTGCCTGCCATAGGTCTTAGCCCTCATACCATAGAAAATCAATGCCACATCTCTAAATCCATGTGTAAACATCTCAATAGTATGACACTCAATCTACAAGGAGGAAATCGTCATTGTTTTTCTAACATGTCTTATATATCACAGTAAAACTATAATGCGCACCTTTGAGTGCAACTCACAGTCGACACTCTGCTCAAACACTGTTTATGCATCTCAAATATCAAACAGTAGTGTGAGTAAACCTCTAACACTAGGTCATGCATAGTTCTCATTTCAAAACAAGTACAAGCAATCGCTCCAGTACCATGCTATGCACAAAACTCATCAAATCAAGTACGAGCAATCGCTAAAGTACTGTCATGTATAAATCATGAAGAATCGAGTACGAGTAACGCTTTAACAATCTGTCATGCATCTTATGTGAAATTCGAGTACGAGCAATTTGCTCCAGCACTCTGTCATGCATATCATATAAAACTGAGTACGAGCAATGCTCCAATACTTTATCATACATAAATCATATAAAACTGAGTACGAGCAATGCTTCAGTACTCTATCATGCATGTCATGGAAATCTAGTGTGAGTTATACTCCAGCACTAATTTATGTGGAAAACATATAAAATCAAGTGCAAGCCGTGCTCCAGCACAATATGCTATTACATAATTCGATAGATGGCTCTTTGAAAGGGATGATTTTCAAAACATTTAAATCAGCACCATAAATTGTGCTATTTCACATCAACCATGAAAACATTAGCTCATCTATCTACTCTTATGCTAAACAACAGTAAAAACACTCAAAAACAGGTTTTCCATGCTTTTTACAACTTTTCCCAAAGTTAACTTTTTACCAACTAAGGGTAAAATTGTAATTTACCACTATCGGGTCGCTATAATTATTATTCACTTTCCCTGACCCTAAGAATTTTTTAGTGAATGCAAAAGCAGACGAAAATACGTGCAGGTATCTCTAACTACTCGTAAAAGTCCCTTATCTTGGATCACGTCATGTGACCTCACTTCTTCGGTGCTGCTCAATCTCGCAGTCCGATTAACTCCCAATATAAACTCCGGAGCTGCATATAACCATTCATCAGGTTAATTACACTTTTCCTACTGTATTACATATTTAATACAGTCTATTTCACTTAAGTGGCCCGTTTACTCTTGTTAGGCTTTAACAACTTTTAATGGGCCTAACTTTATCTTAAGCCCATTTCATTTTACTATTCATTTACGTTAGGACTATTGGGCTTGTGGGTTTCACCAACTCTTATTGGGCATGTCCGAGGCCCATAACACCTCATTGGGTCGAGACCATGTTGGCTTAGCCCATTAGCCTTCTCAGCCATGGCATGTGGCCAAGAGCCATCATGCCGCCGGACACGCCACACCACACCACTTATGGCCATTTACTAGCCAATTGACTTAGGCATTTTATCAAACATTTAGTTGGCATGTCTTAAGCCTTTCCTATGGTTCATGTTGGCATTTTATCAAACACCTTATTTGCCAACATCATACAACTATCCATATGAACAATTTGATTATAACTAACCATATCATGTATATATGCATATCAACCTACACATGTCTTAAAATCACATGAGCATTTATCAATACTCATATACCAACTTTCGGTCATCACATGTTCATAGTGATTTCATGTGTTTCAATCCATAAAACACATACAAATCAACTCCGTATAATCCATAGATTAACATATATGCATTTAGAAGCTTGAAAACTAACCTAGCTTATACTTCCCACTTTAGTCGAAACTTTCTTGATTTTTTTCTCTCCCAATATGGCTCCATGTTAGCTGATTCCAACATATGTTATTTCTCGCTCAATATGGAACAACTTTCATGAAGATCACTTGTTCCAAATATGTCTCTAACCTAGTGATTTCTAGTGAGAGAAAGCTAGAAAACTATTTGGTTATGGTTTCTTCACTTTGCCGAAAATGAAAGGATGAAGATGATGAAGTGTTGACTGATATTTATAGCCTAAAAAATTAATCATTAAGTCATAAATTCAGCCACCTTACTTGACTTTTTAAAAGTTTAGGTGATGGTTACCAAATTGGATTTTGCTACCTTTTATTAATGGGTTTTAACTAATACTAATGGGCTTTTGGTTTCGGCTTTTCTTTCAAGCTGAAAATTTTTCTACCAATTGGGCCTTCAATTATCTTCATATTGGGCCCACAAAATGGCACAACAATTCGGCCGATTGGGTTTTCCAAATTCGGTCCACACTTGTTTATACCTTAATGAGCTTTAAAATTCCATCTTTGGTCCATTGCATTTTTACCCGTTAAATTTAATCTGAAATTCATCCAAAGAAATTTTCTTTATTTCATGGGATGAATATCTTGTATTCTAACTAAAAATATTTTTCCCCAATATTTTTTTTCATACTTAGGTTAATTTCTAACCATGGTTAGTCAACTATGGTCAAAGTTCAATTTTCTTAACCATTGACCACGTTTGAATTTTTCTCAAAAATCCAAAAGTGTCACTTTCCATGGTTCACACTCTTATCTTTATGTTTTGGCCATATTTGTGAGACGAATATATCAAATACCCCTCAAACGGACCTTTTGAGACTCATTTAGCCCCTTTTTGGCATTTCCTCTACTTCAATGTGCACGAGACCAAATCAAACTGACTTTCCTTCTTGAGTTCTCTATATTTTCACATCATAAGTTCTTCTCTTCAGTCAGAATGAATCCTTTAAGTTTAGCATGTGGCTCTGATAGCCTTTATTCTGCCTTTACATAGCTTATATGTGTTTAGTCACTTTACTTACAATTTCGTTTTAGTAAATACTCTTCTTATGATTCAACCAACTTAATAAATGTTCGTACTTATATGAGTCATAAGGGGTAAGCTACATCAAAATTCGGGTCTTATAATAAAAATTAAAAAGAATTAGATAATTTTGTAACAAAATGTAAATTATTTGCATGTATAAAAGGTATAATTATGTAGGTATTAAAAAAATATTAAATAAATAAATAAAGTAAAAAAAAAAAAGAAGAGAAAAGGGTGTGTCGCGCGACACAGGAGAAAGAAGGGAATCAAGGTTCCCTTCCCTGATTAAGAGATGCAACGACAGGGAGAGAAGCGGAGGCCATTGAAGAGAAGGTTGTTGATGCTGACCAGCCGAAGTCCAACGAAGAGGCGGTGACGACGAGGAAAAAAAGAAAAGAGAAAAGAGAGAGGGACGAAACCAAGAGAGAAACGAGGAGAAAAGAGAGGAGAGGAGAGGAAACAACGGCTGGAGGGGGGAGTCCGTGTTATCGTCGCCCAGGGGAAGGCAGAACGATTGTTGACGGCATGGGAGAAGAAGCAAATTGGCAAAGAGAAGAGGCAGCAGCACTGCCGAAGAAGAAAATGGTCGAGCCGGCCACTTTTCGGCCAAGCCAACCTTGCCCCAGCCAACCACAAGCATCGCGACGTCCCATGGAGCAGCTAGACGTGGAAGTCGACGAAGAACCGGCCGTCGGAGCCAAAAACAAACGGGTTGAGCTAAACCGGTCTGAACCGGTTCAGCCAAAAAAAAGACGAAAAAGAGGAAAAAAGAGGAGAAAAGGAAGAGGAAAATTTTAGAGATGCTTCAGTTTGACGGTAGACCGATAAGCGGTCGAAATTGACTGTTTAAATTTTTACAAAAATTATTTAAATTTATATCTGAACGAAATTGACCCGGTTTGTAAATATGTGTGTGTAGCATGATAATGGGTGACAAACGAGAGAACGATACAATCTCGATTTACGTGTCATCACAAAATCTTGGGTAAGCGAATCTCAATTGCTACCACTTGTATAAATATACGAGTTAGAAATTAATCGCATAATTTTTGAATTAATTTCATATAAATTGCATTATAACCAGAATTGAAAAATCGACTATCGCAAACGATATTATGAACTATCCAAAGAAATTAGAAAAGGTTTAAAATGACGTGATGGTGATAGTAGGCCATGTATGTCAGCTAAACGTCTATAATGAGACCAGCTTGTGTAACAATCGGCCTAAACTCCTTAATGACCTAATGGACGGCCCATAAATTGTAATTAAGCCTAAATAGTTAAATGGATTTTAAGGATTGAATAAGGGAGTTGAAATAGGCTTAGGATAGTGGTAGGCACATTAAGGAACTATAAGACCGAATAAAAATAATTGGGTTCAAAATTTTATCTGAAGTGAAATTACACTACGTACATGTTTATAAGAAATAATAATAAGCGATTTGTGATTAATTACAACTCTAGAGGACCGAATTGAGAGCAAATCAGACTGAGCAAAATCTCAGCATTTGGAAAAGTTAGATTGTACAGAGAAATCGAGGTAAGAGGTATAATTTAATTTAGTTCCGATATGAACACTCATTGCATTGATAACAAGATTTTTATGAAGCAATATTATATTTTGAAATGATTTATGATTTTTTTCATATGTGTGGAACGATTTACGAAACTTGATTTCATTTTATGAAATGCATGTTCACCAAGTCATTTATGAATGACGTATGCATTTTCATACTTTTATGAAACGTTTATGAATGACGATGATTTTATGAAATTATCCATGAACGATGAAGATTTTATGAAACAGTTTAAGCAAGCTATTTGATTTAAGGAACACATGCTTCATATTTTCCTATGATGACTATGCACGTAATGAAAGTTTTACATATCTTCTAAATATTAGTTTCTATAAGAAACTTATGATCAGTTTTTCTGAATCAAAGTTTGTTTCATGAATGATTTCTTGCATGTTTTTACATATCAGGACTACTTTAAATGTATTTTCTTACTGGGTTTTTTCCCGAAAGCTCGCCCCTTCATCTCTCAAATTTTTTGCAATGAACTACAGTTGATAATAGCTGCGATATAGACTGGCGGATACGAGATTCCGCAGACTACCTTTTGTACACGCGTGAGGTATACATTTCTATCTCTTTACCAGACCATTTGAATGCACAGACATCTATTGAAAGTAATGTCTCGGGATATAATCTGTACAAGGATAAATGAAATGAAATATTTTTAAGTATTGATTTTTGGGAGTAACTAGACGTGTCTGGAATATGTAGAATGATTTGATGATATGACTTGGAAAGCATGTCTGATTGTTGTGGATAGCTAGGTTGATATTTTGTGAAATTGTAGGTGGGTAAGCTTATATATTAGTCGTTATGTTGCCAAAATTTCTATCGGCTATATAAAATCCAAATGTTAAACTTAAATATAATTACGGATAAAAAGTAAGAAAAAGGATTGACACTGAACAAGAATACAACCTATGTGAATAAAGGAATAAGTGGGAAATTTAAGTTTAAAAAAAAAATCCCTCAAATTTTCAAGGATTAAGGGTTGTTGCATTTATATATATACATACTTGCATAAATGTTTCAAGGAAAAATACATGCTTTAGATGTGAAATGAAAAGGAATGTTTTCAAGGCACAACATTATATTTTGTAGATAGTGTGGTTATCTACTTGCTTGCTTGATTTCCTTACTGAGCTAGTAAGCTCACCCCTTTTATTTTCCCCCTCTCTATAGAGCATCGGCAGTAGATAAAGTACGGCTGAGGACTAGCATTCCTTTTGTCCGCTACTAGTATCTCAAAGGGTCCCATGTAGCGAGGACTCAGCTTACCTCTTTTCCCAAATCTCACTATACCATTGGAAGGAGAAACCTTCAAGAATACTAACTCGCCAACTACAAACTCTACTGGCCTGTGTATCTTTTTAGCATAGCTCTTCTGTATCCTCTGAACTGTTCACAATCTATCACATATCAACTGAACATCCTCAGAGGCTTTCGCGACCAAATTCGGAGTAAAAATCTTTTGGTCACCCACTTCCTCCCATCCAATAGGGGAACGACATCTACGACCATACAAAGCCTCGTACGGTGCCATCCCGATAGTTGAATGATAACTGTTGTTGTAGGCGAATTCGACTAGTGGCAAATGATCATCCCAAGAGCTTCTAAAATCCAGGACACATGCTCTTAACATGTTTTCCAGAGTCTATATAGTCCTCTCTGACTGACCATCTGTATAAGGATGGAAAGCGGTGCTCAAACTCAACTGGGTTCTCATGGCTTCCTGAAACTATTCTCAAAAGTGAGAAGTGAAGCGGGAATCCCTATCTGAAACAATGCTCACTGGAACACCATGTAACCTAACTACCTTGCGTACATACAACTCTACCAATGAACTTAGAGTATCGGTAGCTCTCATAGCTAGGAAGTGGGCTTACTTCGTCAGTCTATCAACGATCATCTATGTCGCATCGTGATTCCTGTGGGTCCTCGATAAACCCATCACAAAATCCATGGTGATATGCTCCCATTTCCATATTGGTATAGGTAGAGGCTGCAATAACCCTGCAGGCTTCTGATGCTCTACCTTCACCTGTTGACAAACAAGACATCTCGTCACATACTATGCCACATACTTCTTCATACCTGATCACCAATACACCTTTCAGAGATTTTGATACATCTTGTTATTCCCTGGATGTAATGTGTACCTCGAAGAATGAGCTTCTGATAAAATCAATCTCCTGAGCTCTGAATCATCGGGAACACACACCCTACCTCTGAACCTCAGTAGTCCATCAAAATTAACTAATACTCGGTCACTGTGCCCGTCTGCATCTGACTAGTCATATCAATACACTGTTGATTAAAATTGTGAACTTGTCGGATTGTTACTACCAAATATGGTTCCAGTCTCAGGCTAGCTATCACACAGTCAATATCCATGTCAGAAAGCACAACACCCAAATTGAGGCTACAAAATTGCTCCAGCAACTTATGTTCCCTAACCATCATGTACGATACCATCCCAAGGCTTTTCCTGCTCATAGTCCTTCAGAAGCTATAGCCATCTTCTCTCTCTCATGTTCAGCTCCTTTTGCGAGAACAGATACTTGAGGCTCTTATGGTCAGTATAAATCTGTAACTTCTCCTTGTATAACTAGTGGCATCATATCTTCGATGCAAACACTATTGCTGCTAACTCCAAATCATGGGTCGGATAGTTCTTCTCATAGTCCTTCAACTGTTTGGATCCATAAGCAACTACCTTGTAATCCTACATCAATACACAGCCCAGTCCTTGATGCAAAGCATTAGTATACACTGAAAAACCTCATAAGCTGGTAGGAATGGTGAGAATCAGAGCAGTGGTCAATCGACACTTCAACTCCTAAAAACTCCTATCATAATCATCATCCCACACAAATGCAACATTCTGCCAAGTGAGACAGGTCAACGGAAAAGCTAAGTTTGAAAATCCCTAAAAAAACCTATGGTAATAACCAGCCAAACCTAGAAAACTCTTGATTTCGGTAACTGTGCTCAGCTGTTCCAACTGAATTGAAGCCTCTATCTTGGATGGATTTACTGATACTCCATCCTTCAACACAACGTGTACAAAATGAGATTTGTGCTAACCAGAAATCACACTTACTCAGTTTAACATACAACTCCTTCTCTCGGAGGGTCTATAAAACAATCCTCAAGTGCTGCTCATGCTCTTCCTGAGTCTTCGAATACACCAAAATGTCATCAGTAAAGATGATAACAAACTGATCCAAGTATGGCTTGAACACATCATTCATCAGAGCCATAAAAGCTGCAGGAGCATTCGTCAATTCGAATGGCATAACCAAGAACTCATAATGGCCATATCGGGTCGAAAACGCTGTCTTGGGTATATCTTCGCTCCAAATTCTCAACTGATGATACCGAGATCTGAAATCAATCTTAAAAAAGACCTGTGCTCCCCGAAACTGATCCAAAAAGTCATCTATAAGCGAAAAGAGATACCTATTCTTAATAGTAGCCTTATTCAACAATATGCAATCAATACACAATGGAAGGCTTCCATCCTTCTTCTTTACAAACAAAATCGGTGTTCTCTAAGGTGAAGCACTCAGTCTGATGAACCCCATATCCAACAGTTCCTGTAATTGCTTCTTGAGCTCCTCCAACTCAACTAAGGCTATGCAGTATGGTGGTTTCGAAATAGGCTCAGTACCAGGCATAAAATCTATATAGAATTCTATTTCTTTGTTTTGTGGTAACCCTGGCAGTTCATTCAGAAAGGCATCTAGGAACTCCCTAACCACAGGGATGTCTGCCAACTCCGGATGCGCCTTATCTGTATCAACCACGTACGCAATGAAACCTTCAACATTTTGATTTCTTAGTCAGCATAATACATTGTCTACTAAATACTGCCACTACTTCTTTCATTTCTTTTCAATAAACTTTACAATATATTTTTCAAGGGTAAGGAACATAATCGTCTTAGCATAGCAATCTAAAACATTATGGTTTGCAGCTAGCCAATCCATTCCTAAGATTACATCAAAATCACTCATACTTAACAAAATTAGATTAGAGGTCATATCCTTTTCCACTACTCTTAACTTGCAATTATTAAACATATACTCGGCTAGCTGACTGTTATTCATGGACGTACTAATCAACATCATCCTACTTAAAGGTATATGCTCTACATGTTTTGATAACTTACATGCAAATGAAGGTGATACAAATGAATGCGTGGCTCCAGGATAAAATAAAACATATGCTTCAAGATAAAAAATCAGGATGTTACCTTTAATCACATCCGATGAAGCATCAACTGTACCCGGGTCCAAAGCATATACTCACCCTCGACCAATCACTTGCTTCCCCTTTTCCTCAGCTATCGTTTTCCTCCTCAGAGCAGACGTATCTACTGAAGCTCTCTCTGGCTCCTTGAACTTCTGTGGGGCATGCTCAATCCACTCTTAGCAAACTCTCGTGATATGGCCTGGTTTCCCACATCGAAAGTAAAGTATCGAAGTCATCAAAAAAGGTCTACTGCTATAATATCTGCCACATCTACTGCACTGCTTAGTAGTAAGCCTCTGTCCTCTAATAACAACAACTCTAACTGGAGCTATGGCCAAATACACAGGGGGTTTAATAGTCTTCTCTCGTATCTCCTCAATCTGTGGTCTCTTACCGAAGACTCTCATCCCTCCTCGAAAACTAAAACCTCTATCTCTCATCAGCCTCTTCCTATCCCCATCTCGACTCCGACTACCCTTTTCAAACTCAAAGGTATTCTTTTCATAATCCTGCTCGCAGAGTTATGCCCTGCGCACTGCCTCCTCAAACGTGGTAATGTCCAGTGGAACCAATCTAGACCATAGCACCGTTCTCAATCTATCAATAAATCTATGAACCTTCATAGTCTCACTGATCATAGTATCGAGATCGTACCTTTCCAGAGACACAAATCTCATCTCATACTCTTCCACTAGCTGGCTCCCTTGGCTCAACCCTAAAAAGTCTATCTGCTGCTTTCGCTATGCTGTATCTAGGACGTACTACCTTCTAAAGGCATCTAAAAACATGTACCAACTGATCTTCGAGTGTTAGGCTCTCAATATCGATCAGGTGGACTTCCACGAATGCTCTGTCCCTCCCTTCAGCATAAATACGACATAAGCAACCCTCTATGAAGTTATATACTGAAAGAACCCATACCCCAAGCCATTACTAACGTACGGTGGGTCAACAAGAGATGGCGTATCCTAAACTGGAGGAGATGTAGGGGTATCCATAGGTTGTGGTGTCTGTGCATGCTATGTAGGTGTATCAAGAGTAATTTCCTATCCAGTAGCAGTTCCTGCATCCCTACCTTGCCTACATAGCTTGAGTAAACATCTCTATCATGGTCTCTAGGCTATGCTCTAACCTTGTGAAACGTGCCTCAGCATTCTCTAGTACCTTAGTGGGACTTTACGTCACAAGGTCAGACGAAGACTCATCTCGACCCTTAGGCTTAACTCTAGGGCCTCTAGCCCTACCTCTCGATCTCGCACCTTTACCACGGCTGGTATTAGCCATAATGGCTCGATTCCTGCATTCACAACCATTACTTAGTCAATTCCCTTTTCGAAATATACATTTGTATCTAAACACACCATAGTAATATGGGGATGTAACTTTCCCAACCACTAACACTAACTCACATCAGACCAACTTCGCTCTGATACCATTCTATCATGACCAACTTTTTCTAAAAACAACTATAAATTTTTTACTTTTTCTTACCTTTCTTTCTATCATAATTCAACCACCAACAGTTCGGCTATGATTCGATAATAGTAGCATCACCTTTGCTTACCATATCATCCATTTAAAACAATGTATACATGTCAATATAAACTATCTATTAACTGTAAATACTTTTGTACCATAAGTGAGCTCACATATACTTAAATACAAATACATCCCCCATTATTACATTGTTTACATCACTGTGCTGATTTATGTTCAGACACAAATGTAAGACCCATATTTTTGGATGTAAACCTTATGGATTCATAAGTGTGGTAATGTACTTGTAATGTGAAGTACAATTGATGTAAAGTCTATAAATGTAATGTACACACGTGTAATATGAGTTTGTAATGTACATACAAGTTTCAATGTGTATGAATATGAGGAAACAAGCTTTTATAAGTGATTAATGTGAGTGGAATGAGAAATGAGTAGTGTGGTAAATGGAAGGAAGTTGTATGAATATAAATGCTTCCATTTGTTTTTATATAGTATACCTTTGGATATACAAGGAATGTAAACAAGTTTAAATGTGTATAAGGTATGGATGGATGCCATTTTCATGTCTTAAAGGTGGTTGGATGAGAAAATGACTGGCAGCAAATTAAGGATTGTTTTGGTGTGAATTACTACAGAAAATTACAACAAATCTGTAAAATATGAAGGCCAGATCGATCTCATAGGATGAAAGATCAATCTGGAAGAGTCAGAATGCTCTTATTTGGGTAATGGAATAGAGTAGATCGATCTCCAATGGGGCCAAATAGATCTCCTAACCATTTTGGAATGCAAAGATCGATCCTCAAGCATACAGATAGATCTCCTTAGCTCTCTGTTTGGAGCAGATCGATCTCAAGCTTCGACAGATCAATCTCATGCTTAAAATGCTGTGAAAAGAAGAAATGTAAGGGGACCAGATCGATCTCCTCCTAGTGCAGATCGATCTCATCAAGTGATTTCTATAAAAGGAGCAGTGAAAATCTGCATTTTCTGAGATTGAACAAGTTCTTCCCATTTCCAACCCAAAACCTAGATTTATCTCTTTAAAATCAGCCATTTCCAGTAGTAATTGAGGGGAGGCTATTAGGTACCAAGTTGTTCATCTTGAGGAAGAGAACAACATAGTTGAAACCCAAAATCCCATTGTTAGTATTGAAAGAGCTAAAGACATTGTCATTTGGAGCAAGAAGAGAAACCTGATTTGGTAAGTTTCTAAAACTCCATCCTAAGTACATTGTCTATTAAATTGATTTGGAGTTGATTGGCATGTATATGGATGAAAGAAATCGTCTAGAAAGCAATGGAAACACATATAACCTATAAAATGGAATGCCTCTAGTGTGAAAAAGTGTGATTTGGGGAGTTGGTGGCTTATAGGTTATGATAAGTTGTTATTTATGTAATGTGGATGATTATAAATGGGTAAATGAAGCTACATTGTGGGTTTTGTGAATTGATGAGAATGAGCACATGTAGTGTTTGATAATATGCCATAGTGAAGGAAATTTATGAAAAATGAACATTATGAGCTTAACATCGATTTAATATCGATTTGGAATGAATAAATAAGCCTAAAGGAATCCATAGACTGGAGTTATGGTAGAGTAATGAAATGAGGCCTCATAAGCGTTAATAGAGACTAAACCAAATTGACTATAGTAAACGCGAGAGTTAGATTATAATGGGCTAAAACGTTGTGGAATACGTTTATGTGCAGTTTTGAAGAGTTCGTTGGAGACGAATTGGGCCGTACGAGTAGGCAGCTCTAAGGAAGTGGAATCACGCATCGCAATTCCAGGTAAGGGAATTCTATAAGTATATAGAGGTAGTTGCTCGTATTTTGAACTCGTTGGTAGATAGGGCTTTGGAAATGTGCATGAGTTTGTGAAAATGTGGTTGAAAATGTATGGAAATTATTACGAGTATTTGCGTGAAACTTGGTTGTGAAGTGGTATTATAAAGAAATGGGATAGTAAGGCTAATAATTGCATAAATCAAGTGTTTTGAATGCTTTCACAAAACATGTGTTTTGTTTTTAGTGAATTGATAGATAGGCTGGCTATTGTTGTTTGATGTTGTGTGATAGCACATGTGAAGTGCTAAATGTGTTTTGAGATTGGTTTTGAATGTTCATAAGTCACCTATGTGTTTATGTGAATTAAATCGTTATGGACCCTAGCTCGCACCGGGTATTGATGTTTCTATATGCTTGAAACGTGCTGGACCTTAGCTCGTACTTTGGTTTGAAACTATGACGATGCTTTATAAACCATACTGGAGCTTTTGCTCGTTAGTGGATTTTGAGTGGTTTTCTTATGCATATAACTGTACGGGAGCGATGCTCATACTTGGTTTCTTCATATTTTTATGTATAAATGTCGTACTAGAGCGTTGCTCATACAAGGTGATTTATTATGATGGATGAATTCGCACTAGAGCGTAGCTCACGCTGATTTCACACTGTGGTATGTATGAGGCCGTGGTGAGAGTGATACAGATTGGTGTTCAGGGAACCCTACAGGCCTAACAGACCTCTTGAGTGGGGTGAGGGTGAGGGGCTAGGACCTGACGTAATCCATTCAGGAAACCTAACAGGCCTAATAGACCTCTTGAATAGGGTTAGGGTGAGGGGCTAGGACTTGAATCAAGGAATCCAATAGGGGTGAGTAAGGCCATGATGGGCTAGGACCTGGTATTAAGAGTACTCCCACATGCACTTAAGACTAGAGGTTTCACTCGGTATGGGGTAGATAATACCTAATGCAGGCACCCCCAATCATGTTATGGGTTTGTGGAGTACGATGTACCGTGTATATCACATGGAGTACGATGTACCACGTGGTGGTTACTTGATTTAAGAAAGTCTGGCGGAGAACTAACCCACGTTTATACTAGCATGATACCCCGCACATTGGGATCCGTGTGGTCTGGGATGATATGTGACATAGTTAGCCAACATAGTCAGTTGAGATATAGTGACTTGTCTCTTTGCTTGATTTACATAATACCACATAGTTTAAATACTTGAGTGTGATTTGATTGTCCAGGGTAGACCTAAGTGAGGGGTCGAGCCTTGTGGGATTTAATTTGTAAGATGGTAATGATGTTGTGATTGTGAAATGATTTGTTTTTTATTATGAAATGACTTAATGGGATTTTGGGGTATTGAGAAAGAGATAATAAAAAAGGATGCTTCTTAAATGAATTGCCCTTCTTATGAGATTTGATAATTGATGAGCATGAGACGATTTTTTACATGTTGACGTTACCATGTTTTATATGCCAATTTCCATGAATTTAAGAACATGATATATGTATACTCATATGGCATAGTTTTAATTCCTCATGCTCCTATTATAAATGATTTATGCATAACATTATCAGCATGTAGATAGAGTAGTTATCTACCATGCTTGCATTATTGCCTTACTGAGTGTGTGGTTACTCATCCCTCTCTATTTCCCTCCTCTACAAAGCGTACATAATAGCCCAGTGAGGACTAAGGCATTTTGGTTAAGACATCCGCTGCATCTCCATCACTCAGCGGTATATACACAGTGATTCCTTTTTGTATCTAAACAATGTAAAAGCACAGTAGCCAATTGAAATGTAATTATGGGGGATGTAGATGTCAGAAATCATGTTTTCTATAAATGAATGATTGACGTTCAAATGTATGACATCACTTTTATTAACTAAGAATGGATATTGCGATTGGATTTATTATTGACTCACAGCCCAATAGTGTAGTGGTAAGTTTGTTCACAACTGAGTAGGGAAAGGAATAAATGCAAAAAATTTATTGAGATTTTAGGTTAATAAGAGCATAAAATGGGTCGTGACAGAGATTGGTATCAGAGCTGTGTTGGCCTGATGTGAGTTAGTAATAAAACATAGGAAGAGTACATCCCCATGTGACTGCTTTTGTTTAGATATAACTGTGTATACCATGATGGATTGAGCTTAATAAAATATTATAATATAGGAAGTTAGGCATTATACCATTTACGCGCCAAGGTAGAGGGGCGAGAGCACGTGCTAGAGGTCGTAGAGGTAGGCATGAGAGCCCTACGGAGCCACAGATTGATCAGGCTCCACAGGACCCTGTTGGGAGAGCAAAAGATACTGAGGCTCGCTTCGCAAGGATAGAGCAGAGTATTGAGAACCTGGTGGAGATAGTCACGTAGGCCTTAGGTACCGATGACAGACGAGGTCCCGCAACACAGCTTGATGCTACTGGACAGGTAGCTACAGAGGCAGAGAGACCTCAGGCTACTGAGAAGATGACACCTCCAGTACAGGATACGGATTCTCCTATCGTTCCATAGCAAAGTGGTAGTGATTTGGGTTATGACTGTGACTTGAGCAGACTACAAGAGTTCTAAGCATTGAAATCTCCAATGTTCAGGGGGGTGAAGGAGTCAGTTGTCACAGAGGACTAGGTGTATGAGATGGAGAAACTGTATTGGTTTTTTTGATGTACTACAACAGAGAAGGTTAGCTTTGTCGTATTTATGCTGAAAGGCGAGGTAGAGCACTGATGGAGATCTACCGAAGCTATTTTAAGGGCTAGACACTCCAAGATTACATGGGAGATATTCTTGGAGGCCTTCAGGAGATAGTACATTCCAGCTACCATAAAGAGGAAACTGCAGATGGTATTCCTGAATCTGGTTCAAGGGAATAGTACTGTGGACAAGTATGAGTCCAAGTTTATGTCTTTAGGGAGATACGACCCGGACACGATGGGTAGTGAGACCCAAAAGATTCAGAAGTTCATGGATGGACTGAGATTGGCCATCCGGACTAAGCTAGCTCCCTTCGACATTTTGACTTATGAGGAGGCAGTACATAAGGCTCAGTTATGTGAGCAAGACTTTGAGCGAAATGCCTCCGAGCTTGGGAGGATTAGTGTTAGGAAGGATAGAGACTGGAAGAGATCTAGGATGGATAGAGTGTCCAAGAAGGGAGGCCAGAGGTTTTTCGAGAAGAGACCTGAGATCGAAGAGGTGCAGGAGAGAGCTGGTAGACCTCTCGTGTACCCGACTTTGACTGCACTGAGGGGTATGGTTATTGGAGGACCACAACCTTCTACCAATCAGTGTAGGAGATGTGGGAGATACCATGGGACTAAACAATGTCAGATACCCCCTGTATCATGTTTTAGGTGTGGGAGGCCCAAACATATTTGAAGGTACTATACTGAGGTAATTGAGACTGCCCCGCAGAAGGGCTGGGAGCCAGAGAGAGCTTCAGTTGAGATAGCTACCCCGAGGAGGAGGGCCATAGCTGAGGAGAAAAGGAAGCAGACAATGGGTGTGAGTAGAGGAAGAGTACATACATTGGATCAGGGCACCGCAGATGCTTCGACGGATGTGTTTAAAGGTACCATCCTAATCTTTGATTTAGAGGCATTGGTATTGTTTGATCCCGGTGCCACGCATTCCTTCATATCACTTTCCTTTGTACATAAATTGTTGAAGCATGTGACACCTATATTGATGGATAAAATGTTGATGATTTCCACACCCATGAATGATAGTCAATTGACTGAACATGTATATAGGGATTGTGAGTTGATGATAAAGGGAAAAGAAATGACAGCCGATTTAATTATATTAAATATGAATGATTTTAATGTAATATTAGGAATGGATTGGTTGGCTACCAATCATGTTGTTATGGACTGTCATGCTAAGACATTGATGTTTTTAGGATTTGATAATCTTATTGTAAATTTTGATGAAAAGAAATGAAAGCACATGATTGATATCAATGAAAAGACTATGATTTTACTTAATCTATTTGAAAGATGAAATTATATGCCTATGTTGAATGTGGATGTGATGGTTTATGTTACTAACAGTGGAAAGGATAATGTGAAGGATTCATCACATATGTGGTTGACATAGATAAGACACTCTTAGAATTAAGAGACATTCAAGTGATCGTAAAATTTCCTGTTGTCTTCCCGGATGATTTACCAAGGCTACCACCGAATAGGGAAATGGAATTTGGTATAGAGTTAGTGCCTGGTACCGAGCCGATATCTAAACCATCGTATCACATGGTTCCGATTGAGTTGGAGGAGTTAAAGAACTAACTACAAGAGTTGCTGGAGAAGGGGTTTATTAGACTGAGTGTCTCACCTTGGGGAGCACCGATACTATTTGTAAGGAAGAAGGATGGAAGCCTCCGACTATGTATAGACTATCGGTTGTTGAATAAGGCCACTATTAAGAACAAGTACCCCCTTCCACGCATAGATGATTTGCTGGACCAGCTCCAGGGAGCCCAAGTGTTTTCTAAGATAGATCTGCAGTCGGGGTATCATCAGTTGAGGATTAGGAGTAGAGATGTACCCAAAACAGCATTACGTACCCGTTATGGCCACTACGAGTTTTTGGTGATGCCATTCGGATTGACGAATGCTCCGACAGCATTTATGGCGTTGATGAAAGATGTGTTTAAGCCATACCTAGACAAGTTTGTGATTGTATTTATAGATGATATTTCATTTATTCCAAGTGCAGGGAAGATCATGAGGAGCATTTGAGTATAGTTCTGCAGACCCTCCGAGAAGAAGAGTTATATGCCAAACTCAGCAAGTGTAACTTTTGGTTAGAGCAGATCTCATTTCTGGGCCACATTATGTCGAAGGATGAGGCATTGGTGGATCCAAGATAGAGGCAGTTGTACAGTGGGAACAACCCAAGACAGTTAGTGAGACTAGAAGTTTTTTAGGATTGGCAGAATATTATTGGAGATTTGTAAAGGGTTTCGCCAGACTAGCTGCTCCATTGACATGCCTCACGCGTAAGGATGTTAAGTTTGTATGGGATGAGGCATGTGAGAGGAGTTTTGAGGAGCTTAAGCGTCGATTGACCACTGCTCCAGTTCTCATTATTCCTACCAGCTTAGGAGGATTCTCGGTGTTTACGGATGCATCACACCAGGGATTAAGCTGTGTTCTTATGCAAGATGGGAAGGTAGTTGCCTATGGATCTAGACAGTAGAAGGATCACAAGAGGAACTACCCGACACATGATTTGGAGTTGGTAGTCGTGGTGTTTGCTTTGAAAATATGGCGTAACTATCTCTATGGTGAGAAATTTCAGGTGTTCACAGATCATAAGAGCCTCAAGTACCTGTTCTTTTAAAAAGAACTGAATATGAGACAGAGGAGATGGCTCAAACTCCTGAAGGACTATGATTGTGAAATCATGTACCACCCGGGTAAGGCAAATGTAGTTACCAATGCTTTGAGCAGGAAGAACGTTAGGTTGGTGTCTTATATGATGCTACGGGAGCATGAATTGTTAGAACACTTTGCGAACCTCAGTTTGGATGTAACCCGACCTGGATCGAAGAAACTGGATATCATGGCTAGTATGAGATTAGAGCCAAAGTTGATTGGCCGTATTCGGCAGGCCCAGCAGAGCGATCGACGGTGCATCGATTGGCTGAGGCAGATACAAACAGGTGTGGGTAGTGATTTTGAGCTGAGAACAGATGGCTTATTGAGGTTTAGGGGTAGAGTATGTGTGCCCGAGGATCCTAAGATCATGAAGTTAATATTATCAGAGGCTCACTCATCGAAGTACACGATACATCCAAGGAGTACTAAGATGTATCAAAACCTTTGAAAGGTTTATTGGTGGTCTAGTATGAAAAGAGACATTACTGAATATGTCGCTAAGTGTCTCGTTTGTCAATAGGTGAAGGTAGAGCATCAGAAGCCTGCAGGATTATTACAGCCTCTACCGATACCGACTTGGAAGTGGGAGTATGTCACCATGGATTTTGTGATGGGGTTACCGAGGACCCGCAGAGGTCATGATGCCATATGGGTTATTATGGATCAGTTGACTAAGTCTACCCATTTCTTGGCTATGAGAGCTACTGATACACTAAGTCAGTTGGCGAAACTATATATCCGAGAGATAGTACGGCTACATGGTATTCCAGTGAGCGTTGTTTCTGATTAGGATGCCCGCTTCACTTCCCATTTCTGGGAACATTTTTAGGAAGCGCTGGGGACCCGATTGAGTTTTAGCACCGCTTTTCATCCTCAGACAGATAGGCAATCAGAGAGGACTATACAGACCCTCGAGGATATGTTGAGAGCGTGTGTGCTAGATTTTAGAGACTCCTAGGATGATCACCTGCAGTTAGCCGAGTTCTCCTATAATAATAGTTTTCATCCGAGTATCGGGATGGAACCCTATGATGCATTGTACGGGCGTAGATGTCGTTCCCCTATTGGATGGGAAGAGGCTTGTGATAGATAAATTTTACTCTGGACTTAGTGCAGCAGGTATCTCAGGACATCCAGTTGATATTTGAGAGATTACGGGTAGCTCAGAGCCGGCAAAAGAGTTATGCTGACAAGAGATGAAGACCACTAGAGTTTGATGTGGGTGAGTTGGTATTTCTGAGGGTTTCACCTTCGAAGGGCATTATGAGGTTATGTAAGAAAGGTAAGCTAAGCCCTAGATATATCGATCCCTTCAAGATTTTGGAGAGAGTGGGAGATAAGGCGTATAGGTTGTCATTGCCACTAGACTTGGCAAATGTTTATAATGTCTTCCGCGTCTCGATGCTCCGAAAGTATCACCCGGACCCGACACATGTGATAAGATATGAGCCGCTAGAGCTCAAAGAGAGTATGGCGTATGTTGAGAAGCTGGTTCAGATATTAGACAGTAAAGAAAAGGTGCTACGAAATAAGATAATTTCCTTGGTGAAAGTTCTTTGGCAACATCACACGACGGAAGAGGGCATATGGGAATTGGAGAACTTGATACGGGAGAAGTACCCCCAACTTTTTGAAGAGTAACTTGGTTCTAATTTCGAGGACCAAATTCCTTGAAGGAGGGGAGGAATGTAAGACCCGTATTTTTGGATGTAAACCTTATGGATTCATAACTGTGGTAATGTACATGTAATATGAAGTACAAATTGATGTAAAGTCTACAAATGTAATGTGCACACGTGTAATATGAGTTTTTAATGTACATACAAGTTTGATTGTGTATGAATATAAGGAAACGAGGTTTTATATGTGATGAATATGAGTGGAATGAGAAATGAGTAGTGTGGTAAATGGAAGGAAGTTGCATGAATATAAATGCTTCCATTTGGTTTTATATAGTATGCCTTTAGATATACAAGGAATGCACACAAGTTTCAATGTGTACAAGGTATGGATGGATGCCATTTTCAAGTCTTAAAGGTGGTTGGATGAGAAAATGACTATAGCAGTAAATTAAGGATTGTTTTGGTGTGAATTACTGCAGAAAACTACATCAAATCTGGAAAATATGAAGGCCAGATCGATCTCATAGGATGAGAGATCGATCTGGAAGAGCTAGAATGCTCTTAGTTGGGCAATGGAATAAAGCGGATCGATCTCCAATGGGGCCAGATCGATCTCCTAACCATTCTGTAATGAAAAGATCGATCCTCAAGCATACAGATCGATCTCCTTAGCTCTCTGTTTGGAGCAGATTGATCTCAAGCTTCGACAGATCAATCTCATACTTAAAATGTCATGAAAAAGAGGAATTTAACGGGACCAAATCGATCTCATCAAGTGATTTCTATAAAAGGAGCGGTGAAAATCCGTTTTTTCGATATTGAACAAGTTTTTCCCATTTCCAACCCAAAACCTAGATTTATCTCTATAAAATCAGCCATTTCCAGAAAGAATTGAGGGGAGGCTATTAGGTACCAAGTTGTTCATCTTGAGGAAGAGAACAACATAGTTGAAACCCAAAATCCCATTATTGGTATTGAATGAGCTAAGTACATTAGAGCAAGAAGAGCAACCTGATTTGGTAAGTTTCTAAAAGTCCAGCCTAAGTACATTGTCTATTAAATTGATTTGGAGTTGATTGGCATGTATATGGATGATATAAATCATCTAGAAAGCAATGGAAACACATATAACCTAGAAAATGGAATGCCTCTAGTGTGAGAAAGTGTGATTTGGGGAGTTGGTGGTTTATGGGTTATGATTAGTTGTTATTTGTGTAATGTGGATGATTAGAAATGGGTAAATGAAGCTACATTGTGGGTTTTGTGAATTGATGAGAATGGGCAGATGTAGTGTTTGATAATATGCCATAGTGAAGGAAATTTATGAAAAATGAACATTATGAGCTTAACATCGATTTAATATCGGTTTGGAATGAATAAATAAGCCTAAAGGAATCCATAGACTGGAGTTATGGGAAGAGTAATGAAACGAAGCCTCATAAGCGTTAATAGAGACTATAGACCAAATCGACTATAGTAAATGCAAGAGTTGAATTATAATGGGCTAAAACATTGTGGAATACATTTATGTGCAGTTTCAAATAGTTCGTTGGAGATGAATTGGGCCGTACGAGTAAGCAACTCTAAGGAAGTGGAATCACGCATCGCAATTCCAGGTAAGGAAATTTTGTAAGTATATAAAGGTAGCTGCTCGTATTTTGAACTCGTGGGCATATAGGGCTTTGGAAATGTGCATGAGTTTGTGAAAATGTGGTTGAAAATGTATGGAAATTATTATGACTATTTGCGTGAAACTTGGTTGTGAAGTGGTATTATAAAGAAATGGGATAGTAAGGCTAATAATTGCATAAATCAAGTGTTTTGAATGCTTTCACAAACATGTGTTTTGTTTTCAGCAAATTGATAGATAGGCTGGTTATTGTTGTTTGATGTTGTGTGATAGCACATGTGAAGTGCTAAATGTGTTTTGAGATTAGTTTTGAATGTTCATTAGCCGTCTATCGTGTTTATGTGAATTAAATCGTGTTGGAGCGTAGCTCACACCAGGTATTGATGTTTTTATATGCTTGAAACTATGACGATGCTTTATAAACCATACTAAAGATTTTGCTCGTACATGGATTTTGAGTGGTTTTCTTATGCATATAATCATACTAGAGCGATGCTCGTACGTGGTTTCTTCATATTTTTATGCATAAATGTCGTACTAGAGCATTGCTCGTACGAGGTGATTTATTATGATGGATGAATTAGCGCTATAACGTAGCTTGCATTTGTTTTCACACTGTGGTATGTATGAGGTCGTGGTGAGGGTCATACAGATTGGTGTTTAGGGAACCCAATAGGCCTAACGGACCTCTTGATTGGGGTGAGGGTGAGGGACTAGGACCTGACGTAATCCATTCAGGAAACCCAGAAGGCCTAATAGACCTCTTGAGTGGGGTGAGGGCGAGGGGCTAAGACCCGATTCAGGGAACCCAACAGGGGCGAGCAAGGCCATGATGGGCTAGGACCTAGTATAAAGAGTACTCCTATGTGCACTTGAGACTAGAGGTTTCACTCGGTACGGGGTAGATAAGACCTAATGCAGGCACCCCCAACCATGTTATGGGTCCGCGGAGTAGAATGTCCCGAGTATATCACATGGAGTATGATGTACCGCGTGGTGGTTCCATGATTTGAGAAAGTCTGGTAGAGAACTAACCCACCTTCTTACCAGCATGATACCTCGCACACCAGCTTGTAGATAGAGTAGTTATCTACCTTGCTTGCATTATTGCCTTACTGAGCGTGTGATTGCTCATCCCTCTCTATTTTCCCCCTCTACAGAGCGTACACAGTGGCCCAGTAAGGACTGAGGCATTTTGGTTAAGACATCCGTTGCATCTCCATCACTCAGAGGTATATACACAGTGATTCCTTCTTGTATCTAAACAATGTAAAAGCACAGTAGCCAATTGAAATGTAATTATGGGGGATGTAGATGTCAGAAGTCATGTTTTGTATAAATGAAAGATTGACGTTCAAATATATGACATCACTTTTATTAACTGAGAATGGATATTGCGATTGGATTTATTATTGACTCACAGCCCAAAAGTGTAGTGGTAAGTTTGTTCACGACCGAGTAGGGAAAGGAATAAATGCGAAAAATTTATTGAGATTTTCAGTTAATAAGAGAATAAAATGGGTCGTGACAACAAAATCGTATATGATGTGTATACCTTTCGCTCGATGGGAATGCAACAGACAAAAGGAATGTGAGTCCTCAGCTGTTGCGGATGCTCTGTACATATGTGGAAACGAAAGGGGTGAGCTCACTAGCTCAGTAAGGAAATTATGCAAGCAAGTAGATAACTACACTATCTACTGAAAATAATGTCATGCCTTGAAATACACATTCCTTTGTTTCACATTTAAAGCATGAATTGGAAAATTGATATAGTATGTACATATTTAATCACACGTACTGAAATCATGTTGAGTTCGTAAATATAGGCATTTCATGCAAAACATCGCATCTTTGTAAACTCATAATGCCTTTAAAATAAATCATGTCATTTGAATTCAAACATGTTAATATGGCATTTCAGCAATTAAAACATATCAATCAGGTCTCGACCCATCCCTCAAGGCTACCCAAAATAAAAAATCATGTGATATAATCATGTGAGACTCGGTGGCTATATATAATAATATCCTGGACTATGATCATATCCTATACGGTGATCACAAGCTACACAGTACTCAATGTGCGAGGTATCACTGCTGCAATGGAAGGTGGGTCAAATCCTTAACCGCCAGCTATCAACTCCTTAAGTCCACATATTACTCCCAAACAACACATAGTACAGCGTACTCCGTGACACATACACGGTACACCGTACACCTGTGGACCTTATCTCAATGGATAATCAATGTTACATCTCTAAACCAGTATGAGAACATCTCATCTGTGTGACACTCTGTCTACATGAGGAAATCAACACAATTTTCTTTTTAACATGTCATGTATATCACATCAAAGTTACAGTGCGAGCCTTAAGTGCAACTCACAGTCGACACCCCACTCAAATCACTATTTCACACATATCACAAAGTCGAACACTAGTGCAAGTAACACTCCAACACTAGGTCATGCATAATTCATATTTCAAAAGAAGTACGAGCAATTGCTCTAGTACTATGCCATGCATAAAACTCGTTAAAATCAAGTACGAGCAACACTCTAGTACTATGTCATGTATGTCATGGGAAATCGAGTGTGAGTAATCACGCCAACACTTTTCATGTAGAAAACATATACAATCAAGTGCGAGTAGTGCTTCAGTATGATTTATTTTCACATAACTCAACAGATGGCTCCTTTAAATAGGGATATTTCAAATCCGTAAAGTCAACACCATAATTGGGCTATTTTGTGTATTTCACAAAAACATTGGCCAATCTATCTATTCTTCTACTAGATAACAGTAAAAACATTCAAAAACATGATTTCAATGCTTTTTATGACTTTTCCTAAACTTTGACTTTTTACCCTTAATAAGGGTAAAATCGTAATTTACCCATATCGAGTCTCAATAAATATTATTCACTTTCTTTGACCCTCAGACTTTCTAAGTGAATGTAAAAGCAGATGAAACTATGCGCAAATATCTTTAACTACTCGTAAAATTCCTTTACCTGAAATCATGTCGAGAGTTTCCACTTTCCCGTCACTACTCAATTAAGAGGTCCGATTAGCTCCCAATATAAAATTTGGAGCTGCTTATAACCATTTATCAAGTTAATTATATTTTCCAATTGTATTTCATTTCTAATACAATCTATTTAACTTAATGGGAATGTTTACTCTTATTGGGCCTTAATGCATCTTAATGGGCCTAACATTGTCTTAAGCCCATTTCACTTTACTATTCATTTTATCTGGGCTTATTGGGCTTATGGGGCCTACCAACTCTTATTGGGCTTGGTCCGAGGCCCCCAAATGCTTATTGGGCTGAGCCCATGTCGGTAAGGCCCATTTGGCCTCTCGGCCATGGCATGTGGGCGAGAGCCCTCATGTCGTACCATGGCCAAGCACCACACCAACCATGGCCATTTGGCTAGCCATTCTCTTAGGCATTTCATCAAACACCACATGTGCATGCCTTAAGCCTTAGTTTATGTTCACTTAAGCATTTTATAAAACACCTTATGTGTCATCTTCAATTCATTAACCAATTGATCAAATTGATTAAAATTAACTATGCCATAATCATGTACACATCCACACCAACCTATACATGTCTTAAAATCATGTGGGTATTCATCAAAGCACAAATACCCATTTTTGGCCCACATGGATTAATGGTGTTTTCATATGTTTTAATCCATAAAACATACACCAATCAACTTAGAATGATCCATAGATAAACATATATGAAGTTGAAAGCTTTAAATTATACCTAGCTTGGTGTTCCCACTTTTATCGAGACTTTGAAGAATTCCCTTTCTCTCAATATGGCTCTTTGATAGCCAATTCCAAGGTATGTTAATCCTCTCTCAATTTAGAACAACTTCCATAAAGATCGCAAGTTCCAAATATGTCCTGGGTTAGTGATTTCTAGTGAGATAAAGCTTGAAACTATGGTTGTTAATGGTTTCTTCCTTGTTGCCAATAATGAAAGGGTGAAGAAGATAAGGAGTTGGCTAATTTTTAACCTAGTAGACTTAACCCTTAAGTCTTAATTTCAGCTATTAATCAGGGCTAGTAATTATGTCACAACCCTCTATACCAGTACGTGACCTTTACCTTACCACTTACAGTTGGGCTGTGATTCAATATCCAATTTGTTTCTCATCCATTTTAGTTAAATATGGTTATACAAGTGAAGTAGAATAGAAACTGGACTTTTATATATAAGTACAGAAGCGTTTACATTAGTTTCTATTATATAAAAGTACGGATCCATTTTGTATCATGTGCATTAATTTACAGGATACAAAATTTTCATCACAAATGTATACCTCTATATACTGCTGGATGACCGTAGAAACACAATTGCAGGGGTGACTGTAGTGTACACACTACTGCGAAGTATTTGTGGAGGAGGAAATAAGGGGGTGAGTTAACGTGCTCAGTAAGGAAAGTATGAAAGCAGGTAGATAACTACACTATCTACATACTTAAAATACATATATGTTCATTTTCCTTGTAACACATTATGCATGTTCTTTAAAATAGCTTTCATCAATGCAAAACCGTTAATTCGCTAGATGGGTATATGCATATTCACACAGTAGCACATAGCTTTAAACAACATAATCTATTCACACAGTTCATACATAGAAAATGCTTTGCATCTTGTAAGTCAATATAAGTTGAGACAAAAATTATGGGTTATTATATCCTCAGACACACAGCAAGGGAGACATACGTCACGACACACAGTAGTGACTATGTTATATCACTCAGATATGGAAGACTTATGGCCACAGTTGGAATCCAGGCTACACTCATCAGGTGTGAGGGAACCCTACGCTTTGGGAGGCGGATCAACCATCCCTTCAGCTTACGCACAAATCACGGCACATTGTACCCCATGGCTAACGCTCACGGTACATCGTGCTCCCGTGGATCCTTATCACCCATATACGTTATCTCAAAATCTCGTGCGAGCAGGTCAGTGCAAGACACACAGTAGTACACAACGGCTCAAGCACGGTTTATATTCATTGTATCACATTCACAAACCACGTGTGAGCAGGTCAATGTAAGACACACAACAATACATGACGACTCTAACACAGTTTTACTCAACACACAACAATGTCATGAAAACCTCGTGCGAGCAACTCAGTGTAAGACACACAGCATACCTGAGGCATTGAGCACGGTATTACCAGGAAATTACATGTGAGCATAGTCAGAGCAAGACACACAGCAATACTCAAAGGCTCTAGCATGATTCCCAAAATCTAGTGCGAGCATCTCGAGTGGAGCACAAAACATCACCCGAGGCATCGAGCACTCTTTTATTTTTCTCAAAAATCCTTTTTGAAAATAACGTACGAGCAGGGCTGGTCAATCTACCTTTACCTCTCATGCTCTAGTATGATTTCACACAGAAAAGAAATAGAAGGGGCTCCATGTAAAGTCATGAGTGAGAGGGCAAATCTCCCTTCTATCGCTCGTTAGAAGCATTTCATGAAATTTATCAAAATGGATAGCCCATCTATTGTTATTCTTTCTCAAAACGTTTGCAAAAACCTCTTTTCACAACAATCATAGAAGTCATGCAACTCATATTTATAGACTTATTATGATACGTAGTTTTCACCTAGATATATCAATATCTATGTATTTATCACAAACATTCGCACACAGTAGGTAAGAAAACATACGTATAGCTATCTTTATAGCTCGCATAAGTCCCTTACCTAGAGTCACGATCATATCGCTTTCCTTCAATTCTCACTTCTCGTGATCTGCTCTATCGACTCCAATTATATCTTCTGGAGCTGAAATCGTATACTACACACATCAGTATACCTCATTTTACTTGCATGATGTTCAAATCAATGCATTTGGCCATTTATATCTCATTTGGCCTCTTTATACCATTATTGGACTTTATCTTTTTATGAGTCCAATTCGAGTATATAACTTGTTTTCAAAAATCTCTCAGACTTCTTGAGGCTATTGATTCGTATTAAACCTGTATTAAGCTTATAATACCTTATTTTCACAATTTTTATTTCATTGTGGCATTTCATCAAACACCACATATTCTCAATTTTAGCCATTTCCATTTCTAACACATGGACTTCACCAAACTATTACACCAGCATATATACATATTCAATAACACCTCTACATGCTCAAATCTCCATTAAACCATGCCTACTCGATTTTCTATCATTAAATCGATTCTAGGTCTTATCTTTGTTTAAGCATGTTTATCACATTTCAACCATTAATCTATATACCAACTCATACAAGTATATAGATCAACATATTTCAAATTAATGCATTGAAATCTTACCAATCTCAGTTTTTCTCATTTTCACAACTTAAAGGAAAAACTCATTTTCTCCTTCGATTTAGTGATTCAGCCTCTCGTTTCCAACTATGTTGTTCTTCTCCACTCTATGAACAACTTTGCTGAAATGAACTCCTTTAAAATCTCTAAGGAAAGTATTGATGGTCTAGAGAGGAAGTTAGGTCACTTGGTTGCAAAATATGGAAAGGTTTGATGTTCTCCCGTGAATTAAGTTCAGCAGGTCCAGTTTTATAGAAATTGCATTGATGAGATCGATCTCCATAAGTGAAGGATCAATCTGCAGCTATTTTTAGCCTTCCTGCAGTGAGTTTTCAAGCTTAGGAGATCGATATGTTGAAGATAATGAGATCGATCTCTCCCAGGCCGATAGCTTGACTGATCGATCTAGCAGGGCAATGAGATCGATCTTTTCAGGTCGAGGCTGAAGGGGATCGATTTGCTTGGACTGAGGATCAATTTCCTTCTTCAAAATGCCTCTAAGATCTATCTCCCTTGCATTGGAGATCGATCTCCCCTTGTCCTGCAGCCATACTTAGCCATTCTTCACTTAAATTCTCAAAGCTAACTTCATTTCCATTTACCACACTACTCATTTTACATTCAATACACATTTATCACTTAGAAAGGTCCATTTCTTATTATTCATACTTAATGAAACTTGCGTGTACATCACGGATTCACATAACACGTGTGTCTATTGAAATTACGAACCTTTCCCTTCTAATGATTCATATTACATAAATGAATGTATACTTAGGAAATCACAAGAGTTACATGTAAAAATACAGGTCTTACATTCCTCCCCTCATTTAAAAAATTTGGTCTTCCAAATTAGAACCAAGTTACTCCTCAAAAAGTCGAGGTTCTTCTCCCATATAGAGTTCTCCAACTCCCAAGTAGCTTCTTCTAAATTATGGTGCTGCTAGAGAACCTTAACAAGCGGAATCGTCTTGTTCTATAGCACCTTTTCCTTCCTATCCAGTATCTGGATCAGTTTCTCTACATATGACAAATCATTCTTGAGCTCCAATGGCTCATACCGAATCACATGGGTTGGATCTGGATGGTATTTTCGAAACATCGATACATGGAAGACATTATGTATGCCTGCTAGCTCCGGTGGCAACGTTAGCCGGTAGGCCTTATCTCCCATGCAATTTAGTGTCTTAATCGATCTGATATACCGAGGGCTCAACTTACCCTTCTTACCGAACATCATAATCCCTTTCGAGTGAGAGACTTCCAAGAATACCGAGTCACCCACGGTGAACTCTAGTGGCCTTCGTCTTATGTCAACGTAACTTTTCTACCTACTCTAAGCTGTTCTTAATCTTTCACATATTAACTGAATAACCTCGAAGGCTTATTGTACTAAATCAGGAGTAAAGATTTTCCTTTCACCCACTTCTTCCCAACCAATTAGGGATCGACACCTTCTACCGTACAAGGCCTCATATAGTGGCATCTTGATACTCGAATGATAACTATTATTGTATGCAAATTCGCCTAATGGAAGGTGATCATCCTAGGAGTCTTTAAAATCCATAACACTTGCTCTTAACATGTCCTCTTTTGTTTGGATAGTTCTCTCTGATTGACCATCGGTCTGAGGATGGAAAGCAGTACTGAAACTCAATCGAGTTCCCATAGCTTCCTGAAATTATTCCCAAAAGTGAGAAGTGAAGTGGGAATCCCTATCTGATACGATGCTCACAAGAGCACCATGTAGCCTCACTATCTCTTGTATATACAACTCTGCCAAACTACTCAGAGTATATGTAGATTTCATAGCTAGAAAGTGGACGGATTTTGTCAATCTGTCAACCACTACCCAGATAGCATCATGGTTCCTCTTAGTTCTTGGCAATCCCATGATGAAATCCATGGTGACATGCTCCCATTTCCAAGTTGGTACTGGTCGAGGCTGTAATAACCCTACTGGCTTCTGATGCTCTACCTTCACTTGCTGACATATTAGACATCTTGCCATAAACTCTATGATATCTCTTTTCATCCTTGACCACCAATACACTTTTTTGAAGATTCTGGTACATTTTGTTACCTCTCGGATGCAATGTGTATCTCAATGAATGAGCTTCTGTCAAAATCAATCTCTTTAACTCTGGGTCATTTAGAATGCAAATCCTGCCTTTAAACCTTAGTAGGCTATCATCACTCACAAAGAAATCTGCCATATCACCCCTCTGAATTTGACTCAAATGATCCTCACACAGTAGATCGACATGCTAAGCCTGGCGTATCCGATCAATCAAATTCGGTTCCACTCGCAGGCTAGCTATCACATAGTCTCTGTTAATATTAAGAGGCTCTATATCCAACCTGAGGTTCACAAACTACTTGAGCAGCTCATATTCCCTGACCATCATATACGATACCATTTCGAGGCTATTTTCTATCAGGGCTTCAGCTACAACATTAGCCTTTCATGGATGGTACAGTATCTCGCACTCATAATCTTTTAGAAGCTCTATCCATCGTCTCTGCCTCATATTCAACTCTTTCTGTGAAAATAGATATCTGAGGCTCTTATGATCCATATACACTTGAAATTTCTCACCGTACAAGTAGTGGCGCCAAATTTTCAATGCAAATACTATGGCTGCAAACTCAAAATCATGGGTCAAGTAGTTCCTCTCATGGTCCTTAAGTTGTCTGGATCCATAGGCTACTACCTTCCCATCCTGCATCAACACACAGCCGAGTCCTTATCCCGAGGCATCTGTATACATTGTATAACCTCCTGAGCTGGTGGGTATGGTGAGAGCAGTTGCGGGGTCAGTCTATGTTTTAACTCACAGAAACTTTTCTCACATTTATCATCCCATTTGAATACCAAATTCTTTTGAGTGAGACGTGTCAACAGAGCAGCCATCTTAAAGAATCCCACGACAAATTGTCGGTAATAACCTACTAAACCCAGGAAACTATGGAGCTCTGTGACCGTCTTGGGTCTTTCTCACTCTATCACAGCCTCTATCTTAGATGGATCCATTGATATACCATCTCTTGAGACTACGTGACCCAAAAATGATATCTCACTCAGCCAGAAATCACACTTGTTGAGTTTAGCATACAACTCTTAATCTCGGAGAGTCTGTAACATTGTTCACAAATGCTGCTCATGCTTTTCCCTGGACTTCGAGTACACCAATATGTCATCTACGAAGACAATCACGAATCTGTCTAGGTATGGCTTAAATACATCATTCATTAAAGCCATGGATGCTGCAGGAGCATTAATCAACCCAAATGGCATAACTAAAAACTCATAATGACCATAACGGGTCCGAAACGTTGTCTTGGTACATCTCCACTCCGAGTCCTCAACTGATGATACCCAGACCTCATATTAATCTTTGACATGAGGTCCCTGCTACTGATCTAATAGATCATCAATCAGTGGAAGGGGATACTTATTCTTGATGGTAGCCTTATTTAACAACCGATAGTCTATACACACTCGGAGACTCCCATCTTTCTTCTTTACAAACAGAACTGGTGCTCCCCACGGTGATACACTAGGTCTGATGAACCCTTTGTCCAACAACTCTTGCAATTGCTTCTTTAGCTAATCCAATTCAATTAGAGCCATTCTATACGGTGGTTTAGATATCGATTCAGTTCCATGCACCAAATCAATACATAATTCCATTTCTCTGTCTGGTGGTAACCTTGGTAATTCTTTCGAAAAGACATCGAGAAATTCTCTAACCACTGGGGTGCCATCCATATCTGGATACACCTTATCCAAGTCAACCACATAGGCGATAAAACCTTCAACACATTATCATTACATTCGTTAGAAAAATCATCCATCCTTAGAAATAACTCACTACTTCTTTCATTACTTTTCAAATCTTACAACATACTTATCGGGGATGGAAAATATTACTGTCTTAGCATAATAGTCTAAAACAGTACAGTTTTCAGCCAACCAATCCATTCCTAGTATTACATCGAAATCTTTCATAGCTAATAGGATGAGATCAGCCGACATGTTCCTTTCCCCTACTTTTAGGTTACAACTCTTACATACATACTCTGTCATTACATTATCTCTCACAGGAGTGCTTATAAGTAAGATTCTACCTAAAGGTATAGGTTTCACATGTTCACACAGTTTACAAGCAAATGAAGGTGATATGAATGAATGCGTGGCACTGGGATCAATTAATGCTAATGCTTCAAAATCAAAGACAAGGATGGTACCTTTAATCACATTTGAGGAAGTGTCTATAGAAGCTTGGTCCAATCCAAACACTTGCCCTTGACCAACAGCTTGTTTACCATTTTTCTTCAGTCGTGGCCTTCCTCTTATGTGTAGGTGTCTCAACCGTAGCCTTCTTTGGCTCTTTGCCCTTCTCTGGGGCTGTATCACTCGATTCTGAGCACTCTTGAGCTATGTGCCCTGGTTTACCACACCTATAACAAGATCTCATCGATAATGGGCAAGGTCTACCCCCATGATAACTACCACAAGACCTGCACTGCTCGGCGGTAGGTCGATGTCTACCAATAACTATGCCCATCGAAGCTGGACGAACTGGAGGCTTTGCTGGCCTCTCTCGTATCTCCTCAATCTTAGGCCCCTTAACGAATAACCTTCAGCCCTTTCGAAACCCTCTATCATCAACTGACCTCTTAATGATAGCAACTACATCCACTCTAAGTAACCTAGAAGTGTATCTGCAAGTGCACGGGTCGTGCAAGTAATAATGGGATTTGAGTCTTGGATTATCATCCCACAGAGAAGTTGATTAGCCAAATTAATTACCGGTTAATCTTACCCTAAGTATATCCTAGTAAATTATGAATTTTTTAGGGGTGATCTACAGGCTAACAGTACTGAAAATAATAAAAACTATAAAATAAAGAAAATCAAACAGAGCTAAAATTACTTACAGTGCTCCAAGGAATTAAAAGCAAATACCTGCAAAAGATAATTAAAACAGTTAAAAATTAATTAATGCAAATAAACTAAATTGCAAATAAGAAATAAAGAAACAGATTAATTAAAATAAAATTAAATAAGCCTAAAATAAAATATAAATGTAATTAAACTAATTAATGCAAATGCAAATTAAGCTAACCTAAAGTCTAATAAAATAAAACTTCTATTAACCTAATGAAATGGTTGAATCTAACTAAGAAATTAATTACCTACAAAATGATCCTAAATTAAATCTAACTCTAACTAATTACTAACAATAAAACAAAATCTAAATAATGCATGAGAACTAATATTTTTGGATTAAATTTAAAATGAAGACTAAATTAAAAATGCATGAAACAAATTTAATCTAAATATATTCTAAATGCAACTCATAAAATACTATTCTAAAATTAAGTCCTAAAACCTATGATATAAAATTAACTATTAATTAAAAATTAAAACTAAAAATTAAATTAACAAACTAAACACTAGAACTAACCTACAATTATCATTTAACAATTAACCTAAATTAACAACTAATAAAATGAATGAAAACAATTAAACAAAACAATATAAATGCATTAAACATTAAATTGCAAAGATTTCTTAAGAGCTAAACATGGCCTTGCTTAGTTTCCCAGCTGGGCTCGGTCCCGTGTACAATGGTATTGTGCATGCTCCATTTTCATTTCCATATCTGCATCTAAGTATTGTCCAGCTCCTGCTCTACCCCATTCTCTCCACAGCCCAGCACACACTACAACCCCTGCATGCCACCTCCTGCCTTGCTCCATTCCCTGCAATCGGTGTGCAAAGCAGCACCCATTCCTGCTGACCTCTGTAACTTCCACCTACTCCTGCTTTACTCTATTCCTTGCTCTCAGTTCCTGTTCTCCTGGTTCGTAGCTGCAACAACTCATGTAAACTACCTCCAGAAAGCACACAGTAGCCCACTACGTCTGGTTCATGTCCATTACTTCTGCTTCAGGTCTCGGCTTGCACAGCTCCCTGCCTTTACCACTACATCCCAAGCCTGCCCTATCATTCCTGCGTAGCTCCTGCTCTCGTACTGCTTAGCTGTTGTCCCTACAACACAACCCGCGTCTCTCCCCAGCTAGTGTCGGCTTCAGCTGCACCTAACGTCCCTTCCTGGTCCTGCACACATCCTCATAAACGCAACAACGGTAAATATACAGCAGCGGTTCTTCCTTCAACACCTGATCACGTTTCCAGCCAACCACTTCAGCCCCACCTGCTTCAGCTCTTATCAGCAACTACAAATAGTAAACACTAATGTAAACTGAGACATTAAAGAGTGGACTATTGTAGAAAACAAAATGAAATTATGGTGAACAGTAAAAAGATGTAAAAACAGAGCTAAACAAAGGATTCAAATATTCCATAACCGATGCAACAACATACTATTGTTACTCCTTGGCACCAACCACAGGCCACACGCCAGCTTCAGCATCCACTCTCTCCTTCTCTGCTTCAGGCATCACCAGCAGAAGCTCACCTCTCAATACCCGGTCTGCTTCATAAACTGTGCTCAGCATAAATTACAAGCATAACTAGCAAAGGCACTAAATATGGTTTAACTTAAATGCAGAATTGTGAAACTACTGGAGAATAAACTAAGTGATACAATACAACATCATTACTAGAGATTAATATATAACTAAATATAACCAAATTTAGAAGTTAGTAGAATGCAGTAGCAATTTGATCAAGCTTCCTGTGTCAGGTAGCCTTCTCGGTTCTGTAAACATTGCTTCACCGAGCCAACTACGCAGGAGCAATTTTCACTTCTGCCTCACCCCTCACAACTGATTCTTAACACATAAATGTAATGTTTCAAGATAATAGTAAGGCATGTAAAGGAAACCGAGAAGTATAAATGAGCAAGTAAAAAAATAAAATACTTTCTCCTTCATAATACTAAATCATGCTAAATCTCAAAAGAATGGAAACTTGCAAGGATTAAAATAAATGGTGGCTGCCATAAATGCAAACTATTCAGAACTAGGAAAGGAGTAAAAACATTTATAAAATGAGAACAATATTTGCCATGAACAGTAAAAAAAATAAGAATAAGAACAATGGTGGCTAAGAAAATAACTAACGGGAAAGTGTTAATGAAAACAAAGGAAACTATTCTAAAACTATTCTATCCTAGGCTACTTATTTCTTTTCAATGGTAATTTTTCATCCTAGATGAGTTAGCATTGTTTGGCCACTTGTCTTCATTTTATTTCCTGCAGAGTAGATATTTCCATGTCACCCGTCTTTTAGTACACTTGACTATGCGATGTGGCCCAACGTGTGTCTTCCAAAGGTTGGCACGGTGTCCGTCGATCTTATCGTTTCGAAGCGAATAAAATACTAACACTCGGTATCCCACGTGTCCAGATGACTGGTGACTTGGTCTGCAAATTGGAAGTGGTCCAGTTTCGTTTAGCCCGTTTTCAGCCCATTTTTGACTGAAATGACTGAGTTTCATCTGGATTTAATTTACCTGCTGATTAAAGAATTTTAATTAAATGCAAGGGATAATTAATAAAATAAATTGGGGATCTAAATAATTAATTAGGAAATTATGCACAAATAATTCTATTAAAAATAGAATTATCACACCCCCAAACTTGAGCTTTTGCTTGTCCTCAAGCAAAACAAAATACATGTAGGAATGACAAGTACTAACATAATAATTTCCCCCATATTATCCTCAAAGAAAAAGTACAGACTATGATCTCAAAGACTCACAATTACAAGTCCAACATTCATAATCATTCAATCATAAGTCCTAACCCAAATTGGACTCCTCGTGTGTGTGTGTGTGAAAAATGTCAAAGCCACTTCACAGTACATTATCCGGATCAGATTATGCAAACACAGTGAATGCAAAGTCAATAACATGTGATCATTCCCATAAGTTTACTTTTCACTTATCTCTCCACTAATCTAGTCACATTTAACAAAAGATCAATAGGACTTCATTAAGCTTGTAACGTAAGGCTGGGGCTAAGGTATGATAAAGGCGATTTAGGTTTAATTACCCCTTAACATGCATTACTTCTAGGATCTTTAATGTAAAAGCTCAAATTTATTTCCCCCAAACTTATTTATTTCACTAAACGTTTTATTCTATTTTTGTATTTTTCTTCTTTCTTCTTTTCTTTTTCTTTTTCTTTCATTTTTTTATACTCCTTCACTATCACTTTATACCCTTATGTGCATAGCTCACAATATATCCCAATGACTTTTCATGCTTCTGGGGTAAGGGATAGGAACAAAGTATTTAAGCTAAGGAAAATTTTGCAGGTGTATTTACAGAGAAAAGCTTATTTTGCCCAGATGGGTGAGTAGGGGTAAAATATGTATAGGGATGGCTAGAAGGGCTCAAACGATCCAAAGATGGCCTAAATCATCCCCCTAATTAAGTGTGATCTAATATTTCGCCTCGAGATCAGATCAGACAAATTCTAGAATATGAGGCACAAAATCAATTAAACAAATGCAATCATATGTCCACATAAGCTTTCTCTAAATAAATATACAGATTCATGACATGACATGTGCATAAGATGAGGAAATCACAATCAGAATCAAGACAAAATCAAGAATTCAACTTCATGCTTTTCCTATAATCATGCTTCTTATTTAATCAAAGTCAGACTAAATCATAGGGTCATATCATCGGAATATGGGAAAACTATGTACTAAGCACTAAATCATCCTAAAATCAAATAATATAAGCTCAGATTTTCGAAAAACTTTTGAAAATTGTTTCTCAAATTTTCGAAAAAAATTTGAAAATTTTTCCAATTTTGCCCAAAATTGCTCAAGTGATATCCCCTCCCCCAAACTTAAAGTGCACAATGTCCTTAGTGTGCAGATAATATAAGATTTTAAGCTTAAGAATAGAGTACTTCCCTATCTGATGATGAACAGTTGAAGCTTGATTGAAAACGTAATGCTGGAAAAGAAATCTGTAAAATAAACAAAGAACAAAAAAATGAAAAAGAAAAAGAAAAATAACTATATACAAAGTGAAAATAAAAATTAAGCCACTTCAAATGCAGCTGAAGAAAACAACACTCAATAGCAGGGCGAAGAGTAGGAGGGTCAACCAAAGTGGTGACAGAATGTTGACAGTTAAATCCTCCTTAGCTCTATCTACTTCCATCTTTCTTTCAGATTTCTTATGCTCAAGCCTTATGTCTTCCATCCTAAAATAGTCTTGAGAGTCATCTGGGAACTTCAAAGGTTTGAAAACATTAAATGTTACCTCCTGATTTAGGACTCTCATGGTTAATTCCCCCTTCTGCACATCAATTATCATTCTACCAGTCGCTAGGAAAGGTCTGCCTAGTATAATGGGGACTTCCCTGTCTTCCTCCATGTCCAACACGATAACAGCCTCAGGGAAAATGAACTTATCCACCTTTACTAATACATCCTCAATAACTCCCTTCGGATACTTAATGGATCTATCACCTAGCTGAAGGGTCACTGTGGTATGCTTGGCATCCCCTAATCCTAACTTCGTATAAATAAACAAAGGCATCAGATTGATACTTGCTCTCAAATCACACAGGCTCTACCAAAGAACAGATATCCTATAGTGCAGGGTATGGTAAAACTCTCGGGATCTTTGAGATTGGGGGGTAATTTCCTCTGAATAATTACACTACATTCCTCAGTTAAGGCCACCATCTCATAATCTTCCAATCTTCTTTTCCTAGAGAGGATATCCTTTAAAAACTTCACATAACTTGGCGTTTGCTCTAAAGCATCTGCGAAAGGAATGTTGATGTGAACTTTCTTAAAAACCTCAAGAAATTTGGTAAATTGTTGATCGAGTTTTTGATTTTGGAACCTCTGAGGAAAAGGTACTAGTGGTCTAACTCGAGAGGATGTAGTGGAAAATGTATAGAATCAGAGGATAAGAAAGGCTGTGAAGTTGAAGAAGGTATAGATGAAGAAGTGCCTAGCTTGGATTTCTTTGTAGACTGATCTTGATGTTCCTGTTCTTTCTGAACTGTGTCTTTAGACCGTAAGGATTCTACCATTATGGGCCCAACAGGATTGGACTTAACTTGTGGATCATCTACCTCTCTGCCACTCCTAAGGGTGATGAATTTAACATGTTCCTTACCCTCCCTTTGCCTAACAGGATTAGCTTCAGTGTTACTAAGAAGGGTCCCTTGTGGACGTTGGCTAAGAGCATTGGCTATTTGCCCAACCTGAACTTCTAAATTCTTGATTGAGGTAGCTTGATTTTGCAGGATCGTAGTGAACATTTCCTCAAGCGAGGGCTTTTTCTCAGCCGATAGTACATGTAAAAGTTGTGGCTGCATAGGTTGTGGTGGTGGTGGTTGTTAATGGAAGTGAGGTGGATGATGCTGAAATTATGGTGGGGATGGTTGATGAGGCATATGATATGGAAATTACGGCTGTGGTGGTACATGAACTGGTGGAGCTTGAAAACCAGGGGGTTCTACAAGTCTAGAATTAGAAATTTGCCCTTGGATTTGGCTCCAAGAAAAGTTAGGATGGTTCCTCCACCCTGGGTTGTAGGTGTTTGACAAGGGGTTGTTCTGTTACTTCTGAAGTGGAGCAACATATTAAACCAATTCTAAGTTAAGCGGACACCTATGTACAGATTGTGTACCACTACACAGATCATAGGAAAGAAAAGGACTTTGGATAGAATAGGCAGGATTAGGATTGGTGGAAGGATTATGCTGGGTACTGAGTGACTCTACCTTTTCCGTAAGGTTAACTATTTGAGAGGTCAAGGTAGACAGCGTGCCGAGCTCATAGATACCCATCGACTTCTTAGGCAGTTGCCTCTCCGAGGACCATAGATAATTGTTAGCTGCCATCTTGTCTAACAACTCATAAGCTTCCTCCTCTGTTTTGCACATTAGGGCTCCACCCGCAGCAATATCAACGATGGTCCTATTTTGGCTTGTAAGTCCGTTGTAGATGGTCTGAACTTGCAGCCATAAAGGTAGGCCATGATGAGGGCACTTCCTAAGAAGTTCCTTATATCATTCACATGCTTCGTAAAGAGATTTTGAATTGAATTGGGTAAGGAAGATATGTCACTATGGAGTTTGGCCATTTTAGAGGGGGGAAAACTTAGCTAAAAATTGATGGGCTAACTCGTCCCATGTAGAAATGGATCCTGGAAGTAAGGAGGTTAACCAGTGTCACGCCCTATCCCTAAGCGAAAAGGGGAATAATCTAAGCCTAAGCGCATCATCAAATAATCCATTGTGCTTGAATGTATTGCACAAGTACAGAAACTGCCCGAGGTGAGCATGTGGGTCATCATGAGGAAGCCCACTGAATTGTAAAAAGGTTTGAATCATCTGGAGGATTGCAGGCTTAATTTCGAAATTGTTTGCAGGGACAGCTGGTGGCCTAATGTCGGTATAATATCCTTCAATTGTCGGTATTGCGTAGTCCCCAACGGTCCTAATTTCTTTATTTTCTGCCATGATGTTTTGCAGCGGAACTATTAATATCCTAGAATCCTTTCGAATTTTCCTAAGAGTTCGTTCAATTTCAGGATCTAGAGGAAAGCAATCAAAACTCTTGGCTCTACGCATGCAAACATCAAAAAGACCTTAGAATTTTTTTTTAAGTTTTTGATTTTTTAATATTTTCTTTTGACAGAAAATTAACTAATCTAGATTAAAGCTTTAAATATTTACAACCTAAATATTTACAAGCCAGAATTACACCTAAGCATAATTTCACCGATATTAATTAATGGCTAATTATCTTCCCCGGTAACGGTGCCAAAAACTTGATAGCTACTGCGCCCACTCTAAGTAACCTAGACGTGTATCCGTAAGTGCACAGGTCGTACAAGTAATGATGGGATTTGAGTCCTAGATTATCGTCCCACAGAGAAGTTGATTAGCCAAATTAACTACCGGTTAATCTTACCCCAAGTATATCCTAGCAAATTATGAATTTTTCAGGAGTGATCTACAAGGCTAACAGTACTGAAAATAATAAAAGCTATAAAATAAAAAAATCAAACAGAGTTAAAATTACTTATAGTGCTCCAAGCAATTAAAAGCAAATACCTACAAAAGATAATTAAAACAGTTAAAAATTAATTAATACAAATAAACTAAATTGCAAATACGAAATAAAGAAACAAATTAATTAAACTAAAATTAAACAAGCCTAAAATAAAATATGCATGTAATTAAACTAATTAATGCAAATTAGGCTAACCTAAAGTCTAATAAAATAAAACTTCTATTAACCTAAAGAAATGCTTGAATCTAACAAAGAAATTAATTGCCTACAAAATGATCTTAAATTAAATCTAACTCTAACTAATTACTAACAATAAAACAAAATCTAAATAATGCATGAGAACTAATTTTTTTGGATTAAATTTAAAATGAAGACTAAATTAAAAAATGCATGAAACAAATTTAATCTAAATTAATTCTAAATACAACTCATAAAATACTATACTAAAATTAAGTCATAAAACCTATGATATAAAATTAACTACTAATTAAAAATTAAAACTAAGAATTAAATTAACAAACTAAAACACTATAACTAACCTACAATTATCATTTAACAATTAACCTAAATTAACAACTAATAAAGGGAATGAAAACAATTAAACAAAACAATATAAATGCATTAAACATTAAATTGCAAAGATTTCTTAAGAGCCCAATGTGGCCTTTGCTTAGTTTCCCAGCTAGTCTTGGTCCCGTGTGCAATGGTACTCTTCATGCTTCATTTTCATTTCCATATTTGCATCCAAGTATTGTCCAGATCTTGCTCTGCTCCATTCTCTGCACAGCCCAGCACACACTACAGCCCCCGCACGCCACCTCTTGCCTTGCTCCATTCCCTACTATCGAAGTGCACAGCAGCACCAATTCCTGCTGACCTCTGAAACTTCGACCTACTCTTGCTCTGCTCCATTCCCTACTCTCGGTTCCTTCTCTCCTGGTTTGTACCAGCTGGAACAACTCATGTAAACTACCTCCAAAAAGCACACAGTAGCCCATTACGTCTGGTTCCTGTCCACTACTTCTGCTTCAGGTCTCAACTTGCACAGCTCCCTGCCTATACTGCTGCACATCCTAGGCCTGCCCTGTCATTCTTCATAGCTCCTGCTCTCTTACTGCTCAGCTGTTGTCCCTGCAACACAGCCCGCATCTCTCCCCAGCTAGTGTCGGCTTCAGCTGCACCCAACGTCCCTTACTAGTCCTGCACACTTCCTCATAAATGCAACAGCAGTAAATATGTAGTAGCGGTGCTGTACCAGCAGCGATTCTTCCTTCAACACCTGATCACGTTTCCAGCCAACCACTTTAGCCCCACCTACTTCAACTCTTATCAGCAACTACAAATAGCAAACACTAATGTAACCTGAGGTATTAAAGAGTGGGCTATTACAGTAAACAAAATGAAATTATGGTGAACAGTAAAGAGATGTAAAAACATATCTAAACAGAGGATTCAAATATTCCATAACCGATGCAACAGTATACTACTGTTACTCCTTAGCACCGATCACAGGCCACACGCCAGCTTCAGTATCCACTCTCTCCTTCTCTGCTTCAGCCATCACACGCAGAAGCTCGCCTCTCAGTACCCTATCTACTTAATAAACTCTGTTCGGCATAAATTACAAGCATAACTAGCAAAGGCACTAAATATGGTTTAACTTAAATGCAGAATGGTGAAACTACTGGAGAATAAACTAAGTGATACAATATGTCATCATTACTAGAGATTAATATATAACTAAATATAAAGAAATTTAGAAGCTAGGAGAATGCAGTAGCAGTGTGATCAAACTTCCTGCCTCATGTAGCCTTCTCGGTTCTGCCAACATTGCTTCACCGAGCCAACTACGCAGGAGCAATTTTCACTTCTGCCTCACCCCTCACAACTGATTCTCAACACAGAAATGTAATGTTTCAAGATAACAGTAAGGCATGTAAAGGAAACCGAGAAGTATTGTAAGACCCCGTATATGTATAATGGCAATGTGTGTAATTGGATCAAATAATATGAATGGACTTGTAATGTAAAGTATGATTGATGTAAGTCCATGGATTCAATGTATGTATGTGTAATATGAATTGTAACGTACATACAAGTTTCATTAAGTACGAATATGAAGAAATGAGTTCTGGCAAATGATGGATGTGATTGAAACTCAAGATGAGTAGTGTGGTAAAATGGAATGGAGTTATGCTTTCATTTGGTTTCATGTAGCATACCTTTGGACATACAATGAATGCACACAAGTTTTAATGTGCGTAAGGTATGAATGGAGGCCATTTTCAAATTATAAAGGTGGATGGATGAGAAAATGGCCATGGCAATAGATTAAGGATGTATTGGTATGAGTTGCAGCAAGGAAACTACAGGAAATCTGGAAAACATGAGGGCCAGATCGATCTCATAGGATGAGAGATCGATCTGGAAGAGCCAGAATGCTCTTATTTGGGAGAAAGAATAGAGCAGATCGATCTCCAATGGAGCCAGATCGATCTCCCAAGCATTCTGTGGTGAAAGGATCGATCCCCAAGCACCCAGATCGATCTCCTTAGCTCTCTGTTTGGGAGCAGATCGATCTCATGCCTCGACAGATCGATCTCATGCTTCGACAGATCGATCTCAGGCTTAAAAATGTCGTGAAAAAGAGGGATTTTAAGGGACCAGATCGATCTCCTCTTGGACCAAATCGATCTCCTCAAGCTATTTCTATATAAGGAGGGCTGAAAATCAGGAAATTTCGGGAAAAACACCAATCTTCCATTTCTAACCCAAAAACCTAACCTTCCCTCTCTAAAATCAGCCCTTTTCAGTGAGATTTGAAGAGAGACCATTAGAGGCAAAGTTGTTCCTATCAAAGAGAAGAACAACATAGTGGGTAGGCATTTTCCCATTGTTGGTATTGAAGGAGAAAAGGGCATTGACATTTGGAGCAAGACGAAAAATCATATTTGGTAAGATTCTAACACTCCAATCCAAATACATTGTCTATTTAATTGATTTTGGAGTTGTTTGGCATGAGTATTGATGGATAAATTATCTAGGGATGTGGTGGAATTGGTATGACCTAGAAAACCTAGAATGGGTATAATGTGAGAATATATGGGTTGAATGAGTTTAATTTATGGGCATGCTAAAGTTGTTATTGAGGTAATGTTTATGATTTTAGATGGTTAAATGAAATTTCATTGTGAGTTTGGTGGAATTGTGAAAATGGGTATGTATATGCTTGATAAATGCCATAGTGAGGAAATAAATGAAATATGAACACTATGAGCTTGATATCGATTTAATATCGATTTGGAATGAGTTAATAGGCCTAAGAAGAATCCATAGACTCGAGTTTTGGGTAAAGTAATGAAACAAGGCCTCATAAGCGTTAATAGAAACTATAGATCGGATTGACTATAGTGAACGCACGATGTCATATTATATGGATCGAATATAATGCGGGATACGACTTTGTGCAGTCCCGAAGAGTTCATTGAAGACGAATCGAACCGTACGAGTAAGCAGCTTAAGGAAGTGGAATCACGCATCGCGATTCCAGGTAAGGGAATTTTGTGAGTATATAGAGGTAGCTGCTCGTACTTTAAATTGTGGGTGAATATTGGGTGTTTTACGAAGTGCATGGTTGCTAAAGTAAATGATTGATGGTATTCATGAATGAGAATGAGTATATGTGTGATTTTTGGTTTTGGAAGTGGATTCTATGAAATGGGATAGTAAGGCTAATAATTGCATAAATCTAATGTTTTGATGTTTTTCAAAATGGAATTGCTTGGTTTTAAGCAAGCTTGTAGATGGGCTGGCTAATGTTTTATTGATGTTGTGGAAAAGCATTTGTAAAGTGCTAAACCCGGTTACCGGGATTGTTTGATTGTGTATGAGCCGCCTATCGTATTTGCATGACATAAATCGCGCTAGAGCCTCGCTCGCGCTGGATTTCTATGTTTTCACTTGTGTGATACGTGCTTGAGCTTAGCTCGCACCTTGATTTGGAAACTATGGTGATGTTTATAAACCGTACTGGAGTTTCTGCTCGTACGTGGCTTTTGAGTGGTTTGTCTTATGAGTATAACCGTACTAGAGCTATGCTCGTACGCGTCTCTTTATGAGAGGATGCATGAGTCGTGCTAGAGCTTTGCTCACACAAGTTTGCACATTGTGATACGTATAAAGTTTGAAAGGTGGTAAGATCCTTAAGCCTTACATCCTTAAGCCCAAAGAGGCGGGGAGGCTCTGTTAGGCGGGGAGGCTCTGTTCGGTGGGGAGGCTCTCTTACAGTGGGATCCTTAAGCTAACATCCTTAAGCCCTGGAGGGGTGGGGAGGCTCTGTTAGGCAGGGAGGCTCTCCTACATGGGTAAGGTAAGATCCTTAAGCCCTACATCCTTAAGCTAACATCCTTAAGCCCGAGGAGGCAGGGAGGCTCTGTTAGGCGGGGAGGCTCTATTCGGTGGGGAGGCTCTCTTACGGAAGGATCCTTAAGCCCTACATCCTTAAGCTAACATCCTTAAGCCCGAGGAGGTAGGGAGGCTCTGTTAGGCGGGGAGGCTCTGTTCGGCAGGGAGGCTCTCCTTCACGGATATGGAGAACTCTTGGTATGGGGTAAGTAAGACCTAGGAATGGCACCCCCAATCACGATATGAGTCTGCGGAGTACGCTGTACCGTGTATATCACATGGAGTACGATGTACCGTACGATGGTTATGTGATGAGAAAGTCTGGCGAGGGATAATCCATCTTCGTGCGAGCATGATACCTCTCACACCTAGATGTGTGTGGTCTGGGATGATTTATGATGTAGTGGTCCACATAGGCACTTTTGATATAGTGACCTAGTTTTTATACACATGCGTGAATTGTGAAATGAAAATGTGGTTGTGATTGTGAATTGATTTGGTGGTATTTATGTGTTGAGAAAGAGGTTTATGATGTTGGTTTAAAACGGAGGTTTCTTAATGAATTGCCCTTTTTATGAACTTAAATGAGATTGAGCATGAGATGATTTATACATGATGTTTTTACCATGTTTTATATGCCAATGTACATGATTTTAATACATGATATATATGTATACTCACATGGCATAGTTTTACTTCCTCATGCTCCTACTATGAACGATTTATGCATAACACTATCAGCATGTAGATAGAGTAGTTATCTACCATGCTTGCATTATTGCCTTACTGAGCGTGTGATTGCTCATCCCTCTCTATTTTCCCCCTACAGAGCGTGCATAGTAGCCCAGTAAGGACTGAGGCGTGGTATTTTGGACTCCGCTGCATCTCCATCGCTTAAAGGTATATACACAGTGATTCTTTTTGTATCTAAACAATGTAAAAGCACAGTTTCTTTTGAGTTGTAATTATGGGGGATGTAGATGTCAGTAAGACATGCTTTTGTATAAGTACAAGATTAAATGCAAATGTATGACACGTTTTATTTAAGTGAGAATAAATGAGATGTGGTGTTTATTATTGACTCACAGCCCAACAGTGTGTGGTGAGTTAGTTCACGACCGGGTAAGGTAACAGTAAAACGCGAAAAATTTTTAGTGATTTTCGGTTAAAGAGAATGGAATTGGGTCGTGACAAGTATAAATGAGCAAGTAAAAAAAAAACAAAATACTTTTTCCTTCATAATAGTAAATCATGCTAAATCTCAAAAGAATGGAAACTTGCAAGGATTAAAATAAATGGTGGCTGCCATAAACGTAGACTACTCAAAACTAGGAAAGGAGTAAAAACATTTCATAAAATGAAAACAATATTTGCCATGAACAGTAAAAAAGATAAGAATAAGAACAATGGTGGCTAAGAAAATAACTAACGGGAAAGTGTTGATGAAAACAAAGGAAACTATTCTAAAACTATTCTATCCTAGGCTACCTATTACTTTTCAATTGCTATCATGTTCTATTTATACACAAACTTAGCGGTACAATGGTAATTTTTCTTCCTAGATGAGTTGGCACTGTTTGGCCACTTGTCTTCATTTTATTTACTGCAAAGTAGATATTTTCACGTCACCCATCTTCTAGTACACTTGACTATATGATGTGGCCCGACGTGTATCTTCCAGAAGGTTGGCACGGTGTCCGTCAATCTTATCGTTCCGGAGTGAATAAAATACTAACACCTGGCATCCCACGTGTCCAGACGACTGGTGACTCAGTTTGCAAATTGGAAGTGGTCCAGTCTCCTTTAACCCGTTTTCAGCCCATTTTTTATTGAAATGACTAAGTTTCATCTGGATTTAATTTACTTGCACATTAAAGAATTTTAATTAAATAAAGGGGATAATTAAAAAAATAAATTGGGGATTTAAATAATTAATTAGGAAATTATGCACAAATAATTCTATTAAAAATAGAATTATCTCACCCCCAAAATTGAGCTTTTCTTGTCCTCAAGCAAAACAAAATACATGTAGGAATGACAAGTACAAACATAATAATTTCCCCAGTATTATCCTCAAAGAAGAAGTACAAACTATGATCTCAAAGACTCACAATTACAAGTCCAACATTCAAAATCATTCAATCATAAGTCCTAACCCAAATTGGACTCCTCGTGTGTGTGTGTGAAAAATGTCAAAGCCACTTCACAGTACATTATCTGGATCAGATTATGCAAAAACATTGAATGCAAAGTCAATGACAAGTGATCATTCCCATAAGTTTACTTTTCACTTATCTCTCCACTAATGTAATCACACTTAACCAAAGATCAATACGACTTCATTAGGCTTGTAATGTAAGGCTAGGGCTAAGGTATGATAAAGGCGATTTAGGTTTAATTACCCCTTAACATGCATTACTTCTAGGATCTTTAATGTAAGAGCTCAAATTTATTTCCCCCAAACTTTTTTATTTCAGTAAACTTTTTATTCTATTTTTGTATTTTTCTTCTTTCTTCTTTTCTTTTTCTTTTTCTTTCATTTTTTTTTTTTGTACTCCTTCACTATCACTTAATAACTATATTTACATAGCTTACAATATATCCCAATGACTTTTCATGCTTTTGGGGTAAGGGATAGGAACAGAGTATTTAAGCTAAGGAAAATTTTACAGGTGTATTTACACAGAAAAGCTTATTTTGCCCAGATGGGTGACTAGGGGTAAAATATGTACAGGGATGGCTAGAAATGCTCAAACGATCTGTGGAGGAAGAAATAAAGGGGTGAGCTAATGCGCTCAGTAAGGAAAATAAGAAAGCAGGTGGATAACTACATTATCTATATGCTTAAAATACATATATGTTCATTTTCCTTATAACACATTATGCATGTTCTTTAAAATAGCTTCTATCAATGCGAAACCGTTAATTCGCTAGATGGGTATATGCATATTCACACTGTAGCACACAGCTTTACACAGCATAATCTATTGGCACAGTTCATACGTAAAAAATACTTTGCATCTTGTAAGTCAATATAAGTTGAGACATAAATCATGGGTTATCATATCCCCAAACACACAGCAAGGGAGACATACGTCACAATCCACAGTAGTGACTATGTTATATCACTCAGATATGGAAGACTTATGGCCATAGTCAGATTTCAGGCTACACTGATCAGGTGTGCGAGAACCCTATGCTTAGGGAGGCCGATCAGCCATCCCTTCAGCTCATACATAAATCACGGCACATCGTACCCTATGGCTAACACTCACGGTATATCGTGCTCCCGTGGATCCTTAACACCCATTTATGTTGTCTCAAAATCTCGTGCGAGCATGTCAGTGCAAGACACACAACAGTACATGACGGCTCAAGCATGGTTTATATTCATTACATCACATTCACAAACCACGTGTGAGTAGTTCAATGCAAGACACACAGCAATACATGACGGCTCTAACACGGTTTTACTCAACACACAACAATGTCATGAAAACCTCATTTCAGCAACTCAACGTAAGACACACAGCATACCTGAGGCATCGAGCATGGTATTACCAGGAAATTACATTCGAGCAGAGTCAGAGTAAGACACACAGCAATACTCGAAGGCTCTAGCATGATTCTCAAAATCTAGTGCAAGCATCTCCAGTGGAACACACAACATCACCTGAAGCATTGAGCACTCTTTCGTTTCTCTCAAAAATCCTTTTTGAAAATAACGTGCGAGCAGGGCTGGTCAATCTACTATTGCCTCTCATGCTCTAGTGCAATTTCACACAGAAAAGAAATAGAAGAGGCTCCATGTAAAGTCGTGAGTGAGAGGGAAAATCTCCCTTCTATCACTCGTTAGAAGCATTTCATGTAATTTATCAAAACCGAGAGCCCGTCTATTATTATTCTTTCTCAAAACGTTTGTAAAAACCTCTTTTCACAATAATCATAGAAGTCATGCAACTCATATTAGACTTATTATCATACGTAGTTTTCACCTAGATATATCAATATCTATGTATTTATCGCATACATTTGCACACAGTAGGTAAGAAAACGTACGTATAGCTATCTCTATAGCTCTCATAAGTCTCTTACCTCGAATCACGATCGTATCGCTTTCCTTCGATTCTTACTTCTCGTAATCCTCTTTATCGACTCCAATTATATCTTCTGGAGCTGAAATTGTATACTACACATATCAGTATACCTCATTTTACTTGCATGATGTTCAAATCAATGCATTTGGCCATTTATATCTCATTTGGCCTCTTTATACCATTATTGGACTTTATCCTTTTATGAGTCCATTTCAAGTATATAACTTGTTTTCAAAAATCTCTCAAAGTCCTCGAGTCAATTGATTTATATTAAACCGGTATTAAGCTTATAATACCTCAATTTTACTATTTTCATTTCATTGTGGCATTTCATCAAACACCACATATACTCAATTTTAGCCATTTCAATTTCTAACACATGAACTTCACCAAACTGTTACACCAGCATATATACATATTCAATAAAACCTTTACATGCTCAAATCTCCATTAAACCGTGCCTACTCGATTTTCTATCATTAAATAGATTCTAGGTCTTATATTTGTTTAAGCATGTTTATCACATTTCAACCAATAATCTATATACCAATCAACTCATACAAGTATATAGATCAACATATTTGAGAATGATACATTGAAATCTTACCAATCTCAATTTTTTCTCCTTTTCACAACTTAGAGGAAAAACTCATTTTCTCCTTCGATTTAGTGAATCAGCCTCTTGTTTCCAACTATGTTGTTCTTCTCCACTCTATGAACAACTTTGATGAAATGAACTCCTTTCAAATCTCTAAAGAAAGTATTGATGGTCTAGAGAGGAAGTTAGGTCACTTGGTTGCAAAATATAGAAAGTTTTGATGTTCTCTCGTGAATTGTAGTTCAGCATGTCCTGTTTTATAGAAATCGCATTGATAATATCGATCTCCATAAGTGAGGGATCGATCTGCAGCTATTTTTAGCCTTCCTGCATTGAGTATTCAAGCTTAGTGAGATCGATCTCTATCATGCCTAGAACTTCATAGATCGATCTGTAAGGGTAATGAGATCGATCTGCTTCAGGTCGAGGCTTAAGGGGATCGATTTCCTTGGACTGAGGATCGATTTCCTTCTTCAAAATGCCTCTAAGATTGATCTCCCTTGCATTAGAGATTGATCTCCCCTTGTCGTGCAGCCATGCTTAACCATTCTTCACTCAAATTCTCAAAGCTAACTTCATTTCCATTTACCACACTACTCATTTTAGATTCAATACACAGTTATCACTTAGAAAGGTCCATTTCTTATTATTCATACTTAATGAAACTTACATGTACATCACGGATTCACATAACATGTGTGTATATCGAAATTAAAGACTTTTCCCTTCTAATGATTCATATTACATAAACGAATGCATACTTAGGAAATCACAAGAGTTACATATAAAAATACGGGTCTTACAAATTGGTTTGGGCTTTAGTTTACCATTTGGGCTTAATTTCATTTACAAATAGGCTTGAGTTTTAGCTAATGGGCTTGAGTTTCGGGCCTTTTGGTTTGGGCTAAAAAGTTTTCTAACAATTGGGCCTTAAGTTGACTTAATATTGGGCCCACCAAATGACACAACAATTTTTCCCAATGGGGCTAAGAAATTCGATCCACACTTGTTACACCTTAATGGGTTTTAAAAATTTCATCGTTGGCCCATCTAGTTTTACCTGTTTAATTTAATCCAGATTTTGATTAAATTAATTCTCCACGCGTGAGGGGATGAATATCTAGTGTTTTAACCAAAAATATTTCTTCCCCACTTTTTAACATTACTTAGGTCAAATTTTAACCATGGTTAGTCAACTATGGTCAAAGTTCACTTTTCTCAACTAAATTGACTTTTCTTGACCATTAACCACGTTTGCCTTTTTCTCAAAAATCTGAAAGTGTCATATTCCATGGTTTCCACTCTCATCTTTATATTTTGGTCATTTTCAGGAGGCGAATATGTCAAGAACACCTCAAACGAACCATTCCAGACTCGTTTAGCTTCTTTTTGGTCTTTCCTCTACCTCAATGTGTTCGGGACCAAAGCAAACCGACTTTCCTTATGATCCCTCTATATTTTCAATTATAAGTTCTTATCTTTAGTCAAAATGATTTAGATCCATTCGGTTTAGCCTGTGGCTCTTATAGCCCTTTTTTGGCCTTTACTTAGCTTATATGCTTTTAATCACTTCACTTACAATTTCACTCTAGTAAATACTCTTCTCATGATCCAACCAACATAAAAATGTTTGTAGATATAGGAATCATAAGGAATAAGCTACATAAAAAATCTGGGTCTTACAGTAATATAGCAAGCTTAGGTGTTAACCTCTTAAAAATGTCTTGAAATGCCATCTGTAGTGGGTTGAGATTGGCTATTGTTTTAGACATTTTTTATGGTACTTTAGATAGCCTTAGGTTAGTTTTAACAATACTTTGCTTAGGAATTTTTTGTAAGACGTTAGGAAGATCAAATGACACCTATTATCTCACTTCATTACACTTCCAATTTCTATCGCTTCATGCATTAAGTGTTAATTCTAATTTCTTCTAAGTTTCTATTTTAAGATAGGTTTAATGTTTATTTATTAGTTCTTAGATATATCTAGGCCATATTTTATTTGAGTAAGTTTTAGGATAATATCAATATAAGTTGTAAGATTTATACATTTTGAAGTGTTATTCATTGCATTTTCTGTTTCAGCACATGTTAAGTGTCATCAATGTTATTTTGTTAGGGTTATTTTTACTGCATTTCTAACTTCATTTAGGTACCTTAGGACCTTAGTTAAGTCATATAATTTTTAGGAATAAGTTAGGAAATAATACATGGTAGTTTTAGGGTTAGTTGCATATAGGTATCGATTTTCCTCAATTGAGTTTATGGGCAGTTTGCATTTGTTTGATTGCTGATTTGACACATTTAGGTCATATTAGATAGTATTTAACTCATTTAATTATTAGAAAAAAAAATCTATAATAGGTTCCCTTGCATTTTAGGCCATTATTCATTTTGCATTTTATTTTCATCTTCACTGCTGCTGTAGGCATTTAGGGTTGCATGTTTTAAGTGGGTTGTTTTGGTTAATTTCTAGGGTTACTTAGTGTTTTAGAATTTCTATTTACCATTCATATAGTTAAATTATTTTAGGAAGCATTATGTGATATTTTTGGAAGCATTTAGGTCAGATTTTGATTTTTCTCATGTAACTTAGTCTCATTTGCATACTACTCAGCCTAGTATTGTTTAGGGCTGTTTGGGCTTAGTTTATGTAGATTTCAAAGTGTTTTATAGTTCTATTAGGTCATATAAATAGTAATTTAGAGCTAGGAAAAGTTTGCTAATTTTAGGAGTTCATCTTCTTCTTTCTTGGAATTTTTCTTTCATTAATTACGCAATCTATCTAGGTTGTTTAGGTTTAGTTTGGGGGTTGTTTAAAGTAAGTGTTATTAAGTTGTTTTCATTAACGATTAGGTTTACGGTTAGGTTATAATAAGATTTCATTTCATTTTTAATTATTTTTATACATAACTTTAGGGTTTGTTACACTTAAATTTTAGAGTTCAGTTTTCGATTTTTGGGAAAGCAATTCACTGTTTTAAGAGTTTAATTAGTATTAGATTAGTGTTAAATTCATGCATTTAGGGTTAGTCACATTTAGGGTTAGTTTGATGCATATTTGGTTTCAAATTAAGTTTCATTTATATTAAATTACAATAAAAACATATTTGCCTACTTGCATTCATTAGTATAGAGTTTAGGTGTACGACCCAAAATTTTGCATTGTACTACTTATGATTCATCATTGTAAACATTGATATATGTTATTGGAATCATAAGAAAGAGGGTATTACAATTTCAAGTCCAAGTAAAAGTAGAAAATGCCTTAAAAGCATTAAAGTGCCGATTGTGAGCTAATGTGAGCTCAGGATAAACCGAAGGGATGCCAATCATTCTGATTGAAGATAAGAACTTAAGACATCCAAAGAAGGATAGTGCAAGAAGGAAAGTTGGTTTGGTTTGGTCTCGATAATGGTGAAGTAATGAAAATGCGAAAAAAGGCTCAAACAAGCTCAAAATGAACCATTTGAGGTGTTTTTGACACATTCACCTACAACGGGGTGTCCAAAACATTAAAATGGACTAATCAACCATTGAAATGCATAAATTTGGGTTATTTGACTTTAGTCAAGCGTTGTCAATGGTCAAAGCTAAGAGAAAAGTCAAGAATTTAAGAATAAGCTTTGACTAGTTAGCCAAAGCATGGTTAACTTAACTCAACTATGGTTAAGGCTTGTCAAAACTATTCCGAGCTAAGAACACATGGAAATTTGATTAAGGACTTAGAAAAATAAGTGAAATACAATTGGGTTTAATCATAATGGGCTAAAAATGAAGAAATAATATTGGGCCAAATAGTTAAAATTCTTAAAGCCCATTAAGCATGAAAACAAATGGGCCGAAATTCAAGGTTTTATTGAGCCGAACTTTGGGCCAAGTTATGGGCCAAAATTTAAGCTAAAATATAGGCCCAATTACTAAGGAAATTAAGGCCCAAAAACTGAAATGGGAAAGCCGAAACTGAAAGCCTAATAGGAATTTCAAGACAAGCCCAATGTGGATAGTTCAAGCCCAAAACTTAACCAAGCCCAATCCATGGGCTGATTTTTAAGTGATATATTGGCTGAAATTAAAGAAGAAAAATCAGATTTAGCTAAGGCAAAATTAGTCTTCTTCCTTAAGCATGCCCAATGTGAATAGTTCAAGCCCAAAACTTAACCAAGCCCAATCCATGGGCTGATTTTTAAGTGATATATTGGCTGAAATTGAAGAAGAAAAATCAGATTTGGCTAAGGCAAAATTAGTCTTCTTCCTTAAGCATTTTCGGCCATCATGGAAACATAGGCTTCCAAGCTTTCTTTCTCTAGTTTTCACCCATTTGCAAATGGAATTGGAACAAGTTGTTGTCATGACCCTTAACTTACCAAAATACGTACAAATTTTTCGCATTTTCATGCATCAATCTTTAATCATCCTTCCTCGATCGTGAACAACCACACTCATAACAGTTGGGCTGTGTGTCGACGTCTAACTCACTCCACCATACCAATTCAATTTGAAACATTATTTATGAGTAAACACTTGCATAATTGTATATATATCAGAGTTGTTACATGTGTTTACATTGTTTTACATCCCCAGTAGTTACATACAAAATGCTACTGTGCTATGTCTAGTTTAGATATAAAATAATCCAAGTGTGTATACCTTTAGCGATAGGATGCAGCGGATTACCAAAAGGGAAACACCTCCAGTCACGCTCACTATATACTCAATTCTCTGTAGAGAGGGGGAAAATAAGGGGGTGAGCAAACCACACGCTCAGTAAGGCAATCATACGAACAGGTAGATACTGCACTATCTACGTGATCGTGATGCCATGCTTAAAAGCATTTCATTCATTATTTATCTCAAAACATGAGTGTATGATTGTGTTAATGGTATGTAAAGCATTCATCCTATTAAAATCCAGTGCACATTTCAACTCAAAGTATGGTATAAATCATCATGCATAATTCACAATAAAAGCATGGCATTACCCATCATGCATTTTCTCAAATAGCATGGCATTAACCATCATGCATTTTCACAATAAAGCATGGCATTAAACATCATGCATCCGTGCACTTTAAAACCATTAACAAATCAATTCAACACTGGTCAGGTCTCGGTCCATCCCTCGGACCTTCCTGACCCACAAATCATTTTCAAACATGGATTTATTCTCAAATAGCAGTAGACATGTGAGATAGGCAGTTCAACAATAGGTAATAACCTCAAGGCCTATGTACATAACCTACGATACCGGCTACACGGATCAGGTGTGCGGGATATCACCACTATCTGCTTTCACACGGGAGGTGGGTCAAATCCTACCCGTCGGTCCATAGCAGATCTCGTCCGAAGACGGCACATCACATCTCAACACGGTACAATGTACTCCATGCTACATGCATGGTACAACGTATGCCGTGGATCCAATCAACACATCATATCACGCCATATCTCAAACGCACGCCTGAGCCTATTTAATCGGTACGACCTCTTGTCTACCCAAAGCTCCTAACACGGCTAATTAATCATGTCAAAACAAAGCACGTGTGAGCCTATTTAATCGATGTGACACCCAATCTACTCGGAGCTCCAAACACGACAACATGCAAGGTGGGCATCCATTGCGAGATAAACTCGAAGCACAATGCCAAAACAATTATGAAATCCATGTGAAAACTAGTGCCTCTTGCATGTGTATAAAACACGTCAAATCTCATGCGAGTCATACTCTTGCACGCTTTCATACTCACGAAATCATGTAGGTGGCTTAAAACTTTGCAAAGTATGGTTAACAAAACCAAAACACACTCATTTCTTTTGCAAATCATTTCAATGTCAGCCAACCTACCAATCATTTGCTAAAAAGCAATAAAACATGATTTTCAAAGCAATATGCTTTTGTTTTCATGCACATTTTTCAAACTCCCAACTTTTGCTCTTCAATCACCCAACATCATTTCCTAATCTCATGCATTCTAGCAAAACATTTAAGCGCCCAAATTGCGCACAGATATCTCTAAGAGTCCACACAATTCCCTTACCTCGATTTACTTGGTGTGACTCCTTTCCTTTTAGCTTCTCACGCTCTTGGCTCAACTAGCCTCGGCGTATCCTCGGAAGCTGCGATTCATTCATTAAATCAATTGAGTTAATGTATTTAACCCATAATTAACCTCACTAGTCAATATTATTCACTTATGCATTTTACAAATGCCTTAATCCACATTTTTCCTCTTTTAGGTAAATCTCACAATTTATCCACAACCACATCTTAAAATCATACCACAACACTATTAATAACTTCTATATATCTCATTCATCATTAAGCTCCATACATTCCACTTTCTCACTCTAGACCATTTCTAGGTCATAATCATTCCAATGCATTTTAGATAGTTTCTAACCATCCATACTCATGCCAAACAACTCCAAAATCAATTATATAAACAATGTACCATAGTTGGAGTGTTAGAATCTTACCCAAATTGATTTCTCTTCTTTCTCCAAATGGCAATGCCCTTAACTCCTTCAATACCAACAATGGGAAAATGCCTTCCAACTATGTTGTTCTTCTCTTTGATAGGAACAACTTTGCCTCTAATGGTCTCTCTTCAAACCTCACTGAAAATGGCTGATTTTAGAGAGAGAAAGTTAGGTTTTTGGTTTGAAAGTGGAAGGTTAGTGTTTTTCCTGAAATTTTCTGATTTTCAGCACTCCTTATATAGAAATAGCTTGACGAGATCGATCTAGTCCAAGAGGAGATCGATCTGGTCCCCTTAAATCTCTCTTTTTCACGACATTTTAAGCATGAGATCGATCTGTCGAAGCATGAGATCGATCTGTCGAAGCATGAGATCGATCTGCTCCCAAACAGAGAGCTAAGGAGATCGATCTGGGTGCTTGGGGATCGATCTTTTCACTACAAAATGCTTAGGAGATCGATCTGGGTCCATTGGAGATCGATCTGCTCTATTCCTTTGCCCAAATAAGAGCATTTTGGCTCTTCCAGATCGATCTCTCATCCCATGAGATCGATCTGACCTTCAAAATTTCCAGATTTTCTGCAGTTCTTCTGCAGCAACACTTACCAAACATCCTTAATTTGTTACCATGATCCTTTTCTCATCCATTCATCTTTGAGACTTGAAAATGGCATCCATCCTCACTTCATACACATTAAAACTTGTGTAGAATCTTTGTATGACCAATGGTACTTAATATAAACAAAAATGGAAGTGTACATCTTATGCAATTCTACTTCCATTTTACCAACTACTCATAATCCATTCTACACCCATTCTCCACATGTTTAAGTCCATTTCTTCACATTCATACTTAATGTAACTTGTATGTACAATTACCACTCTCATTACAAGTGTGTACATTACTTATGGACTTACATCACATATACTTCACTCATGAATTCATAGTACAACTCTATTTACATTTCTATGTACATATATACCCTTATACATATACGGGGTCTCACAGTTGTCTTCAGCAAAGTTGTTACCCATAGTGAGGAGAATAACATAGTCTAAAACCAGTATCCAAGAAGCTAATTTGGAGAAGTCACTCCCTTTCACAAGTCTCGGCCAAAGAACAAAGTGTAAGCTAGGTATGTTTTCAATCCACCAATCTCATATATGTTAATCTATGGATTTTATGGAGTTGATTGGTGTACGAATTGTATAGCAAAACAACCTAGAACATGGTGAATCATGCTTGGCTAAAAATGGGTATTTAGATTTTATTGAATATGCATGATGTTTAAAAGCATGGATGGATAGTTTATGATGTGTACATGATTATGGTGTGATTAAGTGAAACCAATTTATTGAATTGGATAGGTTTATGAATTAAGCATATAAGGTGTTTGATGAAATGCCTTAATGAACAAAGTGAAAGGCTTAAGGTAAGCACACTAAGTGTTTACCAAAATGCCTAAGTGGGCCAGATAAGCATGGCCAGCCATGGTTATGGCCAATCGGCATGGCTAGGCGTGATGGTGCTCAGCACACCCTTCATGGCTTAGATGGTTCATAGGCCAAAAACATGGTGTAATTGGCCCAATTGTGCTAATGGGCCTTAAGGCCGACCCTTTGAGACCTGAGAATTTTATGTACCTTAGTCACGAGATTTGCATTGTGAATATTGTAATTGGTGAATGTAATTATGTTATATCGGTGTACACGCAAGTTTTAAATATAATGAAGTATATGGAGATGAAGTTTTTAGGTCATAAATGTGTATGGATTGAAATATGGACTATGGAGTGGATTGTGGTAAGTTTGCATGGAGTTTCCTACAAATTTGTGTAGTAGCAGTAGAATCTGTGAAGGCCAGATCAATCTTATGGGAAGAGAGATCGATCTCATGGCTCCAAAATGTAAAAAATGTGTAAAAGTAGGCAGGCATATCAATCTCATAAGGGAGCAGATTGATCTTAGGCTGCCTCTGCCTAGCAAGAATCGATCCTATCATAAGGGCAAATCGATCTCCTTAAGTCTCGACCTTGAAGAGATCGATCTCTACCCTCAGCTAGATCGATCTTATAGTTGTTAATGGAGCAATTAGAGCAGTTGAATCAAGCAGAGATCGATCTCTATTAATACCAGATCAATCTCATATGCCTTGCCTATATAAGAATCACGGGATTTTACCCAAAAATTGAGCCTCTCTCACCTATAAACCCCAATACTCACTATTTTTAACCAAACCAAGCTTTCTCTCTCTCAGATTTACCATATTCTTGATAGAATTAGATAAAGGGGTAAGAGACAAAGTTGTTCCTATTGGTGAAGAGAACAACATACTAGAAAATCAAGGATTGGATTGAAATAAAGGAAAAGATAAGCATTTTACAAGTTTTGGCAAGAGGAGACAAGCTAGGTGAGCTCACAAGACCCTTGTTTTCTTAAGCATTATCATTTTATATATATTGGTGAATGAATATATGTATATATATATATATATATACACATAAGTATATTTAAGCAAAAAATGTCTATATCATGAGGGAAACACCCAATGAGTATAGTTGGAAAATGAAATATGGATATCTTGTATTGATTATGAACTAGCTAAGGTGATGATTAAGATGTAGGAGAAGCTTTGAGACAATGTATGTGTTAACAAGGGTAATTTGGGTATAGTATATGTATAGGGACAAATGAGGCGAAAAGAGAAATGAGAACGATGAATATTTACAATTTGATATTGTTTGGACAACTTAAGAATCTGACATAGGAAACGAGGCTAGTTTGAGGATCGAGGACATTGTACCACTCAAGGTGCAAGAGGTAAGGGAAATAAAATGTTTGTGTATGTGAGTTTCTAAAATGGTTAAAATACCTTTTTAGTATAAAAAGGGTTTGGTGAATGAGCATGTTTACGGAAATGAGATGAATTGATACTTTAATGAAAGAGTGAGTGTTTTGTCGATTTGAGCTCGATTTTGATGAGTTTTGTGTAACGGTGAATATAATGTCTTATAACTGAAATGAGTTTAGTAATAACCACTATGGGCTTTACATGAAGGTAAAACAATTTTAATACAACAATGTAATATTTTACCGAGACTAAGGCTTGTCATGAGATGCACATCGATACTCCTCTTTGACAGCGTTGAGTGTCCTTGCTCTGGTAGCATGTAAGATCGGGCCTTGCTCTAGTCGCATGCAAGACCGATACCTCTGTTTTGGTAATGAGAGATAACCCCGATCTAGTAGCGATGGGTGGCCTTGCTTTGATAGCATGTAAGACCGGGCCTTAATTTTAATAGCATGTAAGACCGTGGCTGTACAACTCTGATCAAGTCTACAGCGAATCATGGCCATGTATTATTGTCAACGTTTCCCTCTCTTAAGGATGTCTACCTACAGGATGATTTGATTTGATTTGATGTGATGTGATGTGCCTATGACGATGATTTTATTTGAGCTTTATTAAATGCCTAGTCTCGTTTTCCTTGATGAATGATGTGTTTTACAATTGTGATTTCTATCACATAATGATGATTTGATGTTATGATGATTTGTGATCTTTATCACGTGGATTATGTCAATGCCATTGTTTCCACTTTATTTCTATAACATTTTATATGCTCAAATGCTTCCATCATATTATGTTGTGTTGATGATTATATAAATTTTCCCTTATCCTCCTTACTGAGCGTTTTGAGAGCTCAACCCTTCTTTTTCTTCCCCCTTCTAGATTACTTGAAGTAGTGTGTTAGAGCCTGCCGCGTACGTGATATAGGCTGGTGGACAAGATCTCCCCAGGCTATCGCTTGTACACGTACAAGGTATAATTCAGTTCATTTTGTATCTAGACAATGATGTAATACAGACATTTATGTTAAGTATTTTTGGGATGTAATTAGGATGATAGTAAGGAAAATGAATCGTATTCCGTGGGTTGATCACTTCTGGATATTATGTATCTGATTTTGTGAAATAGAACTTGTGTGCTCTTGGGGATAATGATTTATTATAAACACAAGTGATTAAATGACACTGTATAGGAATGCAACCCAAGTCAGGGGTTTTAATGTAAGAAAATTTTAAATTAGCTCTATTTTTTGTGCTTCTGGGCTGTCATAGATTTTCTTGGTATTAGAGCAAAGGTTGTCTAATACTATCAGTGTCGATAAATTGGAAATAGATTACATCCCAAGTGTCTGTATTGTCTGGTAATGAATTGAATTTAACAGGTAGAAATATAATCGATGTTTAATGAATACGTGCAGGCACATAAGATATAGGATATGAGGGGGGAGAAGAGGACGTTTTGGGAGGCAGGCACAGCCACCTCCACTACCTGCCCCACAGCCGAAGAGTCCTAACTCTCGAATGAATCGGCTAGAGCATGATGTGCGGCAGTGATTCGAGCAGATGGTTGCGTTATTCACACAACATTTTGGGGCTAATGCCTCGGGTACTACACCTGTTTTGACTCCTCCACCACCACAAGGACCACCCGCACCCCCATTATAGACTGAACTGGTGCCTCCTGCCACACAGCCCTCGGTGTAAACCTAGCTTGATGATAGAGATAAAGGTCGATTGAGGGACTTTCTAAAGATGAACCCACCGACTTTTATTGGGGTGAAAAATCCCGCAGAGGTTGAGGAATGGCTGACAGAGTTGGGGGTTATTTTTTGACTTTTTAGGATGTACCGATGTCGAGAGGGTCAATATGGGTGCTTACATGTTAAAGGGATAAGCTTGAGATTGGTGGAGCACTATTCATAGTATAATGGCGACTAGCCTTGAGGTGATTAGTTGGGAGGCGTTCTAGTTGGCATTTAAAACTCAGTATGTGCCAAGAGCTGCCCAGAGGAGAATGTAAGCTGAATTCCTAAACTTGACTCAGGATAATATGATGGTTGATGTGTACGAGAGATGATTCACCACCCTATTGAAGTTTGACCCAAAGACCCTTAGGGACGAGGAACTCGATATAGAACGAATCGTGTATGGACTGAGGCCCATCATTAGAGACCGATTGATAGGGCTCTGTATCAATGAATTTAACAATACTCTGAGGTGAGCACAAGAAGTAGAGAGGGGACTCGTGTTGGTACAGTCTCAGACTAAGTCTCGAATTTTGACAAGAGATAAGAGTAAGCGACTCGTGACCTCTTACACAGACTTTCAGAGAGGTTCTTTTAAGAGGAGACAGTTTGAGGGACCAAGAGAAAGAGTTGACAGACTCAGGGTTCCTCCCGCTGTTATGGAAACCCCTCGAAGTGCTAGGCCAAAGGTTAGAGTTTGTAGAGATTATGGCCAACCACATAAGGGAAGTTATTCTAAAACCAAACAAGGGTGTTTTAGATGCGAGGACTTAGGCCATAGAGTGAGGTATTACCCACAGCCATAAAAAGCCACACTCTTAAGAGCCCCCTAGACAGCAGCCTCAGAGGATGATTCCCCAGAGACGGGCTATAGCTGTTGATAAGGGTAAGAAGCCAGTCACAGAAGGACGTACGTTTGGTTCTTATAAGGAGACTGTAGACACTTCGTCCGAGACCATACGAGGTACCCTTCTTGTCTCTAATCATAAAGCTCATGTGTTATTTAATTCGGGATCCACGTATTCTTTTATTGATATACATTTCGCATGTAAACTGAGTTTAAAACATGAATCCTTAGATTACATTTTACATGTAAATACCCCTATGCATGAGTCCCAGAGGACTGATATGGTGTGTAGAAGGTGTGAAATCAAGGTGGGAGATAGGGAGATGTCAGCAGATCTAGTGTTGATAAACATGTGTGGTTTTGATGTGATTTTAGGGATGGATTGGTTAGCGACCAATCGTGTGAGTCTAAACTGCTATACTAAGATTGTAACTTTCTCCCTACCTGAAAAGTTTAGTGTACGTTTGAATATTAAGGAATGAAAATGTATGAAGTCCATTGTGAAAAATTTAAAGATATGGTTATATCACTATAAAACAATGATTAAATTATTGATGTGAAGGTTACATCGCACTCGTCTCCAATACAAGTCGAGAACATCCGAGGATAGAAGACATACCGGTAGTATGTGAGTTTCCAGATGTATTTCCTGATGAATTATCTAGCTTACCACCGGAGAGAAAGCTGAAATTCACTATCGATTTAGTGCCAGATACCCAGGCTATCTCTAAACCTCCCTATAGGATGGCGTTGGTCGAATTGGAAGAGTTAAAGAAACAATTGCAGGAACTGCTTGACCAGGGTTTTGTTAGGGCTAGTGTGTCGCCATGGGGAGCTCCGGTGTTGTTCGTAAAGAAGAAAGATGGTAGCCTTATATTATGTATAGGTTATAGATTGCTAAACAATGCTATGGTGTAGAACAAGTATCCCCTGCCAAGAATAGACGATTTATTTGACCAGCTGAGAGAGCCTTTTATCTTTTCTAAGATTGATCTAAGATTGGGCTATCACCAGTTAAGAATCAAGAAAGAGGATATTTTGAAAACGGCCTTCAGAACTAGGTATAGCTGCTGTGAGTTCTTAGTGATGCCCTTTGGCTTGACAAATGCCCCTACTGCTTTTATGAGTTTGATGAATGAGATATTTAGAGACTATCTAGATTAGTTTATGATTGTCTTCATTGATGACATCCTTGTGTATTCTCGGTCTCGGTAAGAACATGCACAACATTTGAGGATTGTGCTGCAGATACTTAGAGATAGGCAGCTTTATGGAAAGATCAGTAAGAGTGAGTTTTGGCTAGATCAAATAGCTTTTCTTGGTCATATTGTATCTAAGGACGAAGTGTCAGCTTACCCATCTAAGATATAATTTATACTTAATTAGGAGAGACCAAGGACAGTTACAAAGATTCGAAGCTTTCTAGGACTCGCAGGGGATTATAGAAGGTTTGTTGAAGGATTTTCCAAGATTGTCACTCCTTTGACTAAACTCATACGTAAGGAGACTCCTTTTGTATGGTCTGAGCAGTGTGAGCATAGTTTCCAAGAATTAAAGAGGTGATTAATGACGACACCTGTGTTGACTATCCCAAATGGTCTCGGAGGCTTTATAGTGTACAGTGATGCCTCTCAACAAGGATTGGGGTGTATGCTCATGCAGCAAGAGAGAGTAGTCGCTTATGATTCGCGATAGTTAAAGGATCTTGAGCAAAACTACCCCACACATGATTTGGAGTTAGCCCTAATGGTGTTTGCATTAAAAATCTGGTGACATTATTTATATGGGGAAAGGTTCTAAATATTTACTGATCACAAGAGCCTGAGATACATATTTGACCAAAAAGAGTTAAACATGAGACAAAGGAGATGGATGAAACTTCTTAAAGACTATGATTGAGAGATACTCTCCATACGGGGATGACGAATGTAGTTGCTGATGCCCTGAGCAGGAAGAGTATGGTATCTGCTATGATGATTAGGGAATGGGATTTCTTAGAATAGTTTGTCAAACTCATGATTAGATTTGAGGAAGCAGAAGTTAGGTTTATGGCTAGCCTACAGATAGAGCCTAGTATTATGAATCAAATTAGAACCGGGTAACAAAATGATTAGAGGCTATTGGATATGGTTAGCCAAGCTGAACGGACCTCTCAGTCAAATTTCATGGTTAATGACGATGGGTTATTGAGGTTTAAGGGTCAAATTTGTGTTCCAAACGATGATACCCTGAAGCAATAAATAGTGAGAGAGTCTCACTGCTCGCGATACACCATGCACCCGGGAGGTACCAAGATGTACCAAGATTTGAGGAGGGTAAATTGGTGGAGTGGTATGAAGTGAGATGTTGCAAAATATGTGGCCAAATGTTTGGTATGCCGACAAGTGCAAGTTGAGCATCAGAAGCCCAAAGGGTTGTTTAAACCTTTGCCTCTGCCTACGTGGAAATGGGAGCATATCACCATGGACTTTATGATAGGATTGCCAAGGACCCAAAGAGGTCATGATGCAATATGGGTGATAGTGGATAGATTAATGAAGAGTGCCCACTTCCTTACCATCAAGAGCACAGATACATTGAGTACCCTAGCCGAGTTATATGTTAGAGAGATAGCTAGACTTGTGAGACCCCGTATATGTATAAGGGTATATATGTACATAGAAGTGTAAATAGAGTTGTACTATGAATTCATGAGTGAAGTATATGTGATGTAAGTCCATAAGTAATGTACACACTTGTAATGAGAGTGGAAATCGTACATACAAGTTTTATTATGTATGAATGTGTAGAAATGGACTTAAACATGTGGAGAATGTGTGTAGAATGGATTTTGAATAGCTTGGTAAAATGGAAGTATAATTGCATAAGATGTGCACTTCCATTTTAGTTTATATTAAGTACCATTGGTCATACAAAGATCCTACATAAGTTTTAATGTGTATGAAGTGAGGATGGATGCCATCTTCAAGTCTCAAAGATGAATGAATGAGGAAATGATCATGGTAGCAAATTTAGGATGTTTGGTAAGTGTTGTTGCAGAGGAAATCTGGAAATTTTGAAGGGCAGATCGATCTCATGGGATGAGAGATCGATCTGGAAGAGCCAGAATGCTCTTATTTGGGCGAGAGAATAGAACAGATCGATCTCCAATGGACCAGATCGATCTCCTTAGCTCTCTGTTTGGGAGTAGATCGATCTCATGCTTCGACAGATCGATCTCATGCCTCAACAGATCGATCTCATGCTTCGACAGATCGATCTCAGGCTTAAAAATGCCGTGAAAAAGAGGGATTTTAAGGGACCAGATCGATCTCCTCTTGGACCAGATCGATCTCCTCAAGCTATTTCTATATAAGGAGTGCTGGAAATCAGAAAATTTCGGGAAAAACACAAACTTTCCACTTTCAACCCAAAAACCTAACATTCTCTCTCAAAAATCAGCCATTTTCAGTGAGGTTTGAAGAGAGACCATTAGAGACAAAGTTGTTCCTATCAAAGAGAAGAACAACATAGTTGGAAAGCATTTTCCCATTGTTGGTATTGGAGGAGTTAAGGGCATTGCCATTGGAGCAAGAAGAGAAATCAAATTTGGTTAGATTCTAACACTCCAACTATGGTACATTGTTTATTTAATTTATTTTGAAGTTGTTAGGCATGAGTATGGATGGTTAGAAACTATCTAGAATGCATTGGAATGATTTTGACCTAGAAATGGTTTAGTATGAGAAAGTGAAATTGATGGAGATTAATGATGAATGAGATATGTAGAAATCATTAATAGTGATTTTGGTATGATTTTAAGATGTGGTTAGTGGATAAATTGTGAGGTTTACCTAAAAGAGGTAAAATGAGGGTTAAGGCATTTGTAAAATGCATAAGTAAATAATGTTGACTAGTGAGGTCAATTATGGGTTAAATACGTTAACTCAATCGATTTAATGAATGAATCGCAGCTTTCGAGGATACGCCGAGGCGAGTTGAGCCAAGAGCGTGAGAAGCTAAAAGGAAAGGAGTCACACCAAGTAAATCGAGGTAAGGGAATTGTGTGGACTCTTAGAGATATTGTGCGCAATTTGGGTGCATAAATGTTTTGCTAGAATGCATGAGATTAGGAAATGTTGTTGTTGGGTGATTGAAGGGTAAAAGTTGGGAGTTTGAGAAATGTGCATGAAAACAAAAGCATATTTCTTTGGAAATCATGTTTTATTGCTTTTTAGCAAATGATTGGTAGGTTGGCTAACATTGAAATGATTTGCAAAAGAAATGAGTATGTTTTGGTTTTGTTAACCATATTTTGCAAGTTTTGAGCCACCTACATGATTTCGTGAGTATGAAAGAGTGCATGAGGCACTAGTTTTCACATGGATTTCATATTGTTTTGGCATTGTGCTTTGAGTTTGTCTCGCACTGGATGCCCACCTTGCATGTTGCCGTGTTTGGAGCTTCGAGTAGACTTGGTGTCACATCGATTGAATAGGCTCACACGTGCATTGTTTTGAGACATGGCATGTTAAAACAACCTGATGAGCCCGAACGAGGGATAAGGGTTGGAGATCCACCTGATGAGCCCGAACGAGGGATAAGGGTTGGAGGAACAGCTGATGAGCCCGAACGAGGGATAAGGCTGGGGGTCTACGGAGTACGTTGTACCGTGCATGTAGCATGGAGTACATTGTACTGTGTTGTGATGTGATGTGCCGTCTTCGGACGAGATCTGCTATGGACCGGCGGGTAGGATTTGACCCACCTCCCGTGTGGAAGCAGATGGTGGTGATATCCCTCACACCTGATCCGTGTAGCCGGTATCACAGGTTATGTACATAAGCCTTGAGGTTATTACCTATTGTTGAACTGCCTATCTCACATGTCTAATGCTATTTGAGCATAAATCCATGTTTGAAGTGATTGTGGTCAGGAAAGCCCGAGGGATGGGTTGGGACCTGATGTTGAATTGATTTGTTAATGGTTTTCTAAAGTGCACGGATGCATGATGTTTAATGCCATGCCTTATTGTGAAAATGCATGATGTTTAATGCCATGCTTTTATTGTGAATTATGCATGATGATTTATACCATGCTTTGAGTTGAAATGTGCACTGAATTTTAATAGCATGAATGCTTTACATACCATTAACACAATCATACACTCATGTTTTGAGATAAACAATGAATTAAATGCTTTTGAGCATGGCATCACGATCACGTAGATAGTACAGTATCTACCTGTTCGCATGATTGCCTTACTGAGCTTGTGGTTTGCTCACCCCCTTATTTTCCCCCTCTCTACAGAGATTTGAGTATAGAGTAAGCGTGACTGGAGGCGTCCCTTTTTGGTAATTCCGCTGCATCCCATCGCTAAAGGTATACACACCTTGATTATTTTGTATCTAAACTAGACATAGCACAGTAGCATTTTGGTATGTAACTACTGGGGATGTAAAACAATGTAAACACATGTAACAACTCTGATATATATACATTTATACAAGTGTTTACTCATAAATAATGATTCAAATTGAATTGGTATGGTGGAGTGAGTTAGACGTCGACACACAGCCCACTCTGTTAAGCGTGTGGTTGTTCATGATCGAGGAAGGATGATTAAGGATTGATGCATGGAAATGCGAAAAATTTGTACGTATTTTGGTAAGTTGAGGGTCGTGACAAGACTACATGGGGCTCCAGTGAGTATTACATCTGATAGAGATTCTCGGTTTACCTCCAGGTTTTGTACTCATTTTTAGGAGGCCATGGGATCTCAGTTGAGTTTTAGTACCGCCTATCATCCTCAGACTGATGGTCAGTCCGAGCAGACTATACAAACCTTAGAGGACATGTTGAGGGCGTGTACGATGGATTTCAAGGGATCATGGGATAATCACCTGCCCCTTGCCGAGTTTGCATATAATAATAGCTATCATGCGAGTATTGGTATGGCACCTTACGAAGCTCTATATGGTAGGAAGTGTAGATCCCTATAGCTAGGGAAGAAGTTGGCGATAGGAAAATAAATACTCCTGAACTTGTTGAACATGCAGTTCAGAAGGTAAAGATCATTTGCGATAGATTAAGGGCTACTCAGAATCGATTGAAAAGTTACGCAGATGTACGTTGACAGCCACTTGAGTTCCAAACTGGGGATTTTGTGTTCCTTAAAGTGTCTCCAAGTAAGGGTATCATGCGCTTCGGGAAGAAAGGGAAATTGAGTCCTCGATATATAGGATCGTTTGAGCTTTTTAAGAGAGTGGGAGACGTTGCCTACCGGTTGGCCTTACCTCTACAATTCTCTGGGATACATAATATCTTTCACGTATCCATGTTGAGGAAATATAATCCTAATCCCTCCCATGTCATCGAGTATAAAGCATTGGATATTCAATGGGATATGAGCTATGTGGAAGAACTCATCCAAATACTCGACAAAAAGGAAAAGGTACTTCAAACGAAAAAGATTCCATTGGTTAAAGTTCTCTGGAAGCACCACTCAATAGAGGAATCAACTTGAGAACTAGAGAGCCTTACGAAGGAGAGGTACCCCCAACAATTTAATAGCTCGAGTTAAATTTGGAGGACCAAATTCTCCAAGGTGGGGAGGATGTGAGACTTGAGAATTTTATGTACCTTAGTCATGAGATTTGCAATGTGAAGATTGTAATTGGTGAATGTAATTATGTTATATCGATGTACACGCAAATTTTAAATATAATGAAGTATATGACGATGATGTTTTTAGGTCATAAATGTGTATGGATTGAAATATGGACTATGGAGTGGATTGTGGTAAGTTTTCATAGAGTTTCCTACAAATTTATGTAGCAGCAGTAGAATCTGTGAAGGCCAGATCGATCTCCAAGGGAAGAGAGATCAATCTCATGGCTCCAAAATGCAGAAAATGTGCAAAAGTAGGCAGGCAGATCAATCTCATAAGAGAGCAAGAATCGATCCTGTCGCAAGGGCAGATCGATCTCCTTAAGTCTCGGCTTGGAAGAGGTCGATCTCTACCCCCAGCCAGATCGATCTCATAGTTGTTAATGGAGCAGTTGGAGCAGTTGAATCAAGCAGAGATCGATGTCATATGCCCTGCCTATATAAGAATCACAGGATTTTACTTGGAAACCGAGCCTCTCTCACCTATAAACCCCAACACTCACCATTTTCAACCAAACCAAGCTTTCTCTCTCGTAGATTTACCTTATTCTGGACAAAATTAGACAAAGGGGTAAGAGACAAAGTTGTTCCTCTTGGTGAAGAGAACAACATACTAGAAAATCAATGATTGGATTGAAACAAAGGAAAGGACAAGCATTTTACAAGTTTTGGCAAGAGGAGACAAGCTCGGTGAGCTCACAAGACCCTTGTTTTCTTAAACATTATCATTATATATATATAGATACATATGTATATTTCGGCTGGAAATGTCTAAATCATGAGGGAAACACCCAATGAGTATAAATTGGAAAATGAAATGTGGATATCTTGTATTGATTATTGTTATGCCCCGAAAACGCGGAAAATAGGGCAAATTCAAAACCTTTTCTATATCATTACACATATCTAGGTGCATTCTTGTATAGTGGCATGCATCAATGTTGTATATATATCATAAAATCACACTTTAGGATCTAATCATCACATAATTAAATATATTAAATCAGATACATTCCTCAACTCAGATTGAATTATCCTAATACATCCCATACATCATAGTACATCAAGTGTCTATAAATACAATTATAGTCTGGTTACATGAAATAATAAAATGTACCTCAAGTACAATATGTGGCATGTAGCTCAAGTCCTCTACTGGCCACTAATCCGTACGTCGCAGGAAAATTCTCTTAACTTGAAGAAATCTAGGGGAGAGATAAAACAGGGTGAGCTTCTAAATAGCTCAGCAAGAGGATAAGGGATTCATTAATAAGAAAATGATTTGCACAACACAATCATTTTGTTTTACATGATAAACTCAACAAACTCAGTGGAAAATGTAGCATGAGTAGTTAAAACATCATCTCAAAGCTCATGTAAAAACATGATAATAAATGTCTCTATTCAAGTTTACAAGCATGTAGAAATCATGATGCGATAATGGTTTTTCTCTTTAAAACGTGATAAAAATCAATGCAATAGTAATGCATGTGGCACGGCCACTAAATAAAATCTACACGTGGCACAACCACAAATTAAAATCCGCACGTGGTACAGCCACCAAACACACGTGGCACAGCCACTGATTTAGATTCGTACGTGACACAGCCACTGATTAGGATTCACACGTGGTATAGCCACCAAATACACGTGGCACAGCCACCAAATACACATGGCATAACCACTGATAAGGATTCACATGTGGTAGGTAACTAACGCTACCAGAGTAAGGGTTATCTCACATTACCAGAACGGAGGAATATCGGAGTTACATGCTACTAGAGCAATGCCTAGTGTGTATTGAAAATGACAAACCTAAGTCTCAATCAATAGCCATTATCATAAAAATCGTTTTGCCTTCACGTAAAGCTCATAATGGTTTTCTCTCATAAAACTCATTTCAAACCGTTTTGTACTCAACAAAAACATGTTAAAACCGAGCTTCAACCAGAAAAACCACGCACACATTTCTCAAATCTCAGTATGCCTTAACGTAGGGCCCAAAACACTTTCCACATTTTAAACACAAAATGATTATAAAACATTTTCACATATAGTTTACAACTCATAAAAGTTGGGCCCCAACCGGCTATAAAATCGTGTGCAATTCTCATTTACAACACATAAAACATGCTTGTTTTCTCAATCGAAAATCATGCTACAATATTATCACAAAACACATACACGATGAGTTTAGTTTTCCCTTACCTCTTTGCATCTCGTATAGTGCAATCGTTCCCCCGTATCATGGACTAGCCTCGCATTCCACTTTGGAACTCCCGAGCTATCCAAACGATGTTAAAAACATCAATATCTCGACTCAACTTCATTATCGAGCATACATTTGCTCATATTTCTCACTAACACCTAAATCTCTCATTTATCCCATTTCTCATGACTCTATCACAATACGTCATCTCATCCACTATATCTCAACATTCTACATTTCTTATGCATAATACCTATACCAAAATCACCTCATTGCCTAAATTTCCTATTTTATAGACAAAAATCCCAATTTACCATAATTTACTTAATATCATCATCACTCCAATAAAATCACAATTTCATTAATCTCTCACCATCTCCTAGCTATTTCATCACAATGCCCATGTTCACAAACACTAAAAATTACTTCAAAATCCAAGATTAAAGTTTCGAGATTACCCAAACTTGTGGAGTGCTCAACTCCCACCTCGATTCGATATGTCTATAGATTTCTAAGTATGTTGTCAGGACCCGTTCTCAATCCATGACTTAACCAAAAACCACTACAAATTTTTCGCATTTTTAACTTACCTTTCCTCTCTTCAATGGTTGGGCTGTGATTCGATGTCAGAATCCTCGCTTACCACATTATCCATTATCATACATACATGTCAATATACTGTTACTGACTGTAACTGCTTTTATAATACATGTGAGATTATATAAAAGCTAATACAAATACATTCCCCATAATATATGTCGTATACATCACTGTGCTGTTTCTATCTTTAGATACATAACCATACAAAATCTGTATACCTGGCAGTCGATAGGAAATAGCGGTGGACTCAGGAATACTATCCCTTAATAGCTCTCAATCTACTGCTGATGCTCTGTAGAGAGATGTAAAGAAAGGGGGGTGAGCATACAACGCGCTCAGTAAGGAAATCAGGCAAGCAAGTAGATATCTACACTATCTACTCAAAATAATGCTATGCCTTTAAAACATTATTTCCTTTACTCACTTTAAAAGCATGTCTTTAAATATATATATATATGTATACTTATACAGATTAAATCTCATGTACAGAAATCATGCTTTCTTTCTCAAATGTAAGCATGTAGTGTAAAACAATGCATCTTTATATAAATTATGCCTTTAGATAATGTGAGATCTGAGAATTTCAGATATATTTATTGATGTAATAATAATTTGAAGTGTAATTTATTGAGCTAAGTGAATTGTGGGAATGATAATTGGAGATTTATATGTTAAGTGTTAAAATGAATGTGAAACTATGAGGACAGATCGATCTGGGAGAAGGAGAGATCGATCTGGTGAGTTATAAACGACAAAGAAGGAGAAATTTAAGGAGCAGATCGATCTGGGAGAAGGAGAGATCGATCTGGTGAGTTAAAAATGACAAGGAAGGGGGAATTTAAGGAGCAGATCGATCTCCAATGGAATAGGATCGATCTCCTTATGAATCTGTTTGAGAGAAGATCGATCTCATGAGGAAGAGATCGATCTCCAAATGATTCTGTTTGGGAGAAGATCGATCTCCTTAGGAGCAGATCGATCTCATAAAGCCATAAAGAGATCGATCTCACCCCTCGACAGATCGATCTCCTAAGCATAAAATTGCCCAGATCGTCCCCAAAATTCAAACGCAGATCTATCTCATAAAGAGCCAGATCGATCTCCTGCCCTCATCCTATATAAGGAACCCCTGTTTTTCTCCTGCAATCTCACTTTCGCTCTCTTCCAACCCCCATTTTTACCGAAACTTAGCTTTCTCACTCATCCAAAGCACCCATTTTCGGCTGAATCAGAGGTTGGGGCAAGAAGGGAAGTTGTTCCTCATCAAAAGGAGAACAACATACTTGGAAATCAAAAGACGGATCGAATCGAGGCAAGAGATAAGCTCTCCACAAGTTTTGGGTAATTTTTAAACTTCGATCCTTCTATTTGAGATGATTTTGATGATAATGGTGGTTGTCATTGTGTTGAAATAGCTGAGAAATGATTAGGGATTGATGCAATTGCAATGTGGTTGGAGTGATAATGATATTTAGCAATTTTGGGAATTTGAGCTATAAATGAAAATTTAGACAATGTGGTGAATTAGCATAGATAATTGGCATGAGAAATGTAGAACGTTGAGATGTTGTGAATGAGAGTGTAGTTTGGGGTAGAGTTACGAGAATCAAGAGATTTGAGGCGTTATGAGCAATTATGCTCGATTTTGAGAATTGAGGTTTATGAGATAATTGAGTATTGATGTTTTAACATCGTTTGGACAGCTCGGGAGTTCCAGAGTGGAATGCGAGGCTAGTCCGTGATACGGGGGAAACGATTGCACTATACGAGGTACAAAGAGGTAAGGGAAATCTAAACCATTTGTGTATGTGATTTGTAAACTATTATAGCATGATTTGTGGTTTATAAAACAAGCATGTTGAGTGTCGTGTTGAGATACAACTGCACACGATTTTTATAGCCGGTTGGAGCCCTTGTTTTATGCATTTATAAGCTGAGTGTGAAATTGCTTTATAAACCGTCGAATTTGTGTGAGTAATGAATTGGGCTCTACGTTAAGGCAATATCGAGATTTGAGAAATGTGTGCGTGTGCTTTGCCGGTTGGGACTCGATTTTTATTATGTTTTGTGTTGAGTACAAAACGATTTCAAATGAGTTTTATGAGAGAAAAACCATCATGAGTTCTATGTGAAGGCAAGCCGGTCTTGTGTGATAAGACTTAGGTGTGTAATTTTGAGTACACACCGGGCATTGCTCTGGTAGCATGTAAGCCCGATTTCTTCTCCGTTCTAGTAACGTGAGAATAACCCATTATGTGGCTATGCCACGTATACTTAGTGGCCGTTGCCACGTGTGAAACCCCATTGGTGGCCGTTGCCACGTGAGAAACCCCATTGGTGGCCGTTGCCACGTGAGAACCCCAAATTGGTGGACGTTGCAACGTGAGAAACCCTATTCTGTGGTTGTGCCATGTGTGAAATTAAATCAGTGGCTATGCCACGTGTGTTTAGTGGCTATGCCACGTGAGAAATTAAATCAGTGGCTATGCCACGTGTGTTTAGTGGCTATGCCACGTGAGAATTTAAATCAGTGGCTATGCCACGTGTGTTTAGTGACTGTGCCACGTGCATTACTATTTCAGTGATTTTATCACGTATTTGAGAAAGCGTTTATCACATTGTTTTCACATGCTTTGTTATTGCTCTAGACTGAGCCTTTTTACTTCATGTTTTCACATGATTTGAGATATGAGAATATCGTTTTGAGTACTTTCATGCTATGGTTTTCCAATGAGTTTCACATACAAATAAACATGTTGTGATGTGCATTTTGGTTTATGAAATGAGTTCCTTACCCCCCTTACTGAGCGATTTAGAAGCTCACCCTATTTTCTTTCCCCCCAGAGTTCTTCAAGTGAAAAAGGATCTCCCTGCGATGTACGGAGTAGTGGCTAGTGGAGGACTTGAGCTCCAGGCCATATATATTGTATTTTGAGGTACCTTTTATCTTTTCATGTACCCAGACAATTACTGTCATTACAGACACTTGATGTATAACATTGTATGGGATGTATTAGGATTAATTAACTTGAGATGGATTAATGTATTTGATATGATATATAATTTCTAGTGATGAGATCCTGAGGTACGATAAATATGATAATGTATGACACTGCACAGGAATGCACTCTTAATTGAGAATTAATGAGTAAAAAGTTTTAAATTTGCCCTATTTTCCGCACTTTCGGGGCGTGACAGAGTTTTCTTGGTATCGGAGCTTAGGGTGTCTAGTACTGTCAGTGTCGGTTAAGTGAAATAGAATACATCCCAGGTGTCTGTAATAGTCTGGTCATGAACTGAAATTGAGGATTGAGATTTCAATCGATTCTGATATGTACGCGCAGGAGACGAGTTGAGATAGAGAATGAGTGGACGACGAGGTCGTTCGAGGAGGCAGGCAGAGTCCCCTCCGCCACCTGTCCCACAACCAGAAAGTCCTAACTCCTGATTTAATCAGATTGAGACCGATGTGAGGCAAGGTTTTGAGCAGATGGCAGCGTTATTCGCGCAACACTTTGGAGTTAATGCCTCGGGTACTACTCCTACACCACCACAAGGACCTGCCATACCCCCAATACCTCCCGTCACTCAGCCTGAGGATAGAAGTATGGTCCGACTAAGGGATTTTTTGAAGATGAATCCACCCGTGTTTAGGGGAAAGAAGGATCCTACAGAGGCTGAGGAGTGGCTGACAGAGTTGAGAATTATATTTGATTATCTGGGGTGCACCGATGCTGAGAGGGTCAGTATGAGTGCCTATATGCTGAAGGGGAGAGCTCGAGATTGGTGGGGTACTACCCAGGGTATTTTGATGTCCCACCATGATGTGATTGGTTGGGAAGAGTTTCAGACAGCCTTTAGGACCCAATATGTAGCACGAGCCGCCCAGAGAAAGAAATAGGCCGAGTTTTTGAGTTTGGTACAGGGTGACATGTCTGTGGATGACTATGAGAGTCAATTCACCGCACTATTGAGATATAACCCAGAGACCTTCAAGAGTGAAGAGCTCTGCACAGAGAAGTTTATGTATGGGTTGAAGCCCGTCATCAGAGATAGATTGATAGGGCTATGTATTACTGAGTTTGGAGATGCTCTGAGACGAGCACAAGAGATTGAAAGAGGAATTGAGATGGTACAATCCCAGAATGAGCTCAGAGCGGTGAATAGAGATAAGGGCAAGAGGCCAGCGATTTTTCAAACAGAGGCTCGGAGAAGTTCCTTCAGAAGAGGAAGGATTGAGGTACAGAATGGCAGATTAGAGAGACCCAGAGGTTACCCTAATATTAGAGAGACCCCTCGAGATGTCAGGCCTGAGACAAGGTTTTGCAGAGATTGTGGCCGAATGCATGAGGGAAGTTGTACTGGGTCAATCCATGGATGTTTTAGATGTGGAGACATGGGTCACATGGTGAAGGATTGCCCTCAACCTCAGAAACCACATGTATTGGAGCCCCCTAGACAACAGCCTCAGAGAGTGGATCCCCGGAGACGGGCCACTGCGGCAGAGAAAGGGAAGAAACCTATGGCACAGGGACGTGTGTTTGCCCTGGATAAGGAGACCGCAGACACTTCGGCAAAAACTATAAGAGGTACACTCTCTGTCTGTAATCATAAGGCTCATGTGTTGATTGATTCAGGATCCACGCATTACTTTATTTCTGAGCATTTTGCATGTAGATTAAGCTTGAAGTTTGAACCTCTAGAATATATACTACATGTAAATACCCCTATGCGTGAATCCCAGAGAACTGAGTTAATCTGTAAAGGATGTGAAATAAAGGTGGGAGATAGAGTGATGTTAGCAGATCTAATCCTGTTGAATATACATGGGTTTGAGGTAATTTTAGGGATGGATTGGTTGGTAACCAATCGAGTGAGTTTAGACTGCTACACTAAGATTGTAACTTTCTCCCTACCTAAACCTTACAGTGTACGATTGAGATATTGAGGGAATGATTATGTGGATTTCTAGTAAGTAATTTGAAAATTTTAACATTATTTTAGAGAATATTAAAGATGATTATTCATGTGAAGGTTATGAGACACTCATCTCAGACGATGAGCGGGAACATCCGAGGATTGAGGATATACCTGTGGTTTGTGAATTTCTGGATGTTTTCCCAGATGAATTGCCAGGTTTACCACCAGAGAGAGAGCTGGAGTTTATCATTGATTTGGTACCAGATACTCAGCCGATCTCTAAACCTCCTTACAAGATGGCATTAGTGGAACTTGAGGAATTGAAGAGACAACTACAGGAGTTATTGGATCAAGGGTTCATTAGGCCCAGTGTTTCACCGTGGGGAGCACCGGTTTTATTTGTCAAGAAGAAGGATGGTAGTCTCAGATTATGCATAGACTACCGATTGTTGAATAAAGCCACGGTGAAGAACAAATACCCACTACCCAGGATTGATGATCTACTTGATCAGCTGAGAGGGGCATCAGTCTTTTCTAAGATTGATTTGAGATCGGGCTATCACCAATTGAGGATCAAGGAAGAAGATATTCCAAAGACAGCCTTCAGGACAAGGTATGGCCATTACGAATTTTTGGTGATGTCCTTTGGATTGACGAACGCCCCTGCAGCATTTATGAGATTGATGGACGAGGTGTTCAGAGACTATCTAGATAAGTTTGTGATAGTCTTTATTGATGATATCTTGGTGTACTCTCGGTCGTATGAGGAGCATGCACAGCATTTGTGGTTGGTACTTCAGATACTCCGAGATAAGCAATTATACGGAAAGCTTAGTAAGTGTGAGTTTTGGCTGAACCGGATAGCTTTCCTTGGTCATATAGTCTCAGAGGAAGGAGTATCAGTGGACCCAAGCAAGGTGGAGGCTGTGCTTAATTGGGAGAGGCCGAGGACAGTTACTGAGGTTCGAAGCTTCCTTGGTTTGGCAGGGTATTACAAAAGATTTGTGGAAGGATTTTCAAGGATTGCCGCTCCTTTGACTAAGCTCACGCGCAAAGAGACTCCATTTATATGGACTGATCAATGTGAGCTCAGTTTTCAGGAATTAAAGAGGAGGTTGACAGCGGCACCTGTGTTAACCAATCCTGAGGGATCAGGAGGATTTTCGGTGTATAGTGATGCATCTCATCAAGGATTGGGGTGTGTGCTTATGCAGCACGGAAGAGTGGTCGCATATGGATCGCGACAGTTGAAAGACCGTGAGCGGAATTACCCCACGCATGATTTGGAGTTAGCCGCTATGGTATTTGCTTTGAAGATCTGGCGACACTACTTATATGGGGAAAGATTCCAGATCTTCACTGATCACTTGAGATATCTCTTTGATCAGAAAGAGTTAAACATGAGACAAAGGAGATGGATGGAACTCCTTAAAGATTATGACTGTGAGATTCTTTATCATCCGGGTAAGGCGAATGTAGTTGCTGATGCCCTGAGCAGGAAGAGTATGATATCTGCTATGATGATCAGGGAATGGGATTTCTTAGAGCAGTTCGTCGAACTTCGGATTAGAGTTAAAGAGGTAGAGACTGGATTTTTGGCTAGCCTGCGGATAGAGCCCAGGATCATGGATCAGATTAGAACTGGGCAGTGCAGTGATCAGAGATTGATAGATATGGTTAGCCAAGCTGAGCAGAGTTCGCAGTCGAATCTCACCATCAGTGAGGATGGATTGTTGAGATTCAGAGGACGGATTTGTGTACCCCACGATGATACCTTGAAGAGACAGATACTGAGAGAATCCCACTGCTCGCGATACACCATGCACCCAGGGAGTACTAAGATGTACCGAGACTTGAGAAAGGTGTACTGGTGGAGTGGTATGAAGCGAGACGTGGCAGAGTATGTGGCCAGGTGTTTAGTATGCCAGCAAGTGAAAGCTGAGCATCGAAAGCCCGGAGGACTACTACAGCCCTTACCTGTACCTACATGGAAATGGGAGCATGTCACTATGGACTTTATTATGGGTTTACCGAGGACCCGAAGAGGTCATGACGCTATATGGGTTATAGTGGATGGATTGACCAAGAGTGCCCACTTTCTTGCCATCAAGAGCACAGATACTGTGGATGCCTTAGCTGAGCTGTATGTCAGTGAGATAGCTAGATTACATGGGGCTCCAGTGAGTATTACTTCTGATAGAGATTCCCGATTTACTTCCAGATTTTGGACCCAGTTTTAGGAGTCCATGGGATCTCGATTGAGTTTTAGTACCGCCTATCATCCTCAGACAGATGGTCAGTCAGAGAGGACTATTCAGACCCTGGAGGATATGTTGAGGGCGTGTACGATGGATTTTAAGGGATCATGGGATGATCACCTGCCCCTAGCAGAGTTTGCATACAATAACAGCTATCATGCGAGTATTGGTATGGCACCTTTTGAGGCTCTATATGGTAGGAGGTGTAGATCCCCTGTAGCTTGGGAAGAAGTCGGTGAAAGAAAGATAAATGCTCCCGAGCTTGTTGAGCAAGCCGTACAGAGTGTGAAACTCATATGTGAGAGGTTACGGGCTGCACAAAGTAGACAGAAAAGCTACGCGGATGCGAGTAGACGGCCACTCGAGTTTGACGTTGGTGATGCAGTATTTCTGAGAGTATCACCGAGCAAGGGTATCATGCGATTTGGGAAGAAAGGGAAATTGAGTCCTCGATACGTGGGACCATTTGAGATTCTTGAGAGAGTGGGAGAGGTAGCTTACAGATTAGCATTACCCCCACAGATGTCTGGAATACACAACGTTTTTCATGTGTCTATGTTGAGAAAGTACCACCCGGACCCTTCTCATGTTATAGAGTATGATGAGATGGACATACAGGAGGACATGAGCTACACTGAGGAACCCGTCCGGATTCTCGATAGAAAGGAAAAGGTACTGAGAACCAAGAGTATCCCATTAGTGAAAGTTTTGTGGAAACATCACTCAAGGGAAGAGGCAATGTGGGAACTAGAGAGTCTCATGAAGGAGAAATACCCCCATCTCTTTAACTAGTTGAGTTGAATTTGGAGGACCAAATTCTTTTAAGGTGGGGAGGATGTGAGATCTGAGAATTTCAGATATATTTATTGATGTAATAATAATTTGAAGTGTAATTTATTGAGCTAAGTGAATTGTGGGAATGATAATTGGAGATTTATATGTTAAGTGTTAAAATGAATGTGAAACTATGAGGACAGATCGATCTGGGAGAAGGAGAGATCGATCTGGTGAGTTATAAACGACAAAGAAGGAGAAATTTAAGGAGCAGATCGATCTGGGAGAAGAAGAGATCGATCTGGTGAGTTAAAAATGACAAGGAAGGGGGAATTTAAGGAGCAGATCGATCTCCAATGGAAGAGGATCGATCTCCTTATGAATCTGTTTGAGAGAAGATCGATCTCATGAGGAAGAGATCGATCTCCAAATGATTCTGTCTGGGAGAAGATCAATCTCCTTAGGAGCAGATCGATCTCATAAAGCCATAAAGAGATCGATCTCACCCCTCGACAGATCGATCTCCTTGGCATAAAATTACCCAGATCGTCCCCAAAATTCAAACGCAGATCGATCTCATAAAGAGCCAGATCGATCTCCTGCCCTCAGCCTATATAAGGAACCCCTGTTTTTCTCCTGCAATCTCACTTTCGCTCTCTTCCAACCCCCATTTTTACCGAAACCTAGCTTTCTCACTCATCCAAAGCACCCATTTCCGGCTGAATCAGAGGTTGTGGCAAGAAGGGAAGTTGTTCCTCATCAAAAGGAGAACAACATACTTGGAAATCGAAAGACGGATCGAATCGAGGCAAGAGATAAGCTCTCCACAAGTTTTGGGTAATTTCTAAACTTCGATCCTTCTATTTGAGATGATTTTGATGATAATGGTGGTTGTCATTGTGTTGAAATAGCTGAGAAATGATTAGGGATTGATGAAATTGCAATGTGGTTGGAGTGATAATGATATTTAGCAATTTTGGGAATTTGAGCTATAAATGGAAATTTAGACAATGTGGTGAATTAGCATAGATAATTGGCATGAGAAATGTAGATCGTTGAGATGTTGTGAATGAGAGTGTAGTTTGGGGTAGAGCTACGAGAATCAAGAGATTTGAGGCGTTATAAGCAATTATGCTCGATTTTGAGAATTGAGGTTTATGAGATAATTGAGTATTGATGTTTTAACATCGTTTGGACAGCTCGGGAGTTCCAGAGTGGAATGCGAGGCTAGTCCGTGATACGGGGGAAACGATTGCACTATATGAGGTGCAAAGAGGTAAGGGAAATCTAAACCATTTGTGTATGTGATTTGTAAACTATTATAGCATGATTTGTGGTTTATAAAACAAGCATGTTGAGTGTCGTGTTGAGATACAACTGCACACGATTTTTATAGCCGGTTGGAGCCCATTGTTTTATGCGTTTATAAGCTGAGTGTGAAATTGCTTTATAAACCGTCAAATTTGTGTGAGTAATGAATTGGGCTCTACGTTAAGGCAATATCAAGATTTGAGAAATGTGTGCGTGTGCTTTACCAGTTGGGACTCGATTTTTATTATGTTTTGTGTTGAGTACAAAACGATTTCAAATGAGTTTTATGAGAGAAAAACCATCATGAGTTCTACGTGAAGGCAAGCCGGTCTTGTGTGATAAGACTTAAGTGTGTAATTTTGAGTACACACCGAGCATTGCTCTGGTAGCATGTAAGCCCGATTTCTTCTCCGTTCTGGTAACGTGAGAATAACCCATTCTGTGGCTATGCCACGTATACTTAGTGGCCGTTGCCACGTGTGAAACCCCATTGGTGGCCGTTGCCACGTGAGAAACCCCATTGGTGGTCGTTGCCATGTTATACCCCATTGGTGGCCGTTGCCACGTTATACCCCATTGGTGGCCGTTGCCACGTGAGAACCCCAAATTGGTGGCCGTTGCCACGTGAGAAACCCTATTCTGTGGCTGTGCCACGTGTGAAATTAAATCAGTGGCTATGCCACGTGTGTTTAGTGGCTATGCCACGCGAGAATTAAATCAGTGGCTATGCCACATGTGTTTAGTGGCTATGCCACGTGAGAAATTAAATCAGTGGCTATGCCACGTGTGTTTAACATGTGTTTAGTGGCTATGCCACGTGAGAATTTAAATCAGTGGCTATGCCACGTGTGTTTAGTGGCTGTGCCACGTGCATTACTATTTCAGTGATTTTATCACGTATTTGAGAAAGCGTTTATCGCATTGTTTTCACATGCTTTGTTATTGCTCTAGACTGAGCCTTTTTACTTCATGTTTTCACATGATTTGAGATATGAGAATATCGTTTTGAGTACTTTCATGCTATGGTTTTCAAATGAGTTTCACATACAAATAAACATGTTGTGATGTGCATTTTGGTTTATGAAATGAGTTCCTTACCCCCCTTACTGAGCGATTTAGAAGCTCACCCTGTTTTCTTTCCCCCCAGAGTTCTTCAATTGAAAAAGGATCTCCCTGCGACGTACGGAGTAGTGGCTAGTGGAAGACTTGAGCTCCAGGCCATATATATTGTATTTTGAGGTACCTTTTATCTTTTCATGTACCCAGACAATTACTGTAATTGCAGACACTTGATGTATAACATTGTATGGGATGCATTAGGATTAATTAACTTGAGATGGATTAATGTATTTGATATGATATATAATTTCTAGTGATGAGATCCTGAGGTACGATAAATATGATAATGTATGACACTGCACAGGAATGCACTCTTAATTGAGAATTAATGAGTAAAAAGTTTTAAATTGGCCCTATTTTCCATACTTTCTGGGCGTGACAGATAAATCATGCCATGTATAATTAATCACAATAAATATGGTATTTAAATCATTCACAACACAAAATCGGAGTCCGACCCATCCCTCAGGTCTGTCCGTAATTTAAATCAGTCAATCAAGTGATATATCATGTGAGACTCTGTGGTGAAAATGTAAATAGTATCCTCGACTATGATCATATCCGACATGTTATCCCAAGCAACACAAATCTCGGTGTGCAGAGCATTACTACTGCAATGGGAGGGGGTCAGTCCATCACAACTGCTAGCTATATCCTCCTCAATTCCACAACACCACACGGTACAGTGTACTCCATGCCACATGCACGGTACAACGTACTTCGTGGACCCTACATCACAGTCGGGGTGCCTGCCATAGGTGTTAGCCCTCAAACCATGGAATATCATACCATGTCTCTTGTATCCTCATGCGGATATCCTCTCACATAGTGTGGCACTCAGTCTACACAAGGAATCAAGCATGGATTTTAACATGTATTATATATCACATATAGTGCGCGCCTTTGAGCGCGACTCACAGTCGACACTCCGCTCAAACACAGTTTCACATCACAAACTCAACTCTAGTGCGAGTAAACCTCTAGCAACTAGGTCAATGCATAGTTCATGTATTAAATCAAGTACGAACAATAGCTCTAGTACCATGCTATGCACAATATCATCAAATCAAGTACGAGCAATAGCTCCAATACTATGTCATGTATAAATCATGAAGAATCGAGTACGAGCAACGCTCCAGTACTCTGTCATGCATCTCATGTAAAACTGAGTACGAGTAATAACTCCTGTACTCTATCATGCATGTCATGGAAATCTAGTGCGAATCAAAATCCAGCACTAATATATGTGGAAAATATATTAAATCCAATGCGAGATATGCTCCAACACGATTCATTCTCACATAATATGATAGATGGCTCTTTAAAAAGGGATGGTTTACAAAATATCAAAATTAGCACTATAAAATGTGCGTAATTCACGTCAACCTTAAAATCATTAGCCCATCTATTTATTCTTCTACTAAACAGTAGTAAAACACTCAAAATGATGATTTCCATGATTTTTATAACTTTTCAAAGTTGACTTTTTGACTAAGGGGTAAAATCGTAATTTGCCACTATCGGGTCACAATAATTATTATTCACTTTCTCTGACCCTCAGAGTTTTTAAGTGAGTGTAAAAGCAGATGAAAATACGTGCAGGTATCTCTAACTACTCACAAAACTCCCTTACCTGTAATCACTCGAGAAATTTCACTTGCTCTGCTCTGCTCGTTTCAGCAGTCCGATTTGCTCCACTAATACTCTCTGGAGCTGCATATAACCATTCACTAGGTTCATTATACTTTTCCTACTGTATTACACATTTAATACAGTCTATTTCACTTAAATGGGCCCGTTTACTCTAAAGGGGCTTAAATACTTTAATTGGGCCTTAATTCGTATTAAGCTCGTTTTCGAGGTATTATTTTCCTTCATCAGGGTCTATTGACTCATTAGGCCTATCAATACCCATTGGGCTTTATTCCAAGCTCTTTGGATAGCCCGTATAACATTTACGATATTTATTTCAAAATTTCGAATATAATTCACTAATTACGAAATTTAATCCGAAATGCGTAAAATAAATCTTAAATACACAATAATCACATAAATTGTCGTAAATGAGCTTTACTTACCTGAGATTATGCGATGGTATGCAAATTGAAGTTCGATCGGGCTTCCGTTTGGAATTTATCATCGAACTGCACAATTTTGTATATTTCATTCCGGGTCAATTTTTTGATTAAATATAATTTAAATAAATTTATTGAAAATCAAATCGGTCACTTTTGACCTCGTATCGACTTACCTGAAATCAGGTGAAATCTCAAAAATTTTTCTTTTTCGTTTTCTTTCTTTTTCCTCTTTTTCCCCTTTTCTCCTTGGCCGAACCGATCCGGTTCGGTTCAGTTTAGAAGGTTCTCCCCTGAACCGCGACCGGTTCAGGCTGCCTTTGGCCGTACTGACGTCTTCCGGTCGGTTCAGGCTGCCTTTGGCCGTACTGACGTCTTCCGACCGGTTCCCGACGTCTCACCATCGTCGTTCGGCACGCCACAGCTTGGGGATCATTCAGCTGGGCTCGATCGAAGTCAAGTACCTCCGGTGGCCGTCAGATCTCCTCTTTTCCTCCGTGGCCTTCCTCTCTTCGATTTGTCGGCGTCCGGCATTGGTGACGCGCGTTACCGGTGCCGATGGGTGAGCACGATGCCGGGCTTCCTTTTTCGGTCACGTGCCTGGCTATGGGGTCGCCAGTGCTCGCCGTCCGGGGGGTCACTTCTCTTCCTCGGCTTGCGTTGGTTTACCCCTCTTTTCTCTCTCCCCGATTCCCAATTTCAGATTTCCTGATTTCGTTTTTTTTCTTTTATTTATAATATATTTTTATTATTATTTTATTAGTAAAATAATAATAAAAATCTAAAAATATCCTAAAAATTCATATTAAATTCATTTAGTCCGTAAATGAATTTATCAGTCCGATTTTACCCTTTCGGTATATTTTTCCACTATTCTCGGGATTGTTTTCGAGGTGAAAATTTTAAAAATATTAAATAAATTCATATCTTGATCAATTGGACTCGAAATTCAATATTTTCCCCGATTTTGATCAAGATTTCAAAATTTCATATTTTTAATGAAATTTCTTCATCGAATTTATACCGAATTTCGGTCAATTGACCGTTTTACCCATGTACTTGTTCGGGAATCACTTTAACCTTTATCTCACTATTATGTAGCTTACATGCATTTTTAATTTCTTTAATAGTCATTGCATGATAGTAAATACTCTTCTTATTATTCAACTATGAAATAAAGTGTTCATACACATAGGAATCATAAGGAACAAGCTACATAAAATACGGGTCTGACATATGTTGTTCTCTTTTGGATGAGGAACAACTTTCCTTCTTTCCACAACCTTTGACTTGGACGACAATGGGTGTTTTGGAGGGGAGAGATAGCTAGGGTTTGAAAATGGTGATTTAGGGAGAGAGAGAGAGATTGATTTCTCGAAAAAACAAAGCGGTCTTATATAGAAAAAGGGTAAGAGATCGATCTGGCTCTTGATGAGATCGATCTGCATTTGAATTTGGGGACGATTTGGGGCAATGTTATCCCTAGGAGATCAATCTGTCGAGGGGGGAGATCGATCTCTAGTTTACAGAATGCTTCATGAGATTGATCTACTCCTTGAGGAGATCGATCTTCTCCTTAACATAAACATTTTGAGATCGATTCCTTCCTCATGAGATCGATCTCTTCATTAGAGAATCATAAGGAGATCGATCTATTCACTTAAATTCCTCATTCCTTGTCATTTTTGACCTACCAAATCGATCATCCTTTCTCCAAGATCTATCTGGCCCCATAGTTTCACACTTTAACATAAAATCTCATTTATAACTCATTCATCACTTAAAATTTCATTCCATACCAACTCAATATATGAGTACATCATATTTAGTTCAATCAATTACACTTCATGTTCTCATTACAAAATTTGATATGTGTAAAATTCTCAGATCTCACATCCTCCCCACCTTAAAAAGAATTTGGTCCTCCAAATTCAACTTAACTCGTTTAATAGATGAGGGTATTTCTCCTTCATGAGACTTTCCATTTCCCACATTGTCTCTTCCATTGAGTGATGTTTCCATAAAACTTTCACTAATGGGATGCTCTTGGTTCTAAGTATGTTCACCTTTCTATCGAGAATCCGGATGGGTTCTTCAGTGTAGGTTATGTCCTCTTATATGTACATCTCTTCGCACTCTATGACATGAGAAGGGTCTGGGTGGTACTTCCTCAACATTGATACATGAAAGACGTTATGTATTCCAGATATCTGTGGGGGTAATGCCAATCTGTAGGTTATCTCTCCCACCCTCTCAAGGATCTCGAATGGTCTAATATAATGAGGACTCAACTTCCCTTTCTTCTCAAATCTCATGATACCCTTACTCGGTGATATCTTCAGAAATACTGCATCACCAACATTAAACTCGAGTGGCCGTCTACGCACATCTGCATAGCTTTTCTGTCTACTCTGTGCAGCTCGTAATCTCTCACATATGAGTTTCACACTCTGTACAGCTTGCTCAACAAGTTCAGGAGCATTTATCTTTCTCTCACCCACTTCTTCCCAAGCTACAAGGGATCTACACCTCCTACCATATAGAGCCTCAAAAGGTGCCATTCCAATACTTGCATGATAGCTATTAGTGTATACAAACTCTTCTAGGGGCAGGTGATCATCCCATGATCCCTTAAAATCCATCGTACACGCCCTCAACATATCCCTCAGGGTCTGAATAGTCCTCTCTGACTGACCATCTGTTTGAGGATGATAGGCGGTACTAAAACTCAATCGAGATCCCATGGACTCCTGAAATTGGGTCCAAAATCTCGAAGTAAATCGAGAATCTTTGTCATAAATAATACTCACTGGAACCCTATGTAATCTAGCTATCTCACCGACATATAACTCAGCTAAGATATCCATAGTATCTGTGCTCTTGATGGCAGAAAGTGGGCACTCTTGGTCAGTCTATCCACTATGACCCATATCACATCACGACCTCTCTGGGTCCTCGGTAAACCCATAATAAAATCCATGGTGACATGTGCTCATTTCCATATTGGTACAGGTCAAGGCTGTAGTAGTCCTCCGGGCTTCCGATGCTCAGCTTTCACTTGATGGCATACTAAACATCTGGCCACATACTCTACCACATCTCACTCCATACCACTCCACCAGTACACCTTTCTTAAATCTCGGTACTTCTTAGTACTCCCTGGGTGCATGGTGTATCGCGAGCAGTGGGATTCTCTCAGTATCTGTCTCTTCAGGGTATCATCGTTCGGTACACAAATCCTTCCTCACTGATTGTGAGATCCGACTGCGAAGTTTGTTCAGCTTGGCTAACCATATCTATCAACCTCTGATCACTACGCTGCCCAGTTCTAATCTGATCCATGATCCTGGGCTCTATTCGCAGGCTAGCCAAAAATCCAATCTCTACCTCTTTAACTCTAATCCGGAGTTCGACGAACTGCTCCAATAAATCCCATTCCCTGATCATCATAACAGATATCATACTCTTTCTGCTCAGGGCATCAGTAACTACGTTCACCTTACCCGGATGGTACAAAATCTCACAGTCATAATCCTTAAAGAGTTACATCCATCTTCTTTGTCTCATGTTTAATTCCTTATGATTAAACAAATACCTCAAACTCTTGTGGTCAGTGAAGATCTGAAATCTTGCCTATATAAGTAATGTCGCCAGATCTTCAAGGCAAATACAACAATGGCTAACTCCAAATCATACGTGGGGTAATTCCACTCATGGTCTTTCAATTGTCGCGATCCATAAGCAACCACTCTTCCATGCTACATGAGCATACACCCCAATCCTTGATAGGAAGCATCACTATACACCAAAAATCCTCTTGATCCTTCAGGGATAGTCAACATAGGTGTAGCTGTTAATCTCCTCTTTAACTCCAAAAAACTGAGCTCACATTGATCAGTCCATATAAATGGAGCCTCCTTGTGCGTGAGCTTAGTCAGAGAAGCGGCAATCTTGGAAAATCCTTCCACAAATCTTCTGTAATACCCTGCCAAACCAAGGAAGCTTCATACTTCTGTAACTGTCCTCGGTCTTTCCCAATTAAACACAACCTCTACTTTACTTGGATCCACTGATACTCCTTCCTTTGAGACTATATGACCAAGGAAAGCTATCTGATCCAGCCAAAACTCACACTTACTAAGCTTTCCATATAATTGTTTATCTCGGAGCATCTGAAGTACTAACCATAAATGCTGTGCATATTCCTCATATGATCGAGAGTATACCAGGATATCATCAATAAAGACTATCATAAATTTATCTAGATAGTCTCTGAACACCTCATTCATTAATCTCATAAAGGCTGTAAGGGCGTTCGTCAATCCAAAGGACATCACTAGAAATTCATAATGGCCATAACTTGTCTTGAAGGCCGTCTTCGGAATATCTTCTTCCTTGATCCTAAATTGGTGATAGCCCAATCTCAAATTAATCTTAGAAAAGACTGAGGCCCCTCTCAGCTGATCAAGTAGATCATCAATCCTGGGAAATGGGTAATTTATTCTTCACCATGGCTTTATTTAATAATTTGTAGTCTACGCATAGTCTAAGACTACCATCCTTCTTCTTAACAAATAAAACTGGTGCTCCCCACAGTGAAACACTGGGTCTAATAAACCCTTAATCTAATAACTCTTGTAGTAGTTTCTTCAATTCCTTAAGTTCCACTAATGTCATCCTGTATGGAGGTCTGAAGATCGACTGAGTATCTGGTACCAAATCAATGGTAAACTCTAGCTCCCTCTCTGGTGGTAAATTGGTAACTTATCTGGAAAGCATCCGAAAATTTACATACCACAGGAATATCCTCAATCCTCGAATGTTCCCGATCATCATTTGAGATGAGTGTTTCATAACCTTCACATTAACAATCATATTTAGTACTCTCAAGAGCAACATCAAAATTTCAATTTTCTTACAAAATTCCATACGTCTATTTACTCAATATTTCAAACCTACACTGTAAGGTTCAGGTAGGGAGAAAGTTAAAATCTTAGTGTAACAGTCTAAACTCACTTGATTGGTTGCCAACCAATCCATTCCCAAAATTATTTCAAACCCATGCATATTTAATATTATTAGACCTACTAACATTACTCTATCTTCCACCTTTATTTCGCATTTTCTATAGATCAAATCAGTTCTCTGGGATTCACGCATAGGGGTATTTACATGTAGTATATATTCTAGAGGTGCAAACTTCAAATTTAATCTACATGCAAAATACTCAGAAATAAACGAATGCATAGACCCTGAATCAATCAACACATGAGCCTTATGATTACATACAGAGAGTGTAGCTCTTATAGTTTCTACAGAAGTGTCGGCGATTCCCTTATCCAGGGCAAACACACGTCCCTGTGTAATAGGCTTCTTCCCTTTCTCTGCAGTAGTGGCCCATCTCTGGGGATTCACTCTCTAAGGCTGTTGTCTAGTAGGCTCCGGAGCATGTAATCTCTGACGTTGAGAGCAGTCTTTCACCATGTGACCCATGTCTCCACATCTAAAACATCCATGGATCAACCCAGTACAACATCCCTCATGCATTCGACCACAATTTTTGCAAACCCTTATCTCAGGCCTGACATCTTGAGGAGTCTCTCTAATGATGGGATAAGCTTTGGGTCTCTCTAATATGCCCTTCTGCACCTCAATCCTTCCTCTTCTGAAGGAACCTCTCTGAACATCTGTTTGGTAAATCGCTGGCCTCGTGCCCTTATCCCTATTCACCGCTCTGAGCTCATTCTGGGATTGTACCATCTCGATTCCCCTCTCAATTCTTGTGCTCGTCTCAGAGCATCTCTAAACTCAGTAATACATAGCCATATAAATCTATCTATGATGATGGACTTCAATTCATGCATAAATATCTCAGTACGAAGCTCTTCATTCTTGTAGGCTTTGAGTCATATCTCAATAGTGCAGTAAATCGGCTCTCATAATCGTCCATAAACATTTCACCCTATACCAGATTCAAAAACTCTGCCTACTTTCTTCTTTAAGCAGCTCATGGTGCAAATTGGGCTCTAAAAGCCGATTGAAACTCTTCCTAGCTAATCACATCCTGGTTGGACATCAGAATACCTTAGGTAGTACCCCACCAATCTCGCGCTCTCCCTTTCAACATATAGGCACCCATACTGATCCTCTCAGCATCGGTGCATCCCAAATAATCAAATATAACTCTCAACTCAGTCAGCCACTCCTCAACCTCTGCAGGATCCTTTTTCCCTCTGAACAAGGGCGAATTCATTTTCAAGAAGTCCTTCAGTCGGGCCATACTTCTACCATCAGGCTGAGTGATGGGAGGCACCGGGTCCATTTGTACTAGGGGCACGTGAGGTCCTTGTGGTGGTGTAGGAGTAGTACCCGGGGCATTAACTCCAAAATGTTGTGCGAATAGCGCTACCATTTGCTCAAAACCTTGCATCACAACGGTCTCAATCCAGTTAAATCGAGAGTTAGGACTCTCTAGTTGTGGGGCAGGAGGTGGAGGTGGCTCTGTCTGCCTCCTCGAATGACCTCGTCATCCACTCATTCTCAATCTCAATTCGTTTCCTGCGTGTACACATCAAAGTTGATTGAAATCTCAATCCTCAAATTCAGTTCATGATCAGACTATTACAGACACTTGGGATGTATTCTAATTCACTTAACTGACATTGACAGTACAGATCACCTTAAGCTCTGATACCAAGAAAACTCTGTCACGCCCCAGAAACGTGAAAAATAGGGTAAAATTCAAAACTTTTTCTATATCATTACACATATCTAGGTGCATTCCTGTATAGTGTCATGAATCAATGTTGTATATATATATATATATATATCATAAAATCACACCTCAGGATCTAATCATCACATAATTAAATATATCAAATCAAATACATTCCTTAACTCAGATTGAATTATCCTAATACATCCCATACATCATAGTACATCAAGTGTCTGTAAATACAATTATAGTCTGCCTACATGAAATAATAAAATTTACCTCAAGTAAAATATGTGGCCTGAAGCTCGAGTCCTCCACTGGCCACTAATCCGTACCTCGCAGGAAATATTCTCTTCACTTGAAGAAATCTAGGGGAGCGATAAAACAGGGTGAGCTTCTAAATCACTCAGTAAAAGGATAAAGGATTCATTAATAAGAAAATGATTTACACAGCACAATCATTTGTTTTACATGATAAACTCAATAAACTCAGTGGAAAATGTAGGATGAATAGTTAAAACATCATCTCAAAGCTCATGTAAAAACATGATAATAAATGGCTCAATTTAAGTTTACAAGCATGTAGAAATCAAGATGCGATAATGGCTTTTCTCTTTAAAACGTGATAAAAATCACTGCAATAGTAATGCACGTGACATGGCCACTAAATAAAATCTACACGTGGCACAGCCACAAATTAAATTCTGCACATGGCACAGCCACCAAACACACGTGGCATAGCCACTGATTTAGATTCGCATGTGCCACAGCCACCAAATACACGTGGCACAGCCACTGATTAGGATTCACACGTGGCACAATCACCAAATACACGTAGCACAACCACTTATTAGGATTCACACGTGGCATAGCCACCAAATACACATGGCACAACAGTGATTAGGATTCACATGTGGTAGGTAACCAACGCTACCAGAGTAAGGGTCATCTCACGTTACCAGAACGGAGGAATATTGGACTTATAAGCTAGATCAATGCCCGGTGTGTATTCAAAATGACACACCTAAGTCTCAATCAATAGCCATTATCATAAAAATCGTTTTGCCTTCACGTAAAGCTCATAATGGTTTTCTCTCATAAAACTCATTTCAAACCATTTTGTACTCAACACAAAACATTTTAAAACCGAGCTTCAACCAGCAAAACCGTGCACACATTTCTAAAATCTCAATACGCCCTAACGTAGGGCCCAAAACACTTTTCCTATTTTCAACACAAAATGGTTATAAAATGTTTTCACATATAGTTTACAACTCATAAAAGTTGGGCCCCAATCGGCTATAAAATCGTGTGCAATTCTCATTCACAACACATAAAACATTTTTATTTTCTCAATCGAAAATCATGCTACAATATTATCACAAAACACATACACGATGAGTTTAGTTTTCCCTTACCTCTTTGCACCTCGTATAGTGCAATCGTTCCCTTGTATCACGGACTAGCCTCGCATTCCACTTTGAAACTCACGAGCTATCCATGCGATGTTAAAAACATCAATATCTCGACTCAACTTCATTATCGAGCATACATTTGCTCATATTTCTCACTAACACCTAAATCTCTCAATTATCCCATTTCTCATGACTCTATCACAATACGTCATCTCATCCACTACATCTCAACATTCTACATTTCTCATGCATAATACCCATACCAAAATCACCTCATTTCCTAAATTTCCAATTTTATAGATAAAAATCCTAATTTACCACAATTTACTTAATATCATCATCACTCCAAGAAAATAACAATTTCATCAATCTCTAACCATCTCCTAGCTATTTCATCACAATGCCTATGTTCACAATCACCAAAAATCACTTCAAAATCCAATATTAAAGTTTAGAGATTACCTAAACTTGTGGAGTGCTCAACTCCCACCTCGATTCGATTTGTCCTTCGATTTCAAAGTATGTTATTCTCCTTTGGATGAGGAACAACTTTTCTTCTTGCCACAACCTTTGATTTGGACGAAAATGGGTGTTTTAGAGGAGAGAGAAAGCTAGGGTTCAAAATTGGCAATTTAGGGAGAGAGATTGATTTTTAGGAAAAACAAAAAGGGCTTATATAGACGGAGGGTAGGAGATCGATCTGGCTCTTGATGAGATCGATCGCATTTGAATTTGGGGACGATTTGGGGCAATGTTATGCTTAGGAGATTAATCTGTCGAGGGGTGAGATCGATCTCTTAATAGCTTGATGAGATCGATTTGCTCTAATTATGAAATCGATCTCTAGTTTACAGAATGCTTCATGAGATCGATCTGCTCATTGAGGAGATCGATCTTCTCCTTAACAAAAACATTTTAAGATCGATTCCTTCATCATGAGATCGATCTCTTCATTACAGAATCATAAGGAGATCAATACTCTTTCATTGGAGATCAATCTGCTTACTTAAATTCCTCCTTCCTTGTCATTTTTTACCTACCAAATCGATCTTCTCTTCTCCAAGATCGATCTAGCCCTATAGTTTCACACTTTAACGTAAAATCTCATTTATAACTCATTCATCACTTAAATTTTCATTCCATACCAACTCAATATATGAGTACATCTTATTTAGTTCAATCAATTACAGTTTATGTTCTCATTACATAATTTGATATGTGTAAAATTCTCATATCTCACAATTATGAACTAGCTAAGGTGATGATTAAGATGTAGGAGAAGCTTTGAGACAATGTATGTGTTAAGATGGGTAACTTGGGTATAGTATAGGTATAAGGACAAATGAGGCGAAAAGAGAAATGTGAACAATGAATATTTACAACTTGATAATGCTTGGAGAGCTCGAGAATCTGACATGGGAAACGAGGCTAGTCCGAGGACCGAAGGATATTATACCACTCAAGGTGCAAGAGGTAAGGGAAATAAAATGTTTGTGTATGTGAGTTTCTAAAATGATGAAAATACCTTTTTAGTGTAAAATGAGTTTGATGAATGAACATGTTTATGAGAAATGAGATGAATTGATGATTTGATGAAAGAGTGAGTGTTTTGCCAGTTTGAGCTCGATTTTGATGAGTTTTGTGTAACGGTGAATATAATGTTGTATAACTGGAATGAGTTTAGTAATAACCACTATGGGCTCTATGTGAAGGCAAAACGATTTTAATACAACAATGGCATATTTTACTGAGACTAGGGCTTGTCATGAGATGCACATCGATACTCCACTTTGACAACGTTGAGTGGCCTTGCTCTGGTAGCGTGTAAGAGCGAGCCTTGCTCTAGTAGCATGTAATACCGATACCTCCGTTCTGGTAACAAGAGATGACCCCGCTCTGGTAGCGATGGGTGGCCTTGCTTTAATAGTATGTAAGACCGAGCCTTGCTTTGAATAGCATGTAAGACCATGGTTGTATGACTCTGATCAAGTCTACAGTGAATCATGGCCATGTATTATTGTTGACGTTTCCCTCTCTTGAGGGTGTCCGCCTAGGGGACGATTTGATTTAAGGTGATGTACCTGTGATGATGATTTTATCTGAGTTTTATTAAATTCCTTGTCTCGATTTCCTTGATGAATGATGTGTTTTACAACTGTGATTTGTATCACGTAATGAGGATTTGATGTTATGATGATTTGTGATCTTTAACACGTGGATTATGCTAATGCCATTGTTTCCACTGTTATTTCTATAACATTTTAAATGCTCAATTGCTTCTATCATATTGGGTTATGTTGATGATTTTATAAATTTTCCCTTATCCTCCTTACTGAGCGTTTTGAGAGCTCACCCATTCTTTTTCCTCCCCCCTCTAGATTACTTAAAGTAGCGTGTTAGAGCCTGCCGCGTACGTGATATAGGCTGGTGGACAAGATCTCCCCAGGCTATCGCTTGTACACGCACAAGGTATAATTCAGTCCATTTTGTATCCAGATAATGATGTAATACAAACATTTGTGTTAAGTAAGGAAAATGAATCATATTTCATGGGTTGATCATTTCTGGATATTATGTATATGATTTTGTGAAATAGAAACTGTGTGATCTTGGGGATAATGATTTATTATAAACACAAGTGATTAAATGACACTATACAGGAATGCAACATAAGTCAAGGGTTTTTAATGTAAGAAAATTTTAAATTAGCCCTATTTTCCACGCTTCCGGGCTCTCACGGACCCAATAAGTGTTAATGGGCCTAAAATACGAAATGGGCTTTAATGAAAAATTCAAAATGGGCTTAAGATAGAGTTTGGCCCTTTAAGGGACAACGAGGCCCAATAAGAGTAATCGGGCACAATGCTTTAAATTAACCGTACAGAAAGTGGAATACAAGTTAATAAGATTTAAAGTTTTGATTGGTAATTATCTGCAAGTCCCGAAGATATATATAGAGCCAGATAGATTGATATATAGAAAGTGGAAAAGGTGAAAAGTACATTCGACTGGATTTTAGGTAAGGGATCTATGCTAGCTCTTAGAGATAGTTGTACGTATTTTTATCGTCGTTTGCATACACTTAAATTTCGTATAGAGTTTAGATATGAATTTTTTGGACAGTTCCCAAATATTGGAAAACTACAAAAATGCCACTAGGAATGGTGGAAAATTAAAAATGCATAAAATGCAAGGTTTCATCAGTTTTTGTTTGACAAGCGATTTTGTGAGTGTGAAATGATAGATTGGCACATGATTTTTACTATATGCATTAAATTGCACATTTTCCAAAGTTAAAAATGCTTGAGTGGAAGAAATCCCATGAATGGATGATCATTCGAAAACATTTACCCCTCTTGCTTTGTTGTGCACCGTTTTGAGTGCTGAGTTCAATCGTGAGAACCGTTCTCATCAAATCAAGCCATATGTCTATTTTCTATGTGAAATGGTGCTGGAGCTATATGGTTAACTGTGAGTTACACAGACCTGCTTGGGCTGGATTTGATAAAACCATGTTTGAGCCCTCGTATTGACTGTGTGTCACACTAACTTGCTCGTACTAGATTTTGAGATAGACCATGTGTCACGACCCATTTTCGCGGGCTGTGAGTCAATATCAGTTACCTCATTCTCATCCATTAAATCATTTCTTATCAGAGTTGCGTAAAATAATATAGAAAATGTGCTTTTATTTAAAACAAAGTCGTTAACCTCAGCTTCTGTCATATATATCCCCCAAATACAAAAGATAACGTCATTGTGCATTACTAAACAGATACAAAATTCTCATATGTGTAAACCTTTGTACGGCTGGAGGACTAGAGAGCACGGTAGCAAGAATAAATGCAGTGGACACACTTTAAGGCGTAAAAAATCTGTAGAGGAGGAAATAAAGGCGTGTGCTAACACGCTCAGTAAGGAAAATATATAAGTAGGTAGATAACTACACTATCTATAATGCTTAAGATACACATTTTTCTTCCTTATTAAACAATATGCATTTATTTAAAATAGCATTTATTTGTACGAAATCATCAATTCGCGAGATCGCTATATGCATCATCATTTCAAGTCACACAGCACACGCTTAGAAAATCATTTTCACATAACACAACAATACACGTGAAATTAGGCTAGGATGTAATATCAAGTTTCAAAGGACTTATGGCCATAGTCACTAGATTCCAGGCAATCACGGATCAGGTGTGCGGGAATCTTATGCTTAGGGAGGCAGGTCAACCATCCCGTCAGCCCACTAAGATCAGTAAGATATCACGATACATCGTAGTCTGTGGTTTATCTCACAGTACAGCGTACTCCGTGGACCCTCATATATTGTGATATATAGCTGAAGGGACCAAGTAATCTTGAGGTCTACCATCTCAACATCACTATCATCGTTTACCATGTCTCAAAATCAGGTGCGAGCAGGTTAGTGTAAGAACACATATCAATACTTGACGACACCAATGCGGTTTTAATTAAAATCATATTAAGTTAAGGAATTTACATGCGACTAAGTCAGAGTAAGAACACTTAGCAGTACCCTACAGCTCCAGCATGAATTCAAAACCCAGTGCGAGCTCTTTAGTGTATCACCCAGCTTACACATAGCTCTAGCACCGCTTTCACTCTCAATTTAAGTTTAAAACTATGTTCGAGCAAGTTTGGGTAACCTATAGGTACCACATTGGCTCTATCACATTTTCTCATAGTAAATTGATAGATGGCTCAATTATGGTGAAAACGATACTCAAAACTGAGTTCAACATGAAAAACAGTGCGAAATAGAGTAAGAGGGGTAACTTTCCGTATGGTCACCCATCCATGGAATTTCTCCCACTCAAGCACTCTTAACTTTGGAAAATTTGTAATTTAATGCAGACAGTAAAATCTTGAGCCATTCTATCATTATACACTTACAAAACAACTTTTCATGATAAAGACACTAAAAACATGCACTTTATACATTTATGCTTTTTCAATAAATTTACATTATAATTTCATCTGTAAATTAGGTCATTTTAGGAATCTCCTATAATTTGGTTTTTATTTAAATATTTCAATATCTATATATTCTACAATATTTATTTGCATACAAGAGGTAAGAAATATACGTACTGCTATCTCTAATAGCTTGCATAAATCCATTACCTTGAATCACGCGGCAGTCACATTTCTTCGTTTTCCACTTCTCGTGATTCGGTCTATTTCGCTCCAAATATATCTCCAAGAGCTGTAATTATCCATCAATTACATCAGTCAACACTAATATCTTATTTTTCTGATTTTATTACAGTCATTTTATGGTATTAGGCTAATTTACTCTTATTGGGTCCATTTACACTTTAATGGGCCTTATCCCATTTTAAGTCCACTTCCACATCACTATTCATCTCAATAAACTCTTTGGGCTCATTAGGCCCATTATCACTCATTGGCCTATTACCGGGGCCCAGTTGGCATCATTGGGCCGAAGACACAAGGTCTTAGCTCATGGGAGCTCTCGACCATGGAATGGGTGTCGAGCACTCATAGCTACCCATGGTCGAGGCACACCACCATTCACGCCACCCATGTTTGGTTTCCACCTAAGCATTTCACATAGCATGTGGTCTTCATGCCTTATGCCTAAGTTTTTCTTTAAGGCATTTTCACAAACACATGGAATACGAACCATATAATCTCATCCCAAATCA